>CM059790.1:33019319-33576819 GCA_030435695.1 Brachymystax lenok tsinlingensis
GAGACATAGAGAGAGACACAGAGACAGAGACACCGAGAGAGGTGGACAGTGAGAGTGACAGGTGGACAGTGAGAGGAGGGCAGAGAAGAGAAGAAGGATGAGACAGGAGAGAGAATTCCCTGTATATAGACATAATATGACATTTGTAATGTCTTTATTCTTTTGGAACTTCTGTGAGTGTAATGTTTACTGTTAATTTTTGTTCATTTCTCTTTTGTATATTATCTACTTCACTTGCTTTGGCAATGTTAACATATGTTTCCCATGCCAATAAAGCCCCTTCAATTGAATTGAATTGAATTCCTCAACATCAGAACATCCTGTACTGGGATAAATCACCAGAGGACTCCTTCTCTCTTCCCTCCTTTCCTCCCTCACTCTTAACCTCACACCCTCTGGCATCTCTCTCTCCACTCCTTCAATCATCCCCTGTTCTTCAACACCTCGACCTAACCCTTCCTTCACTCCTCCAGACCTTTATAAATTCCTTCTCCTTCCTCCATCTCTCACTCCCTCTCTGTCCTTCTCTCTCTCTACATCTCTTCCTCTCTTCCTCTCTCGGTCTACTCTCTCTATCTCTCCCCGGCCTGCCTCTTCCTCCTCTGTGTTTCCCGGTGGTCCAGTGCTTGTCCCAGCTGGATTGATGGCATTCCCCTTTCGTCATTCTCCCTCATTCTCTCTCTCTCAATTACCTTAGGAAGGGGAGACCAAATCAGAACACACACACACACGCACACACACACACAGAAGCACACACTCAGATCTCAGTAAGACAAGAGCAACGCCGTAGCCCACTCCTACACCAAAGGCATCTGAAAGGCATGGCTGATATCCAAGAAGGCCAAAAGTTGAGTCGTTTGTAGCTCTAGAAACCTGATTCTTTTAAAGTCACCTCCCTGTTTACATTTTCCCAGAGTTTGAATGCCCCCCTCTCACCCCACTCAGGTCATGTGGTAGATCAAAGGTGATGGGTCGCAGGCTACTCTCCTAGAGGGAGGGTTGTGGTGTTGGAGGTCTCTGGGCAGAGGGGGTTTTATTCGAGAAGGAGAGCCTCCCATCTGCACATCTGGTCGAGGAGAAAAGCTCATTTGGAGGAAAAACAAGAATGTTTTTATTTCCCAGGAGAGAAGAGGAACTCTAAAGTTGAACCAGTGAGAGAGAGCCACACTACTGAGGCATCCTGGGTAGTCATCCTGGATCCTAACTGGGATGTTGTCTGGACAACTGCCTTTCCTCTTTCTCTCTGTCTCCCACTCTCTTACATATACACAAGCAGTGTAGCAGGCCAATGTTAGCATATCAGACTGTGTGTGATAGCAAGCGAAAAACAGAGACGGATGAAAGAGAGAGGGGGAGACAGAGTAGGTTTTTTCTTCCTTCGGGTCTCAGTTAATCAAAAACTAATTTGTTTTGTTTCAGCTGCAGCCAAGCCCAATCAAAGCCCAATTCCCTAAATTGACAAGGTGCTCGCCAACCTTCGCCCTTCTTCAGAAACATGGTGTATCTGTTGAGCCTCTCCTGACAACCAGAACACACACACACAGAGCTACAGATGGGCCCTATTTCAGCAGTACAGTAGCCATTCCTCCACCACTCACCTGCAGCCTTCTCTGTGACTGTTATTGGAAAGGGAGCGCTGCTACAGGAGCTAGCTAGCTCATAGCGGATTTATGCTACACAGGTGCACCCACTGAGAGTGAGCAGGACACTCACCCACACTCGTTCTCACTCACTCACTCACTCACTCACTCACTCACTCACACACACACACACACACACACACACACTTACACTCACTCACTCTTTCCCTGCTCTGTTAGAATGCTGCTTTTCTCAAGGAATATGTCTGGCATTTCCTCTGTGTGCTATCCTCGCTCTGTATGCCAAATGCCACCCTGTTCCCTTTATTGTGCACTACTTTCGACCAGGGCCCATAGGGCTCCCATTGGGCTCTGGTCAAAATTAGTGCTCGATATAGGGAATAGGGTGCCATTTAGGACCTAATATTCCAATAAGAGCAGGGTTGGAGTGGAGCGGAGGTATGCGCCATGGCTGATCGGGGTGGGGTGGGCTTTTTCCTTGGCGTTCTGAAATGGTGTTCGGTAAGGAGCAGGCAGGAATACCGACCAGGGATATGGTTTCCCTCCGGAAATGAGACAAAGACAAATTCCAAAGTGGAACGTTCGGCTGGTCTAGAGTTCTAGAGTGCCTACACAGCTGTCTGCCTGTCTGCCTGTCTGCCTGTCTGCCTGTCTGCCAGAATAGGACATTCTGTCCACGTTGGCTAAACAACCTGTAGAGTTTGAGTTACAGTGGAGCATTTGGGTAGAGGAAAGACATTACATTTTTCGAATAGAATTGATTCCTATAATTCCGTCTTTAGCCGTGCAGTAAAATGACGACACTTCTAGGATGTAGAATTTATGAACTGATAACTTGCAGCTGGATGGGTGGGGGGTTACAGTAGCCTAGGGGTGTTCTGCACTCTGCAGCTGGATGGGTGGGGGGTTACAGTAGCCTAGGGGTGTTCTGCACTCTGCAGCTGGATGGGTGGGGGTTACAGTAGCCTAGGGGTGTTCTGCACTCTGCAGCTGGGTGGGTGGGGGTTACAGTAGCCTAGGGGTGTTCTGCACTCTGCAGCTGGATGGGTGGGGGGTTACAGTAGCCTAGGGGTGTTCTGCACTCTGCAGCTGGATGGGTGGGGGTTACAGTAGCCTAGGGGTGTTCTGCACTCTGCAGCTGGGTGGGTGGGGGGTTACAGTAGCCTAGGGGTGTTCTGCACTCTGCAGCTGGATGGGTGGGGGTTACAGTAGCCTAGGGGTGTTCTGCACTCTGCAGCTGGATGGGTGGGGGTTACAGTAGCCTAGGGGTGTTCTGCACTCTGCAGCTGGGTGGGTGGGGGTTACAGTAGCCTAGGGGTGTTCTGCACTCTGCAGCTGGATGGGTGGGGGTTACAGTAGCCTAGGGGTGTTCTGCACTCTGCAGCTGGATGGGTGGGGGTTACAGTAGCCTAGGGGTGTTCTGCACTCTGCAGCTGGGTGGGTGGGGGGTTACAGTAGCCTAGGGGTGTTCTGCACTCTGCAGCTGGATGGGTGGGGGTTACAGTAGCCTAGGGGTGTTCTGCACTCTGCAGCTGGATGGGTGGGGGTTACAGTAGCCTAGGGGTGTTCTGCACTCTGCAGCTGGGTGGGTGGGGGTTACAGTAGCCTAGGGGTGTTCTGCACTCTGCAGCTTGATGGGTGGGGGTTACAGTAGCCTAGGGGTGTTCTGCACTCTGCAGCTTGATGGGTGGGGGTTACAGTAGCCTAGGGGTGTTCTGCACTCTGCAGCTGGATGGGTGGGGGTTACAGTAGCCTAGGGGTGTTCTGCACTCTGCAGCTGGATGGGTGGGGGTTACAGTAGCCTAGGGGTGTTCTGCACTCTGCAGCTGGATGGGTGGGGGTTACAGTAGCCTAGGGGTGTTCTGCACTCTGCAGCTGGATGGGTGGGGGGTTACAGTAGCCTAGGTGTGCTCTGCACTCTGCAGCTGGATGGGTGGGGGTTACAGTAGCCTAGGGGTGTTCTGCACTCTGCAGCTGGATGGGTGGGGGTTACAGTAGCCTAGGGGTGTTCTGCACTCTGCAGCTGGATGGGTGGGGGTTACAGTAGCCTAGGGGTGTTCTGCACTCTGCAGCTGGATGGGTGGGGGTTACAGTAGCCTAGGGGTGTTCTGCACTCTGCAGCTGGATGGGTGGGGGTTACAGTAGCCTAGGGGTGTTCTGCACTCTGCAGCTGGGTGGGTGGGGGTTACAGTAGCCTAGGGGTGTTCTGCACTCTGCAGCTGGATGGGTGGGGGTTACAGTAGCCTAGGGTGTTCTGCACTCTGCAGCTGGATGGGTGGGGGTTACAGTAGCCTAGGGGTGTTCTGCACTCTGCAGCTGGGTGGGTGGGGGTTACAGTAGCCTAGGGGTGTTCTGCACTCTGCAGCTGGATGGGTGGGGGTTACAGTAGCCTAGGGGTGTTCTGCACTCTGCAGCTGGATGGGTGGGGGTTACAGTAGCCTAGGGGTGTTCTGCACTCTGCAGCTGGGTGGGTGGGGGGTTACAGTAGCCTAGGGGTGTTCTGCACTCTGCAGCTGGATGGGTGGGGGTTACAGTAGCCTAGGGGTGTTCTGCACTCTGCAGCTTGATGGGTGGGGGTTACAGTAGCCTAGAGGTGTTCTGCACTCTGCAGCTTGATGGGTGGGGGTTACAGTAGCCTAGAGGTGTTCTGCACTCTGCAGCTGGGTGGGCGGGGGGTTGAGGTTAGGGTGAGATGATGATGACGGGTATGCATGGCAATACATTTTATTGTCACCTACTGTACACCGTATAGGTGCAGTGAAATGTGTTGTTTTACAGGGTCAACCATAGGAGTACGACGCCCCTGGAGCAAGTTCGTGTTAAGTTCCTTGGTGAAGGGCACATAGACAGATCTTTCACCTTGTTGGCTCGAGTTTTCCGCTAGGCTACCTGCCACGCCAAGGACAGATGGCACACTGCCACCCATAATGCAGTGGGGTTCATTTGTATGCTTATTTACTGTGTTTGTTTTCTATATTGGTTGTTTTGACATTATGAGGTGATGCACTATGTTGGGATTTGGACAGACAGGTGTCAAAGAGGCAGCGGAAATGTTCTTGAACGTTGGGAACGATGTGTGGAATGGTGGAATGGTGCTTGTGGCAGTCAGTCAGTGACAGCAGCAGGCACAAACACTATACGCCCAGGCACATAATTGAGACCCAGCTTTCCGTGATCGGACTACTGACTCCATAGCACCTCGAAAGCCGCCAACCCTGAGAGAAAGACTAAGAGACAGAGAGAGGGAGAGCAATATAGAGCGTTCTTCCTGCTACACATCATACATAGACAGTCACCCTCTCAATCTCTGTCGGTCTCTCTCTTGCTTTCTATTTATCTTTTTATGTTTGCCCCTGCTTTCTGTTTCTACTCACTCTTTCTGTCTCTGTCTGCATGACATAGATTAAATAAATCCTCCCCTTTCTCTCTGTCTGTAATGAGATAATGGAATAAATCCTCTCTCTCTGTCTGTAATGAGATAATGGAATAAATCCTCTCTCTCTGTCTGTAATGAGATAATGGAATAAATTCTCTCCTTTCTCTGTCTGTAATGAGATAATGGAATAAATTCTCCCCTTTTTCTGTCTGTAATGAGATAATGGAATAAATCCTCCCCTTTCTCTGTCTGTAATGAGATGATGGAATAAATCCTCCCCTTTCTCTGTCTGTAATGAGATGATGGAATACATCCTCCCCTTTCTCTCTGTCTGTAATGAAATAATGGAATAAATCCTCCTCTCTCTCTGTCTGTAATGAGATAATGGAATAAATTCTCTCCTTTCTCTGTCTGTAATGAGATAATGGAATAAATTCTCCCCTTTTTCTGTCTGTAATGAGATAATGGAATAAATTCTCCCCTTTCTCTGTCTGTAATGAGATGATGGAATAAATCCTCCTCTCTCTCTGTCTGTAATGAGATGATGTAATAAATCCTCCTCTCTCTCTGTCTGTAATGAGATAATGGAATAAATCATCCCCTCTCTCTTTAATGAGATAATGGAATAAATCCTCCTCTCCCTGTCTGTAATGAGATAAAGGAATACATCCTTCTCTCTCTGTGTAATGAGATGATGGAATAAATCCTCTTCTGTCTGTAATGAGATGATGGAATAAATCCTCCTCTCTGTCTGTAATGAGATAAAGGAATAAATCCTCCTCTGTCTGTAATGAGATGATGGAATAAATCCTCCTCTCTTTCTGTCTGTAATGAGATAATGGAATAAATCCTCCTCTCTCTCTGTCTGTAATGAGATGATGGAATAAATCCTCCTCTCTCTCTGTCTGTAATGAGATAATGGAATAAATTCTCCCTTTTCTCTGTCTGTAATGAGATGATGGAATAAATCCTCCTCTCTGTCTGTAATGAGATGATGTAATAAATCCTCCTCTCTCTGTCTGTAATGAGATAATGGAATACATTCTCCACTTTCTCTGTCTGTAATGAGATAATGGAATAAATCATCCCCTCTCTCTTTAATGAGATAATGGAATAAATCCTCCTCTCCCTGTCTGTAATGAGATAAAGGAATAAATCCTCTCTCTGTGTAATGAGCTGATGGAATAAATCCTCCTCTGTCTGTCTGTAATGAGATAAAGGAATAAATCCTTCTCTCTCTGTGTAATGAGATAATGGAATAAATCCTCCTCTCTCTGTCTGTAATGAGATAAAGGAATAAATCCTTCTCTCTCTGTGTAATGAGATAAAGGAATAAATCCTCCTCTGTCTGTAATGAGATGATGGAATAAATCCTCCTCTCTGTCTGTAATGAGATAATAGAATACATCCTCCTCTGTCTGTAATGAGATGATGGAATAAATCCTCCTCTCTCTCTGTCTGTAATGAGATAATGGAACAAATCCTCCTCTCTTTCTGTCTGTAATGAGATAATGGAATAAATCCTCCACTCTTTCTGTCTGTAATGAGATAATGGAATAAATCCTCCTCTCTCTCTGTCTGTAATGAGATAATGCTCAGCTGACTTTCTAGGAGGGAGTAACAGTAGCTTGAATACAGTGTAGTGTTTTTACATGTGGTCTCTGTCACACCCTCCCATGTCCATGTGTCTGTGTGTCATCACCAAGTTGTCTTCATTTCTCTTTTGAGGAGGGACACATAATGCCCTTAACAGTGACAGACCATGATTGATGGCTACCCCCTCACCCCTTCAGATGCAAAGCGTTTCGTGTGTTCAGCTGTGTGTCCCAGACCTGAAGCCTGGTCGGCGCCAGTGACAGCAGCTGTCCACAATTCACACAAGTTAAAAACATGAATATGTGTGTGCATGCTTGTGTATCAGAGCGTATAGTTTGTAGCAACAAACATGTATTCAGTTGAGCAGCTTTTGTCCCTGACTCTCACCACACCTCAATGATGTCACCATCACAGTTGGTGTTTGGCTGTTGTCTTGGGTGTGTGATGATTATCTGTCTGTTGATACATGTTTTGTGCTATTATCAGAATTGAGGGAGGAGAGGGAGGCAAGAGGGACAGGAAGGAGAGGGAGAAGCGAGAGACAGGGAGAGCCAGGGAGAAGGGAGGGAGAGACAGGGAGATGGAGAAGGGAGAGACAGGGAGACAGAGAAGGGAGAGACAGGGAGACAGAGAAGGGAGAGACAGGGAGTCTGAGAAGGGAGAGACAGGGAGTGGGAGAAGGGAGAGACAGGGAGACGGAGATGGGAGAGACAAGGAGAAGGGAGAGACAGGGAGAGACAGGGAGACGGACAAGGGAGAGACAGGGAAACTGAGACAAGGAGAAGGAAGAGACAGGGAGACGAGAAGGGAGAGACAGGGAGACGGTGAAAGGAGAGACAGGGAGACGGAGAAGGGAGAGACAGGGAAACTGAGACAAGGAGAAGGGAGAGACAGGGAGACGAGAAGGGAGAGACAGGGAGACGGTGAAAGGAGAGACAGGGAGACATGGAGAAGGGAGAGACAGGGAAACTGAGACAAGGAGAAGGGAGAGACAGGGAGACGAGAAGGGAGAGACAGGGAGACGGTGAAGGGAGAGACAGGGAGACGGAGAAGGGAGAGACGGAGAAGCAGGGAGAGACTGGGAATTGGGAGAGACTGGGAATTGAGAGAGACTGGGAATTGGGAGAGACTGGGAAAAGGGGGAGACTGGGAGAAGGGGGAGAAGGGGAGATGGAGAGACGGGAGATAGGGAGAGACGGGGAGACTGAGAAGGGAGACAGAGAGACTGGGAGAAAGGGGAGACGGAGAAGGGAGAGAGAGGGAGACGCAGAGAGGGAGAAGGGGAGACGGAGAAGGGAGAGTGAGGGAGACGGAGAGACAGGGAGATGGAGAAGGGAGAGAGAGGGAGACGGAGAATGGAGAGAGAGGAAGAAGGGATAGAGAGGGAGACTGAGAAGGGAGAGACAGGGAGATGGTGAAGGGAGAGACAGGGAGACGGAGATGGGAGAGACAGGGAGACGGTGAAGGGAGAGACAGGGAGACAGAGAAGGGAGAGACAGGGAGACGGTGAAGGGAGAGGCAGGGAGACGGAGAAGGGAGTGACTGGGAGAAGGGAGAGACTGGGAGAAGGGAGAGACTGGGAGAAGGGAGAGACGGGGAGACGGAGAAGGGAGAGAGAGGGAGACGGGAGAGACGGGGAGACGGAGAAGGGAGAGAGAGGGAGACGGAGAAGGGAGACTGAGAAGGGAGAGACGGGGAGACGGAGAAGGGAGAGAGACAGAGAATGGAGAGAGACGGAGAAGGGAGAGAGAGGGAGACGGAGAAGGGAGAGAGAGGGAGACGGAGAAGGGAGACTGAGAAGGGGGAGACGGGGAGACGGAGAAGGGAGAGAGAGGGAGACTGAGAAGGGAGAGAGAGGGAGACTGAGAAGGGAGAGAGAGGGAGACGGAGAAGGGAGAGAGAGGGAGACGGAGAAGGGAGACGGAGAAGGGAGAGAGAGGGAGACGGAGAAGGGAGACTGAGAAGGGAGAGACGGGGAGACGGAGAAGGGAGAGACGGGGAGACGGAGAAGGGAGAGAGAGGGAGACGGAGAAGGGAGAGAGAGGGAGACGGAGAAGGGAGACTGAGAAGGGAGAGACGGGGAGACTGAGAAGGGAGAGAGACAGAGAAGGGAGAGAGAGGGAGACGAAGAAGGGAGACTGAGAAGGGGGAGACGGAGAAGGGAGAGAAAGGGAGACAGAGAGACGGGGAGAAGGGATAGAGAGGGAGACGGAGAATGGAGAGAGGAAGAAGGGATGGAGAAGGGGGAGACGGGGAGACGGAGAAGGGAGAGAGAAGGAGATGGAGAAGGGAGAGAGAGGGAGACTGGGAGATTGAGAAGGGAGTGAGAGGGAGAATGAGAGACGGGGAGACGGAGAAGGGAGAGAGAGGGAGACGGGGAGACTGAGAAGGGAGAGAAAGGGAGACGGAGTGACGGGGAGATGGAGAAGGGAGTGAGAGGGAGACTGAGAGACGGGGAGACGGAGAATGGAGAGAGGGAGAAGGGAGAGAGAGGAAGAAGGGATAGAGAGGGAGACTGAGAAGGGAGAGACAGGGAGATGGTGAAGGGAGAGACAGGGAGACGGAGATGGGAGAGACAGGGAGACGGTGAAGGGAGAGACAGGGAGACAGAGAAGGGAGAGACAGGGAGACGGTGAAGGGAGAGGCAGGGAGACGGAGAAGGGAGTGACTGGGAGAAGGGAGAGACTGGGAGAAGGGAGAGACGGGGAGAAGGGAGAGACGGGGAGACGGAGAAGGGAGAGAGAGGGAGACGGGAGAGACGGGGAGACGGAGAAGGGAGAGAGAGGGAGACGGAGAAGGAGACTGAGAAGGGAGAGACGGGAGACGGAGAAGGGAGAGAGACAGAGAATGGAGAGAGGCGGAGAAGGGAGAGAGAGGGAGACGGAGAAGGGAGAGAGAGGGAGACGGAGAAGGGAGACTGAGAAGGGAGAGACGGGAGACTGGAGAAGGGAGAGACGGGGAGGACGGAGAAGGAGAGAGAGGGAGACGGAGAAGGGAGAGAGAGGGAGAGCGGAGAAGGGAGACTGAGAAGGGGGAGACGGGGAGACTGAGAAGGGAGAGACGGGGAGACGGAGAAGGGAGAGAGAGGGAGACGGAGAAGGGAGAGAGAGGGAGACGGAGAAGGGAGACTGAGAAGGGAGAGACGGGGAGACTGAGAAGGGAGAGAGACAGAGAAGGGAGAGAGAGGGAGACGAAGAAGGGAGACTGAGAAGGGGGAGACGGAGAAGGGAGAGAAAGGGAGACAGAGAGACGGGGAGAAGGGATAGAGAGGGAGACGGAGAATGGAGAGAGGAAGAAGGGATGGAGAAGGGGGAGACGGGGAGACGGAGAAGGGAGAGAGAAGGAGATGGAGAAGGGAGAGAGAGGGAGACTGGGAGATTGAGAAGGGAGTGAGAGGGAGAATGAGAGACGGGGAGGCGGAGAAGGGAGAGAGAGGGAGACGGGGAGACTGAGAAGGGAGAGAAAGGGAGACGGAGTGACGGGGAGATGGAGAAGGGAGTGAGAGGGAGACTGAGAGACGGGGAGACGGAGAATGGAGAGAGGGAGAAGGGAGAGAGATGGGGGAGAGACGGGGAGATGGAGAGGAAGGGAGAGCGCAAGCGAGAGAGGGTGTGTGTGTGTGTGTGTGTGTGTGTGTGTGTGTCTGTGTGTCTGTGTGTGTGTGGGTGAAAAAGCCCCCGGGGCTGTAGTCTTTCAGAACGTGTGTTTTACAGTGTCCGGGGCTGTAGTCTTTCAGAATGTGTGTTTCACAGGGTCCGGGGCTGTAGTCTTTCAGAATGTGTGTTTTACAGGGTCCGGGGCTGTAGTCTTTCAGAATGTGTGTTTCACAGGGTCCGGGGCTGTAGTCTTTCAGAATGTGTGTTTTACAGGGTCCGGGGCTGTAGTCTTTCAGAATGTGTGTTTCACAGGGTCCGGGGCTGTAGTCTTTCAGAATGTGTTTTTTACAGGGTTCCGGGGCCGTAGTCTTTCAGGACCTGATCACTTGTGTTCTCTCTCCTCTTCCTGTTCTCTCTCCTCTTCCTGTTCTCTCTCCTCCTCCTGTTCTCTATGAGAAAGAGTCTTGGAGAAAATTATACGCTGATACACAGAGAGAGCTGTAGAGAGAGGAGAGGGAGGTAAAGAGATCATCTTTCCTTTGTTCAAAGTGATCTGGTCTCATTTGTATTTTGGTAGAAGGCCGAGTCGCTGATTCAGAGGTTGTTTGAATTGGTGTGGATTATTATTCTGCCTAATTGGCTTTTAATGAGATTTTAACTCAGGTATGTAAATCCCCGGGTAGGGCTCTACCACCCACCACCAAGGTCCAACCAAACCAGATTCTCCTTCTGCCCCCGTTCACCACTCCCAGTGTGTGTGAGAGTGTGTGTATTCCCTACCATACCTATACACACACACACACAAACACACATGCATAATCACACAGTTTACACACACTGTGAGTGTGTGTACAAATGTGTCTTGGCATGGATTCCTCACTGTTTAACTTTTTTGTTCACAATTCTAAATATAAATCAATAAAGAAGCTATTCTGTAATGTCACTGCTTCCCATGAACTGTCAGTGACAACGTTGCCTGCCTCCCAATCAACTGTTATCTTATCAAAACAACAGATAGTTGGAATATTTCGATTCGGAAACAGCCTTCGGCAATCATGTATTGTATGAGGGAGAGAATGTTTCTCACTACAGTGTGTGTGTGTGTGTCTGTGTGTGTGTTTGTACATGTTTGTGTGTGCCTGGAGGAAGTCCAAAAATCACTTGTCGTTTGTTTGTTCCTTGCCAACCATTTCTAGAGAACAGACAAGTGCCCTGTCTTCGTCTTTATTTCCCTGTCGTCGTCTTTATTTCCCTGTCGTCGTCTTTATTTCCCTGTCGTCGTCTTTATTTCCCTGTCGTCGTCTTTATTTCCCTGTCGTCGTCTTTATTTCCCTGTCGTCGTCTTTATTTCCCTGTCGTCGTCTTTATTTCCCTGTCGTCGTCTTTATTTCCCTGTCGTCGTCTTTATTTCCCTGTCGTTGTCTTTATTTCCCTGTCGTCGTCTTTATTTCCCTGTCGTTGTCTTCATGTGTAATTGTCGTTGTCTTTGTGTACACAAATGTATGGGTAGCCTATGATTCAGTGTGACTGTGATTCAGACATCCATCTGATCTGAGCCTATGCTTTCTTTCTCTCTTTCTCTCTCAATTCAATATTCAATATAAATTTACAGAAAACATTCCACTCACAAAAGTTCCAGAAGAATAAAGACATTTCAAATGTCATATTATGCCTAAATACAGTGTTGTAATGATGTGCAAATAGTTAAAGTACAGAAAGGAAAATAAATAAGCATAAATATGGGTTATGTTTACCATGATGTTTGTTCTTCACTGATTGCCCTTTTCTTGTGGCAACAGGTCACAAATCTTGCTGCTGTGATTGCACACTGTGGTATTTCACCCAATAGATATGGGAGTTTATCAAAATTGGGTTTGTATTCAAATTATTTTTGTATCTGTGAAATCTGAGTGAAATATGTGTCTCTAATATGGTTATACATTTGGCAGGAGGTTAGGAAGTGCAGCTCAGTTTCCATCTCATTTTGTTGGCTGTGTGCACATAGTCTGTCTTTTGAGAGCCAGGTCTGCCTATGGCAGCCTTTCTCAATAGCAAGGCTATGCTCACTGTCTGTACATAGTCAAACTTTCCTTAAGTTTGGGTCAGTCCCAGTGGTCAGGTATGCTGCCGCTGTGTACTCTCTGTTTAGGGCCAAATAGCATTCTAGTTTGCAATGTTTGTTTTGTTAATTCTTTCCGATGTGTGAAGTAATTATCTTTTTTGTTTTTTCATGATTTGGTTGGGTCTAATGAAGTTGCTGTCCTGGGTCTTTGTGTGATCTGTTTGTGTTTGTGAACAGAGCCCCTGGACTAGCTTGCTTAGGGGACTCTTCTCCGAGTTCATTTCTCTGTAGGTTAAGTCTGGGTTCCTGATGTTTAGGCCAAAGGTAAATGACCTCAAAC
The DNA here is from genome assembly GCA_030435695.1 of Brachymystax lenok tsinlingensis. Classification (NCBI taxonomy): domain Eukaryota; kingdom Metazoa; phylum Chordata; class Actinopteri; order Salmoniformes; family Salmonidae; genus Brachymystax; species Brachymystax lenok. Next base: position 33,031,891 of record CM059790.1, read on the forward strand.
CTTGTATTTTCCAGGATGAGATAGTCAAATCTGTGTGTTCCAAAGTGTCTAGTGGTTTAGGCTCGGACCATCTCTCACTCTCTCTCACTCACTCACTCACTCACACCACGGGGTGGCTCATGAAAGAGCCCAAATCAAACAGATGGTTGCCCCTCACCCCCTGCTCCCCTCACCCTGTCCCGTCCCATCCCTCTTAGTCCCGGGGGCAAGGCACCTGTTTCCTGTGCTTCCCCAACACATGGAGGCATTGTGTTTCAGCTCTGTCTCTCTCACATACTCCTCTACTGTTTACTGCTCTGACACACTGTACACGTCTCAATGACTGATCTGATAGTGTTACTACTGTGATAACACTGGGATTGCTGTCTCCTTAGTTCTCTGTGTCGTGATGGATACGTGTTGTTGCTCATGTGTTGTTGCTCATGTGTTGATGCTCATGTGTGTTAATTGAGCCCTGTACTCGTCTACCTCAGTATCTGTCCTCCTGACTGTAGGTCAATCATCAGAATTACAATAATAATAGGATGAGGGTTGCCACGGCAGCTACACTGGGATAGCTTCTGTTAATAAACAATAACAGGAAGTAGCCTCTGTTTTCAGGAAGCAGTGTGTGTGTTCTATGTTCTATGCCCCTGCTGCAACAGTCAGATAACACTAATGAACCTCCAACGGTACATCAGATGGGAGAGGGGTAGCTGCTTCTCAAATGGCATCCTATTCACTATATAGTGCATTACTTTGACCCAGGCCCATAGGGCTCTGATCAAAAGTAGTGCACTAAATAACAATTAGGATGTGATTTGTGACTCAGATAGACAAGGGGGCCATTGGTAATAATGTTTTTCAAATGATGTTTTTTCCCACTTTTTGCTGAGAAAAGATGACTGTGCGATTTCCCAGCTGTCCCTATAGGCCTCTGATTCCCATGCTAGTTTATATTTTAGCAGTGTTGTGTCAGAATTATGGAGGAAAAAACTCAAACACACACATAAACACGTGCCCACATACACACACACCCAAGCGCATGCACACAGAAACACACACACAAACTGTCGTTCACATAGACACACTGCTCTTTGTTCTGGGAATTGCTTTAATAAATTAAAAGCAGATAGTTTCCTCTGTGACAGCCCACCTGGGCAACGTATCAGCTCTATCTGAACCACGTCAGAGGAACATACACACACATCCTCACTCACACTTTCTCTTACACTCACATGCGCACACACACACTAATACTTGCATGCATGCGCTCTCTCTCTCACACACACCCTTACACACTGTTCTTTGTGTGAGTTATACACTCCTTGTCCGTGTCAATGTTTGTGTCAGCTGATTTGGGCCCGGCTCTCCTCCTAGGCCTAATAATCAATCCAAGATGTCTACTGTTTCCACGGCAGCCATAGTGAGGCCCCTGCACCCCTATAAATACACTAACAGCTTTCTTAAATATGTGACAAAATACCCTTAAAGTTTACAGGCTGGGCCTCTGTCTGCACCCCCTTTTATCCAGGGGAAAAAGGCTGAGCTTCCACCTGCGAGGGAGAGAGTGAGGGAGAGAGAGGCAGAGGGAATAAGGGATGGAAGGAAGAGAGAGGGAGGGGGCACTTCCATAAAGCTCAAATAGGGTGACTATTGCATTCCCTCCTGCTGAGTTTTATCATGGCAGTGCTGAGTGAGTCTCACACACACACACACACACACACCTGCTCTATATTGTCCAATTTGTTAGCCATGGGCCGCCCGCTGTGGGGGAGTGTAAAGGGTAAACAGCCTGATAACATCTCATGAGTTAACCCTCCACTGGGACGAGAGCCTGACTCAAAACACACACCTCACCTCAGGAACCTTATAGGGGATACACTGGAGGAAAGAAAGAATGTGGGAAGACATGAGGAAAGATAGACGAGTACTAAAAGATTGACGTGAAGAGATGTTGAATGACGGACAGAGAGATAATTGGAAGGAGAGTGAGAATTGGAAGGAGAGAGAGAATTGGAGGAAGCGAGAGAGGAAGGATGAGAGTCTTTATAGGTGTCATGTGAAGGTTCAGGGTTGTGATGTAAAGGGAGTCTCTTTATAACTGTCAGTGTTGGTCTGGGGCTCTGTATAGAGGTCAGGGGTTGTGTGTGGGTCAAAGGTCAGAGTTCACCTGCACCACACAGGAAGTCTGGAAATGCAACTAGAGAGAGAAGCGTTTGATTGACAGCTGGAGACACAGTTAACCATGCCCCCTCCTCACTCCTCTGTCTGCTTCTGGTTTTTCACTTTAATCCTTGGTAGAGATTAAATTACTTTTCTTACAGAACCTCTCTCCTGATATTTCTCTCTCTCTAGTTCTCACTTTTTTTCTCTCTTCTACAATCTCTCACTTTCTCTCTCTCTCATACAGACACACAGCTATCTGGTCCGATTTGAATAATTACATAGAGCGTTTTCACTTCTCTGATGTCGTAAGTAGACGAGCACTCCCTCAGTTTAGACATCTCTCTATCTCACTCCCCTTTTTTAGAGCCAGACTCACAGACTACAATACCCACTCCGACTGACTGTACAGACTACAATACCCACTCCGACTGACTGTACAGACTACAATACCCACTCCGACTGACTGTACAGACTACAATACCCACTCCGACTGACTGTACAGACTACAATACCCACTCCGACTGACTGTACAGACTACAATACCCACTCCGACTGACTGTACAGACTACAATACCCACTCCGACTGACTGTACAGACTACAATACCCACTCCGACTGACTGTACAGACTACAATACCCACTCCGACTGACTGTACAGACTACAATACCCACTCCGACTGACTGTACAGACTACAATACCCACTCCGACTGACTGTACAGACTACAATACCCACTCCGACTGACTGTACAGACTACAATACCCACTCCGACTGACTGTACAGACTACAATACCCACTCCGACTGACTGTACAGACTACAATATCGATAGCCGCCCAACTGCTCTCTCACCCTATGTCAGACCCATCATACGATCCTTATCAATCACTGATGAAGCTCTGCATACACATACTCCCACAGCATGCCTGGTACTGAATGAGATGTCTACTTTTAGACCCACAGTCTCAAATTCAGATCGGAGGACATAGCTTCCTCCTTACAGTGCTGTGATTATTCTGCCCGCAGGGTGTCTGAAATGCATATAGATATGGGAGTCAATATAAACAGTGACTGCTGGGTCAGTTGAGAGGCAGCATTCATGTCTCCTCCCCCTCTTTCTGTTTGTTTTTATTCCTCTCCCCTCAAACAAGAGGAAATAAATGAAGAGTTTTCTGGTGGAGCTTCAGTACGCGCTGCAACACTCTCCACCACCACGCCACTGGCCATAACTACTGACTCTATCAGACAGTCATAGTGTGTGTGTGTGTGTGTGTGTATAATGTTTATTTTAAACACACTTCACATCCTCTCTAGCGCCCCATACACTGCCTATTCATAACAACGCCATGAGAGATTAGCCTATAGCTACTATATTCAACTATCTAGAGTGTGTGTGTGCTTGTGAGACTGCGTGCTTGTGTGTGAGACTGTGTATTCCTGTCCTCCCAAAAATGGTCCCACACTCATATCGTATCAGAGGGCTCCTTTGAGAAATTTGTTTCCCATGTTCTCACTGTGTAAAAATGTAGCTATCGCTAGCCCTTAAAGAACAGCAGCTCTGTCCACATGACATCGAGCAGGGATCATTTTGTGTGTTTATGTGTGTGCGCACATGCTTGTGTGTGTCTGGGTTGGAGTGTATGTTTAGGTCTTAAATAGTCAGTCTTTATAGAGCCCTGATGAAAACATGGAAATACCATTTACTGATGGCTAACTGTTCAGAGCAAGAGGTCAAATTCGGTGTGGGTGGGTGTGGGTGTGTGTGGGTGTGGGTGTGGGTGGGTGTGGGTGTGTGTGTATATATAGCTATGTTTAGACGTACATGTCATACTGTAGTTATATCAGACCCTACTCCAGTGTTATAGAAGGAAAGAAACTAAAATGGCATTTTGAGTGTCTATCGTGTTTCTGTCCGATTCCACCTCAGTCTGTGGCGTTTGGATCGACAGTTGATTTCTATCAGCGTGTCTCGGTTCCCTCAGTCTCGGGTCCCTCAGTCTCGGGTCCCTCAGTCTCGGGTCCCTCTCCATCACTGGAGAACCGGAACCGTTGATTTTTCACCGAACGAGTGTTCACGGTTCAACCGCTGCCAACCACAACCGCTAGGAGCCTGCTTCATCCCTGAGAGGGTGTGTGTGCGTGTGTGTACAGGGTGAGGTCAGTGTGTAAATATAGCTCTGTCTCTCTGCTCTCTCTCTGATGTCCAGACAGTCTGTGTCTGACAAGGAAAAATGCTGCAGTCTTGCTGTTTTGGTGAAAACACAACAGAAGAAGAGGAGGAGAGAAAGAGGGAGGAGGGGAGAAAGAGGGAGGAGGGAGGAGAGAAGAGGAGGAGGGGAGAAAGAGGGAGGAGAGAAGAGGAGGAGGGGAGAAAGAGGGAGGAGAGAAGAGGAGTAGGGGAGAAAGAGGGAGGAGAGAAGAGGAGGAGGGGAGAAAGAGGGAGGAGAGAAGAGGAGGAGGGGAGAAAGAGGGAGGAGGGGAGAGGAGGAGGGGAGAAAGAGGGAGGAGAGAAGAGGAGGAGGGGAGAAAGAGGGAGGAGAGAAGAGGAGGAGGGGAGAAAGAGGGAGGAGGGGAGAGGAGGAGGGGAGAAAGAGGGAGGAGAGAAGAGGAGGAGGGGAGAAAGAGGGAGGAGAGAAGAAGAGGAGGGGAGAAAGAGGGAGGAGAGAAGAGGAGGAGGGGAGAAAGAGGGAGGAGGGGAGAGGAGGAGGGGAGAAAGAGGGAGGAGAGAAGAGGAGGAGGGGAGAAAGAGGGAGGAGAGAAGAGGAGGAGGGGAGAAAGAGGGAGGAGAGAAGAGGAGGAGGGTTGGGAGGGTAAATGCTTTCAGTGCTCACTAAAAATAGAGGTTCAGTCAAATAAATAGAAAAGAAGGTCCTGCTAAAAATCACTGCTCCATAGCAGCCATTTGGATGAAGTCTGCACCTTTAGATGGGGCCTGGGAAAGTTAACTTAGTGTGTGTGTCTTATAAGTCATAATTAGCTGGAAATCATAGTTTTCCCTAAGACATGGTTTGTATTGTCCCAGGACTGTCTGGTTTAGATTAAGGCTTTAGTCTGGTCCAGAATGTTCACAGCCCTGCCAGTCCTCACTGACTCACTCCTCACCCTGGCCCTGCCTGCACTGAGGAACAGAGAGAGAAAAGAGAAGGGGGAAGGGAATGGGATGGAGGGATGAGAGAGCATGAGGCTGGGATGGAGGGATGAGAGAGCATGAGGCTGGGATGGAGGGATGAGAGAGCATGAGGCTTGGATGGAGGGATGAGAGAGCATGAGGCTTGGATGGAGGGATGAGAGAGCATGAGGCTGGGATGGAGGGATGAGAGAGCATGAGGCTGGGATGGAGGGATGAGAGAGCTTGAGGCTGTGATGGAGGGATGAGAGAGCATGAGGCTGGGATGGAGGGATGAGAGAGCATGAGGCTGGGATGGAGGGATGAGAGCATGAGGCTGTGATGGAGGGATGAGAGAGCATGAGGCTGGGATGGAGGGATGAGAGCATGAGGCTGTGATGGAGGGATGAGAGAGCATGAGGCTGGGAATGAAAGGATGAGAGAGCATGAGGCTGGGATTGAGGGATGAGAGAGCATGAGGCTGGGATGGAGGGATGAGAGAGCATGAGGCTGGGATGGAGGGATGAGAGCATGAGGCTGTGATGGAGGGATGAGAGAGCATGAGGCTGGGAATGAAAGGATGAGAGAGCATGAGGCTGGGATTGAGGGATGAGAGAGCATGAGGCTGGGATGGAGGGATGAGAGAGCATGAGGCTGGGATGGAAGGATGAGAGAGCATGGGGCTTGGATGGAGTGATGAGAGAGTGTGTGAAGTTAGGATGACGATGTGACAGAGAATGGATGAGACATGACTGGAACTCATACACGAAAACTGTTAGGGAGTCTCCTCTCTCTCTCTTTCTTTTCGCTCTCTCTCCTGTTTCTCTCTCCTTCTCTCCTGTTTCTCTCTCCTCTCTCCTGTCTCGCTCTCTCCTGTCTCACTCTCTGCTGTCTCGCTTTCTACTGTCTCTTTCTGTCCTCTCTATCTCTCCTATTTCTCTCACTATTTCCTGCCTCTCGTTTTCTCTCTCCTCTCTCTAATTTCTCTCCTGTCTTTCTATCCTCTCGCTCTCCTGTCTCCCCCCTCTCTCTCTCCTGTCTTTCTCTCCTGTCTCTCTCCTCTCTCTCTCTTGTTTCTCTCTCCTATCTCGCTCTCTCCTGTCTCGCTCTCTTCTGTCTCGCTCTCTCCTGTCTCGCTCTCTTCTGTCTCGCTCTCTCCTGTCTCGCCTTCTACAGTCATGGCCAAAGGTTTTGAGAATGACACAAATATTTATTTCCACAAAGTTTGCTGCTTCAGTGTCTTTAGATATTTTTGTCAGATGTTACTATGGAATACTGACGTATAATTACAAGCATTTTATAAGTGTCAAAGGCTTTTATTGACAATTACATGAAGTTGATGCAGAGAGTCAATATTTGCAGTGTTGACCCTTCTTTTTCAAGACCTCTGCAATCCGCCCTGGCATGCTGTCAATTAACTTCTGGGCCACATCCTGACTGATGGCAGCCCATTCTTGCATAATCAATGCTTGGAGTTTGTCAGAATTTGTGGGTTTCACCTGCCTCTTGAGGATTGACCACAAGTTCTCAATGGGATTAAGGTCTGGGGAGTTTCTTGCCCATGGACCCAAAATATCAATGTTTTGTTCCCCGGGCCACTTAGTTATCACTTTAGCCTTATGGCAAGGTGCTCCATCATGCTGGAAAAGGCATTGTTCGTCACCAAACTGTTCCTGGATGGTTGGGAGAAGTTGCTCTCGGAGGATGTGTTGGTACCATTCTTTATTCATGGCTGTGTTCTTAGGCAAAATTGTGAGTGAGCCCACTCCCTTGGCTGAGAAGCAACCCCTCACATGAATGGTCTCAGGATGCTTTACTGTTGGCATGACACAAGACTGATGGTAGCGCTCACCTTGTCTTCTCCGGACAAGCTTTTTTCCGGATGCCCTAAACAATCGGAAAGGGGATTCATCAGAGAAAAGGACTTTACCCCAGTCCTCAGCAGCAATCCCTGTACCTTTTGCAGAATATCAGTCTGTCCCTGATGTTTTTCCTGGAGAGAAGTGGCTTCTTTGCTGCCCTTCTTGACACCAGGCCATCCTCCAAAAGTATTCGCCTCACTGTGCGTGCAGATGCACTCACACCTGCCTGCTGCCATTCCTGAGCAAGCTCGGTACTGGTGGTGCCCCGATCCCGCAGCTGAAACAACTTTAGGAGACGGTCCTGGCGCTTGCTGGACTTTCTTGGGCGCCCTGAAGCCTTCTTCACAACTATTGAACCGCTCTCCTTGAAGTTCTTGATGATCTGATAAATGGTTGATTTAGGTGCAATCTTACTGGCAGCAATATCCTTGTCTGTGAAGCCCAGGCCCTCACAATTTTGCCTAAGAACACAGCCATGAATAAAGAATGGTACCAACACATCCTCCGAGAGCAACTTCTCCCATTTTGTGCAAAGCAATGATGACGGCACGTGTTTCCTTGCAGGTAACCATGGCTGACAGAGGAAGAACAATGATTCCAAGCACCACCCTCCTTTTTAAGCTTCCAGTCTGTTATTCAAACTCAATCAGCATGACAGAGTGATCTCTAGCCTTGTCCTCGTCAACACTCACACCTGTGTTAACGAGAGAATCACTGACATGATGTCAGCTGGTCCTTTTGTGGCAGGGCTGAAATGCAGTGGAAATGTTTTTTGGGGGATTCAGTTAATTTGCATAGAGGCAATACGTCAGAGTGGCTATACATGTGTGAATGGAAAGCTTTCTGGAAAATAGAACCCACCTGAGGGAGTTGAACCTATACCGAATATGAGGAATTCTTGGAATACCAGCATATCTGCTTGATGTTAGAATTTGCCTTCAAAGGGGTTCCTGACCTTTCCATACACTATAAATGGCATGTTGTATACATGTATGGGAAGGGAAAGGGGGATATCTAGTCAGTTGTACAACTGAATGCATTCAACTGAAATGTTGAATCAGAGCGGTGAGGGTATAGAGAGTGGGCTCTGTGTCTCACTGGCTAAACACTGCCTAACATGTTTTTAATCCGTTTTAAATGACTGTCAGGTAGGACTCACTGACTTTCTGTAGCCACAACTATGCATCTGTTCAAACAAACATAAATCCTTTATTAATGCCATATAACTGTAGCAGGCTATGTCAGCAGGCTATGTCAGCTTATAATAAACATGACATGTGTCAGTAGTCAAGCAGTGGCTAGGCAGGGTGGCCAAGTCATCCTAAAATCTGTTGTTTTGTCCTTTTATAAAGATCTATTGTTTGGATGTTTTTGGATGTTTATAAAAGCTCTGAATTTTCTTGTCACGTTTGTCTCCAGGTGCTTTGCATATCTACAGGGTTACAAGCTCACCTGACACAGCCCTTAGGGTGACAGCTGTACTGAGTGAGTGAGTCAGTGAGTCAGTGAGTGAGTGAGTGAGTGAGTGAGTGAGTGAGTGAGTGAGTGTGTGCGTACGTCAGGAGGGTGTGTGTGTGTGTGTATCACTGTTGTTAATCCAGCTAGTTGAGCACGGGCAGCTCCACCAGACAAAGATCAACTGTCGGACTGTCCGCTCCATTCTAATACTCTGTTGGATCACACACACTCACGCACGCGCACACACTCACATCAAACACGCAACACTTACTCTTTGTCTCATCTTTATTGACTCTTTGTGCCAAAAATGCTCATCTTTTGAATACCTGTCCGTCACTGAGAACACATTGTCCTGCCAAGACTAGACCAGTCTTGATGAAATTCATACTTCTGTATACTCCTCCGTCCCAGCCCTAGTGTATCACTTCACCCTGGTTGACCTTAGCCTGGTCCCAGACCTCTTTGTGCTGTCTTGCCAATTCCTATGCTCATTGTCACACCAGCAATCATAGGAGTTGGCCAGACCGCACAAACAGCTCTGAGCCCAGGCTATGTGTGGGCCTGTGTGGAAACGCTTGATTGACAGCTGCTAATTGCAGTCATGACTCACTCCATTCAGCAGAGAATCTGTTTCCAGACCGGTTTGGATTCAGGACCTAGAGAGTTAGTGAGCTTACTATATAGGGACTGCCCCTTGTGCTGGAAATATATGGGAAAGCAGCAGGGATTGATGCAGGATATATTTCTGTACAGCATGTACAGTGCCCTGACTTAGGTAGAATATGAGGTCTTAACCCCCTTCCTACTCACGTATGACTTATGACTGCTTAAGTTGTCAGAACTCCACAATATTTAAGGATTCCACTGAGTGTGGGTATAAGTCGGAAGGTAGAGGAAGTTAAAGCTTAAACGTTCTGACTTCTGACCCGGTCAGTCATGTTGGTAGCTAGTGACCTGATGTCCTAAGTAATGTTCTGCCTCCCATGAGGACCTATAAGGGTAAGGGGGGGTGTAGGTAAAGAGAACAGCACAGTGTTTCTCTACAGTACTAGTAGGAAGTTATCAGGCCTGGATGATATTTCAGCTATTGAGGCCCTGGCTCCATGACTCCATTTTGGAGCTGTAATTTTAATACTATTTGCCTAATCTGGGTACAAGATGGCGGCCACTGATTGCAGGCGTATCCGGGAAACGGTTGCCATGATGGATGTCGGTTCGAAGGTTCGTGCTGATAACAGTAACGTATGACGTCCATTAGGCTTGAGCTAGAACATGCTGAGAGTGTGTCTGTGTCTGTATGAGTGATTTTATAAAGTTAAGTCTTTAATCTTAGTCTCCTATCAGTAGTTAGGGGTGGAGCTGGCAGGCTGTGGCTGCATCTGTTACGATCCAAGACTTTTCAAATAACTTTATTGGTACCTAGTTCTCTGGGCAAGGAAATGTAAGGCCCCGGGACCATATTCCTTCATGACAAATTGATGTAAATATGGATTATTCATCATAAACGGATAGGTTTGAAGTCAATGTCTCAATAATAATCCAGACTCTATACGGTTACAGGTAGATTATAAAGTTAAATAGGCCTTCCTTTGCACAGGATCCATTTTCACAGTTGTGAAGTGATAGATACACTCTCCAGAAACCCAGACCCTTAGTGGGTGATGTAACTGTGAGTGAGATGCCTTTCTGGCAGAGTCAGGTTAGGCAGCAGTAAGGCTGAATACTGGTGTTATGAGATGGGAGAGATGCCAGCATTCCCTCTCCACCACACAATCAGATTGTGACATAGTTAGTTAGGTCGTTTTATTTCAACTGCATGCTTGTGTTGTGACTGAGGTAATAGTTTAGTAACAATGTGACTTGTTTTGTCTTTCAGTGTGTGTGTGTGTGTGTGTGTGTGTGTGTGTGTGTGTGTGTGTGTGTGTGTGTGTGTGTGTGTGTGTGTGTGTGTGTGTGTGTGTGTGTGTGTGTGAACAGCGCTAGCAGGGTCTGATTGGGGTTGATCAGGTTCTCTGCATGGCTCTAACTACATCTCTGTTACATCGCTGTTTTACTGGGAGCTATTACACGTCAGCTCTGCTCACAAGGAGACGGAAAGGGACAGAGGAGACAGGAGGAGACAGAGGAGACTGGTGGAGACAGAGGAGACGGGTGGAGACAGGAGGAGACGGGTGGAGACAGAGGAGACGAGTGGAGACAGAGGAGAGAAAGGAGACGGGGGAGAAAGGAGACTGGACAGAGGAGACAAGGAGAGAAAAGAGAGACTAGGTGATGGGATAGGGAGAGATAAGAGTCTGGGTACAGAGGAAACAAGGAGAAAAACGAGGCTGGTGACAGGGGACAGGGAGAGAAAGGAGAGACCAGGTGACAGGGGACAGGGAGAGAAAGGAGAGACCAGGTGACAGGGAGACAGGGAGAGAAAGGAGAGACCAGGTGACAGGGAGACAGGGAGACAGGGAGAGAAAGGAGAGACCAGGTGACAGGGGACAGGGAGAGAAAGGAGAGACCAGGTGACAGGGAGACAGGGAGAGACCAGGTGACAGGGAGACAGGGAGAGAAAGGAGAGACCAGGTGACAGGGAGACAGGGAGAGACCAGGTGACAGGGAGACAGGGAGAGAAAGGAGAGACCAGGTGACAGGGAGACAGGGAGAGAAAGGAGAGACCAGGTGACAGGGAGACAGGGGAAAGAGTAGAAAGGGGGAGTGTTGATAGTTAGTCAGGGTGGGTGGGTATTCATGAAGGTTTGGGGGTGTAGGGTTCAGGGTTCAGGGAGTTCCTGGGGTGTAAGTTTGTGGGTGTGAGGGGTTTGGTGTGTATCCATGTAGGTGGATGTTGGAGGTTTGGCCAGGTCTTAGCTGGGGTGGGTGTAGGGTGAGGGGTTTGGTGTGTATCCATGTAGGTGGATGTTGGAGGTTTGGCCAGGTCTTAGCTGGGGTGGGTGTAGGGTGAGGGGTTTGGTGTGTATCCATGTAGGTGGATGTTGGAGGTTTGGCCAGGTCTTAGCTGGGGTGGGTGTAGGGTGAGGGGTTTGGTGTGTATCCATGTAGGTGGATGTTGGAGGTTTGGCCAGGTCTTAGCTGGGGTGGGTGTAGGGTGAGGGAGTTAGTGTGCATTTATACTGTGAAGGTGGGTGTGTGGAGGGGTGGAGGTTTGGCCAGAGCTAGGGTGGGTGTTGAGGGGAGGAGGTGGAGGTCAGGGACTGGTCAAGTCATGTGCACAGGAAAGAGAGCTCTGTGTGAACCTCACAGCAGTTTATCAGCCAACTAATGATGCACATCAACCCTGAGAGAGAGGGGGTGGAGGAAGTGGGGAGGGAGACGAAGGCAGGCGTTCACGTTAGCATATTTATTACTTAGCCTGGTATAAAATGAGTGTACAGCACATCACTCAACTCCTGTAGTAAACATTTTCTCTGGCTGAGAGAGACACTGACCTTCATTCCCAAAGTACATCATCACAGACACACAGACATAATCATCACACACATTCAGTTCACTCTGTTCTACATTTATCAAAAAAGCCCAGAGGGGAAGGAACGGTACTGTGAATTAGCACTTTCATTTGGATTCAAAATAAGCCACCAGTCAAATGATCAAAAAACTATTACTGCATTGATGTCACTGTGTTTGTTACTTTAGTCTTTCCTGTGATAATAATGTCTTCTAGTCACATGAGGATGGAGATTTCTGGTCATTTGGCCACCGTCCTGATTCCTTCAAATGTGGCAGGCTTAGTAAGGAACTTACTTCCTGTTGCTGATGATATTCCCAATCAAACAAGGGTCTGGGTCATTCAACACTGAAATCAATTAATCATACTGTGCATTACACACACGCACACACACGCACAGAGACGCACAGAGACGCACAGAGACGCACAGACGGACACACAGACGGACACACAGACGGACACACAGACAGTTAGTTAGTTAGTTAGTTAGTTAGTTAATGGAAGAACAGAGGAATTGAACAGAAGCATACCTTGATGTATATATTCACTCAGAGATACCCAGCTCTGATCGGTTAACCAGTCTGTCAATCATACACAGATATTCTCTGATTGGCTGGTCTCTAGTGTGGCAGTCTGGGAAGGCCATTAGGGGTCACAGGGTGAGAGGTCAGGAGTTAAGCTCAGGGAACCTATCAGCCCAGTAGTCAGGTGACCCCAAACGTGCCCCAGACACGGCCGCCTCCGAACCCCAGGGGAATTATGGGTGATGAACATTCCATCATCACCGCTGAGGAGGGACAGTGTTAACACTCAACCTCCCACCTCCCTACACACACATGCATGCACACCCTCACATGGGGCATCTGAGAGAGAGAGAGAGAGAGAGAGAGAGAGAGAGAGAGAGAGAGAGAGAGAGAGAGAGAGAGAGAGAGAGAGAGAGAGAGAGAGAGAGAGAGAGAGAGAGAGAGAGAGAGAGAGAGAGAGAGAGAGAGAGAGAGAGAGAGAGAGAGAGAGAGCGCAAAGACTACTGTGAAACGGCAATGGTTTATTGAGACTGAGCATCTAATACGAGACAGAGACGGTTTACTCTCTTCTCCAGGTGTGTGTGCGATGCTGTGCGTGAGTGCATGCGTGGCGGTCTGTTATTTCATTCTGGTAGTGATTTATACATGGTGTGAGAATTTGAGCAGAGGGAGAAGAGATCAAATGTGTGGAGCGAGACGGCAAACTGCTGCTGTGTCCAACTGCACTGCGTTAAACGTGCTGATGGGCTTATCACACACACGCCCTCACACACACACTCAGCTACAGCCATAAAGCATGCTGATGTGCTCTTCAGAGAGCTGTGTTGAGAGGAGAAACAGAGAGACGCAGGAGTGTTAGTCAGCTAAGTAGGAATCGGGACCCACACCAGCCAACTCCAGCCACACACACCTACAGTACCTAGCGTTACCGTCTGGAATTCAGCTCTAAGCATCAGGAATCAGAGGAATCTCTGAAGGGTGTGTGTGAATACATCGGTCCGTCCGCCCGTGTGTGCATATTTTGCGCGTGTGTGTGTGTGTGTTTGTCCCTGGCGAGGTGGTGTAATCAGGGTGGATGTGTTAGGGGTCAACTTATCTGACCTCTTGGCTCACGTTCACCATAAATATTATGGAATCATCATCTGTAGAGACCCTCTCTGACTGTCTCTCAAATGGCACCCTATTCCCTTTATAGTGCACTACTACCCATAGGCCCTGGTCAAAAATAGTTCACTATAAAGGGAATAGGGTGCCATCTGGGATGCACTTCTGACTGTTTAATATAGGACGATCAGCTACTGCTTCTATAGTCTGCTCTGTATGGACCAGACCAGGGCTTGGAGATCTGAACACAACAACAAGTCAACATGGTTGATCTTACTGTTTTATCCCTGTAGAGCAACATCATCTCAGAAAGTAGGCCTTTCTATTCTGTCTGTTTGAAAGTGAACATTATCTCTCTGTCTGTCTCAGTCTGTCTGCCTGTCTCTCTGTGTCTCTGTCTGTCTGTCTGTCTGTCTGTCTGTGTCTGTCTGTCTCTGCCTGTCTCTGTCTGTCTGTCTGTCTGTGCCTGCAGTCCTCACTACCCTCTGGAGAGCCTTACGGTTGTGGGCGGAGCAGTTGCCGTACCAGGCGGTGATACAGCCCGACAGGATGCTCTCGATTGTGCATCTGTAGAAGTTTGTGAGTGTTTTTGGTGACAAGCCGAATTTCTTCAGCCTCCTGAGGTTGAAGAGGCGCTGTGTGGTGAAGAAGGCAGCTGTTGCTCCTTTTTCGCCACACTGTCTGTGTGGGTGGACCATTTCAGTTTGTCTGTGATGTGTACGCCGAGGAACTTAAAACTTTCAACCTTCTCCACTACTGTCCCGTCGATGTGGATAGGGGGGTGCTCCCTCTGCTGTTTCCTGAAGTCCACGAGCATCTCCTTAGTTTTGTTGACGTTGAGTGAGAGGTTATTTTCCTGACACCACACTCCGAGGGCCCTCACCTCCTCCCTGTAGGCTGTCTCGTCGTTGATGGTAATCAAACCTACCACTGTAGTGTCGTCAGCAAACTTGATGATTGAGTTGGAGGCGTGCTTGGCCACGCAGTTATGGGTGAACAGGGAGTACAGGAGAGGGCTTAGAACGCACCCTTGTGGGGCCCCAGTGTTGAGGATTAGCAGGGTGGAAATGTTGTTTCCTACCCTCACCACCTGGGGCTGTCCCGTCAGGAAGTCCATGACCTAGTTGCACAGGGCTGGGTCGAAACCTAGGTTCTCGAGCTTAACTTGTTAGGGAGTGGCAGCTGAGGGGTCGGTTTTGGAGAGCCTGGCGTGCCCAAAGTAAAATGCCTCCCATTCAGGCCCAGAAAATATCATTGGATAGGAAACACTCTGAATTTTCCAAAAGTGTTAACCATTTGTCTGTGAGTGAAACAGAACGCATATGGCAGGCAAAACCCCGAGGAATTTCTGTCCTGGAAAAAGTGATTTTGACACATTGCTCATTTGGAACCCCTCCCTCATGAAAATGACCATATAAGGGCATATGCAGTACCCATCGCTTCCTTTAGATGTCAACAGTCTCGAGACAGTGTAAATTTTCACTTGGGATGCTTTAGACCAGAGAAGAAGAGCAAACCAGCAAGTGTACTTTTTATGTCAACAGTACCCAGTGCGCGTTCCCGACAAGGCGCGCAGTGTATTTTTTACCGTCTTTATCGATCAGTTTATATTCCGGTTGATTTATAACAGTAAATATACGTAAAAGTGTTCCTAAGGATACATTTAAAACTATGTTTGATTGTTCTTGGACAAGTTTATAGGTATAAGATGAACGAGTTTGCGTCACGTTTCAATGGAGGAGTGGAAGCTGTCGTTTCTGATTATAACATGCGAACCAAATGGAGATTTATGGATAAAATACATTACTTTTTCTAACAAAAGAACCATGGATTGTCTTCGTTAGACACTTAGGATGACCTCAGCAGAAGTTATTCAACAAGTAATTGATTTGTTTTCACTGTGAAATGTGTTATGTGTGTGCCGTGATGGCTAATCGATTCATGGCTATGGGAAAAATATGTGAGGTGCTACCCTCAAACAATCAAATGTGCTGCTTTCACCGTAAAGCCTTTTTGAAATCTGATATTGCCAAGAAACAGAGCTTTTGATGAGTATGGAACACTTGTATATTGGTGGATGTTTAATAATTCAACTTTTGGATTTTGAATTTGGCGCCTTACATTTCACCGGGTAGTGTCAGCAATCCCTGAGAGGTTAATGACGAGTTTGGAGGGTACTATGGTGTTAAATGCTGAGCTGTAGTTGATGAACAGCATTCTTACATAGGTATTCCTCTTGTCCAGATGGGTTACGGCAGTGTGCAGTGTGATTGCGATTGCGTCGTCTGTGGACCTATTGGGACAGGAAGCTAATTGGAGTGGGTCTAGGGTGTCTGGTAGGATGAAGGTGATATGATCGTTGACTAGTCTCTCAAAGCACTTCATGATGACGGAAGAGAGTGCTACGGGGCGATAGTCATTTAGCTCAGTTACCTTAGCTTTGTTGGGAACAGGAACAATGGTGGCCCTCTGGAAGCATGTGGGAACAGCAGACTGGGATAAGGATGGATTAAATATGTCCGTAAACACACCAGCCTCCTGGTCTGCGCATGCTCTGAGGACACGACCAGGGATGCCATCTGGGCCGGCAGCCTTGTGAGGTTTAACACATTTAAATGTTTTACTCACGTTGGCTGCGGTGAAAGTGAGCCCGCAGGTTTTGGTAGCGGGCCGTGTCGGTGGCACTGTATTGTAGTCCGTGATTGACTGTAGACCCTGCCACATTCCTCTCGTGTCTGAGCCGTTGAATTGTGACTCTACTTTGTCTCTACGCTTAGCTTGTTTGATTGCCTTGCGGAGGGAATAGCTACACTGTTTGTATTCAGTCATGTTTCCAGTCACGTTACCCTGGTTAAAAGCAGTGGTTTGCGCTTTCAGTTTTGTGCGAATGCTGCCATCAATCCACTGTTTCTGGTTGGGGAAGGTTTAATAGTGTCTATGGGTACAACATCACTGATGCACTTGCTAATAAACTCGCTCACAGAATCAGAGTATACATCAATGTTGTTGTCTGATGCTATCCGGAACATTTCCTAGTCCACGTGCTCGAAGCAATCTTGCAGCGTGGAATCAGATTGGTCGGACCAGCGTTGAACAGACCAGAGCACGGGCGTTTCCTGTTTTAGTTTCTGTCTATAGGCTGGGAGCAACAAAATGGAGTCATGGTCAGACTTGCCGAAAGGAGGGCGGAGAATGGTCTTGTATGCGTCACGGAAGTTAGATAACAATGATACAGGGTTTTCCCGGCCCGTGTCACACATTCAATATGCTGATAGAATTTAGGGAGCCTTGTTTTCAGATTAGCCCCAGCCACAATAAATGCCGCCTCAGGATATGTGGTTTCCAGTTTACATAGAGTCCAATGAATTTCTTTCAGTTCCGTCGATGTGTCAGCTTGAGGGGGGATGTACACGGCTGTGATTATAATCGAGGAGAATTCTCTTGGTAGATAATGCGGTCGGCATTTGATTGTAAGGAATTCTATGTCAGGTGAACAAAAAGCCTTGAGTTCCTGTATGTTGTTATGCTCACACCACGTCTTGTTAATCATAAGACACACACCCCCGCCCTTCTTCTGTCGGCACGGTGCGTATAGAAACCATGTGGCTGTACCGACTCTGATAACGTGTCCTGAGTGAGCCATGTTTCCGTGAAGCAAAGAACATTGCAGTCTCTGATGTCTCTCTGAAAGGCAATCCTTGCTCGGATTTTGTCTACCTTGTTGTCCAGAGACTGGACATTGACAAGTAGTATAGTCGGGCAAGATGTCTGTCTGCCTCTGTCTGTGTCTGTGTCTCTGTCTGTGTCAGAGATGTTGTGGTACAGGCAGATCATCCAGACAGAGATGTTGTGGTACAGGCAGATCATTCAGACAGAGATGTTGTGTTACAGTAAGATTATTCAGACAGAGATGTTGTGTTATAGGCAGATCATTCAGACAGAGATGTTGTAGTACAGGCAGATCATTCAGACAGAGATGTTGTGGTACAGGCAGATCATTCACACAGAGATGCTTTGGTACAGGCAGATCTTTCAGACAGAGATGTTGTGGTACAGGCAGATCATTCAGACAGAGATGTTGTCGTGCAGGCAGGTAATTTAGACAGAGATGTTGTGGTACAGGCAGATCATCCAGACAGAGATGTTGTGGTACAGGCAGATCATTCAGACAGAGATGCTGTGTTACAGGCAGATCATTCAGACAGAGATGTTGTAGTACAGGAAGATCATTCAGACAGATGTTGTAGTACAGGAAGATCATTCAGACAGAGATGTTGTGGTACAGGCAGATCATTCAGACAGAGATGTTGTGGTACAGGAAGATCAGTCAGACAGAGATGTTGTGGTACAGGCAGATCATTCAGACAGAGATGTTGTAGTACAGGCAGATCATCCAGACAGAGATGTTGTGGTACAGGCAGATCATTCAGACAGAGATGTTGTGGTAGAGAAACCATGTGCGTAGAGAAACCATGTGGCTGTACCGACTCTGATAACGTGTCCTGAGTGAGCCATGTTTCCGTGAAGCAAAGAACGTTGCAGTCTCTGATGTCTCTCTGAAAGGCAATTCTTGCTCGGATTTCGTCTACCTTGTTGTCCAGAGACTGGCCATTGACAAGTAGTATAGTCTGGCAAGATGTCTGTGTCTCTGTCTGTGTCTCTGTCTGTGTCTTTGTCTGTGTCTTTGTCTGTGTCACTGTCTGCCTGTCTCTGTCTGTGTGTGTGTGTGTGTGTGTGTGTGTGTGTGTGTGTGTGTGTGTGTGTGTGTGTGTGTGTGTGTGTGTGTGTGTGTGAATATACAAAAAAAAGACTATGCTATCGTTGTGCGTGTGTGTAAGACAATTAAAATACTATGTGAGAGTGTGTGTGTGTGTTTGAATGGTAAAATACTATGTGAGAGTGTGTGTGTGTTTGAATGGTAAAATACTATGTGAGAGTGTGTGTGTGTGTTTGACTGATAAAATACTATGTGAGAGTGTGTGTGCCAGCGCAAAGGGCCTCTGGGAGCTCTCTCTCCTCCTTTCCCACGATATGTGCCCCATGAGCCTTTGCAGTGACGTCAGGACAGAGGTATGGTTGGGGCGAACACCCCTCTCTGAGGTCACAGGTTCACTTCCTTTCTGTCAGATACAGGAACATGTTGGTTCTACTCCAATCTGTGTGACCAATCACGTGTCACTCTCTGTTTGTCTCTGATCTAGCAGTGATTTGTTTAACCTCTCCCCCCTCTCTCTCCATCTCTCTCTCTCTCTCTCTCTCTCTCTCTCTCTCTCTCTCTCTCTCTCTCTCTCTCTCCATCTCTCTCTCTCCATCTCTCTCTCTCCATCTCTCTCTCTCTCCATCTCCATCTCTCTCTCCATCTCTCTCTCTCTCTCCATCTCTCTCTCTCTACATCTCCATCTCTCTCTCTCTCTCTCTCTCTCTCTCAGGCTATGTGGCTGATGCTTCAGCAGGAGGAGCCAGAGGACCTTGTCATAGCGACGGGGGAGGTCCATAGTGTCAGGGAGTTTGTGGAGAAGTCCTTCAAACATGTGGGCAAGACCATTGTGTGAGTATACACACACACACACACGCATGCACACACATACTCTGTCTGTGTCTGTGTCTCTGTCTGTGTCAGAGATGTTGTGGTACAGGCAGATCATCCAGACAGAGATGTTGTGGTACAGGCAGATCATTCAGACAGAGATGTTGTAGTACAGGCAGATCATTCAGACAGAGATGTTGTGTTACAGTAAGATTATTCAGACAGAGATGTTGTGTTACAGTAAGATTATTCAGACAGAGATGTTGTGTTACAGGCAGATCATTCACACAGAGATGTTGTAGTACAGGCAGATCATTCAGACAGAGATGTTGTGTTACAGTAAGATTATCCAGACAGAGATGTTGTGTTACAGGCAGATCATTCACACAGAGATGTTGTAGTACAGGCAGATCATTCAGACAGAGATGTTGTGTTACAGTAAGATTATTCAGACAGAGATGTTGTGTTATAGGCAGATCATTCAGACAGAGATGTGGTACAGGCAGATCATTCACACAGAGATGCTTTGGTACAGGCAGATCTTTCAGACAGAGATGTTGTAGTACAGGCAGATCATTCAGACAGAGATGTTGTGGTACAGGCAGATAATTCAGACAGAGAGGTTGTAGTACAGGCAGATCATTCAGACAGAGATGTTGTCGTGCAGGCAGGTAATTTAGACAGAGATGTTGTGGTACAGGCAGATCATCCAGACAGAGATGGTGTGGTACAGGCAGATCATTCAGACAGAGATGTTGTCGTGCAGGCAGGTAATTTAGACAGAGATGTTGTGGTACAGGCAGATCATTCAGACAGAGATGTTGTGGTACAGGCAGATCATTCAGACAGAGATGTTGTGGTACAGGCAGATCATTCAGACAGAGATTTTGTAGTACAGTCAGATCATTCAGACAGAGATGTTGTGGTACAGGCAGGTCATTTAGACAGAGACGTTGTGTAAAAAGGCAGGTCGTTTAGACAGCGATGTGTGTGACATGTTTTGTCTGCTACAGACACTGAAAGGAAGGAGGGAGGAAGAGGGAGAGATAAAACTAAAGAGTGATAGAGGGGGATGAAGAGGTAGACACCAGGACAGCTGTGGTTTATGAGAGTTGCCCGTCACTCAACTTACTGATGAACATCTCCCTTTCTCTCTCTCGCTTTCTCTCCCTCCATTCCTCTTTCTGTCCATCCATTCCTCTCTCTCTCTCTTTCTCTCCCTCCATTCCTCTTTCTGTCCATCCATTCCTCTCTCTCTCTCTTTCTCTCCCTCCATTCCTCTTTCTGGCCATCCATTCCTCTCTCTCTCTTTCTCTCCCTCCATTCCTCCCCCTCTCTTTCTCTCCCTCCATTCCTCCCCCTCTCTTTCTCTCCCTCCATTCCTCCCCCTCTCTTCCTCTCCCTCCATTCCTCCCCCTCTCTTTCTCTCCCTCCATTCCTCCCCCTCTCTCTCAATCTCTCTTTCTTTACCTTCATTACTCCTCTTCCTCTTTCTTGCTCTCTTTCTCACTTTATCTCTCACCATTCTTCTCTCTCTGTCTCTCTCTGTCTCTCTCGCTTTCTCTCTCTTTCTCTCTCTCACTTTCTCTCTCTCTATCTCTCTTTCCCTCAATCTCTCTCTCCAGGTGGGAGGGGAAAGATGAGAATGAGGTTGGTCGTTGCCAGGAGACAGGGGTGATTCATGTGAAGGTGGACTCCAAGTACTACCGTCCTACTGAAGTGGTGAGTCTGTGTGTGTGTGTTGGGGGATGGTGAAGTGCTAATGCATCAACCTGGCCTGTCTCACTTTAGGGTCCTTCTATAGAGCAGGCAAATGCCTCAGACACCTCAGTTTACAACAACAGGTACAGCTGGGCTGTCAGCTGTCTGATGGGGTGTGTGACTTTGTTTCAGTCCATCTGTGGGTTTTTTGTTATTACAATGAGTGTTACAGACAGAGAAATGCAAGGAGTAAACAGTATGGGATGTTTGTATCATGCTCATAGCCTGATATTCCCTTTAATACATGACTGAAGGTTGTTATTCTTTCAACACATTATTTCCTGCTCCCCATACCTGGCGTTCAGCTTTTTCATATAATTATAATATCAGTGTTTTCTGTCGGTATCTGTCTGCTCTTGGGGATTGTGTGTGGGACCATATAGTTATCAGTCATAACATGATCAGTAGACATCTGTAGGTCCAGCTCCCCCCTCTCTTTCATTGTGTTCCTTATTAACAGCTCTGAAGGTAATGCATATCCTGTCACTACATGCTGAAAGTCAAGTCCTATTTAGGCACGCAACACTTTACGGTTGTGGTCTTATTACATGTGTACTGTGAGTTAGATTTATTCCTTATTTTATTGGTCAGTTTGCGGCAGGTCTTTCTGTGATGAGTGAAGAACCGTCTGAGTCTGTAAGATTAACTGTGTTGAGAGAGAGAGCGAGGGAGGGTGATATCCAGAAAGGGAGAGAGCTAGACAGGGAAATAAAGAGATCCCTCTGTCATCACTGTGCCCTGGGGGGTCCGTGGGTTCCCCTGAGGGGGTGCATTGCCCCAGGGTGTTTGGGACAGGATTAGGGTAGTGTTTAAACTGCAGGACCCTGTGAACTATGAGATGGCCCTGGAGGATTAGGACCCAGCTGAGTGATGCTGCAGGATTATAGAGGAATCACTGGTGACTGATGGATGGGATGGACTTCCACACACACCTGGGGATGGAGTACTCTGTCTGGGGAGAGAAAGTAGATACTGGAGGGAACCACTGTCTGTCGTCTCTCTTATAGACTGGAGATGGAATAGGAGCAGGATGTGTAGTTAGTTATGGATGTAAAACAGACTGGTTGAACTGGGTAGAGAAAGTTTACACTTGGACACATGATCACAGAGATCCAGGGGGGTGAGGAGAGGAAGAGAGGGGGATTGTACAATTTGAGGATTCTTGATTATTTGCACTCTTGCTCTCTTGCTCTCTTTGTCTCTGTGAGTGTCTTTTCACTCTCTCTCCCTCGCCTCAGTCACTCCAGATGAAAGCAGGCAGGTTATAAGAGTATTTAAAGAGAAAGAGGAGCATTTAACCTCTGATCCCTGAGACAGGAAGTGTGTGTGACACTGCTCCTACGGCATTGTTCCCCTGCTCAACTGGAAGTACCTGTCATCGTGTGTGTGTGTGTGTGTGTGTGTGTGTGTGTGTGTGTGTGTGTGTGTGTGTGTGTGTGTGTGTGTGTGTGCGCGTGCGTGCGTGCGTGAGCATATTTCAAGGTTTCAAGCGTCAGGATACAATACTCAGTCAAACAAGAACATGGTGAAGTTCTTCATTAGAATTTGGATGGTACACCCAGTCACTACAAAGCTACAGGTGTCCTTCCTAACTCAGTTGCCGGAAAGGAAGGAAACTGCTCAGGGATTTCACCATGAGGCCAATGGTGATTTTAAAACAGGTACAGAGTTTAATGGTTGTGATAGGAGCAAACTGAGGATGGATCAACAACATTTTAGTTACTCCACAATACTAACCTAAATGACAGACTGAAAAGAAAGAAGCCTGTATAGAATACAAATATTCCAAAACGTGTATCCTGTTTGCAATAAGGCACTAAAGTAAAACTGCAAAAAATGTGTCAAAGCAATTAACTTTTTGTCCTGAATACAAAGCGGTATGTTTAGGGCAAATCCAACACATCACTGAGTACCCCTCTTCATATTTTCAAGCATGGTGGTGGCTGCTTCATGTTATGGCTATGGTTGCCATCGGCAAGGACTAGGTATTGTTTTGGGATAAAAATAAATGGAATAGAGCTAAGCACAGGCAAAATCCTAGAGGAAAACCTGGTTGTCTGCTTTCCAACAGACACTGGGAGATTAATTCACCTTTCAGTGGGACAATAACGTAAAACACAAGGCCAAGTTGCTTACCAAGACGAAATTGAATGTTCATGAGTGGCCTAATTTCAGTTTTGATATAAATCGGCTTGAAAATTTATGGCTGTCAAGCAATGATCAACTACCATCTTGACAGAGCTTGAAGAATAATGTGCAAATATTGTACAATCCAGGTGTGCAAAGCTCTTAGAGACTTACCCAGAAAGACTCTCAGCTACAGTTGAAGTCGGAAGTTTACATACACCTTAGCCAAATACATTTAAACTCAGTTTTTCACACAATTCCTGACATTTAATCCTAGTACAAATTCCCTGTCTTAGGTCAGTTAGGATCACCACTTTATTTTAAGAATGTGAAATGTCAGAATAATAGTAGCTAGAATGATTTATTTCAGATTTTATTTCTATCATCACATTCCCAGTGGGTCAGAAGTTAACATACACTCAATTAGTATTTGGTAGCATTGCCTTTAAATGGTTTAACTTAGGTCAAACGTTTCAGGTAGCCTTCCACAAGCTTCCCACAATACGTTGGGTGAATTTTGGCCCATTCCTCCTGACAGAGCTGGTGTAACTGAGTCACATTTGTAGGCCTCCTTGCTTGCACACGCTGTTTCAGTTCTGCCCACAAATTGAATATGGGATTGAGGACAGGGCTTTGTGATGGCCACTCCAATACCTTGACTTTGTTGTCCTTAAGCCATTTTGCCACAACTTTGGAAATATGCTTCGGGTCATTGTCCATTTGGAAGACCCATTTGCGACCAAGCTTTAACTTCCTGACTGATGTCCTGAGATGTTGCTTCAATATATCCACATCATTTTTCTTCCTCATGGTGCAATCTATTTTGTGAAGTGCACCAGTCCCTCCTGCAGCAAAGCACCCCCACAACATGATGCTGCCACCCCCGTACTTCACGGTTGGGATGGTGTTCTTCGGCCTCCCCTTTGTTCCTCCAAACATAACAATGGTCATTATGGCCAAACAGTTCTATTTTTGTTTCATCAGACCAGAGGACATTTCTCCAAAAAGTGTGATCTTTGTCCCCATGTGCAGTTGCAAACTGTAATCTGGCTTTTTTATGACGGTTTTGGAGCAGTGGCTTCTTCCTTGCTGAGCGGCCTTTCAGGTTATGTCGATATAGGACTCGTTTTATTGTGGATATAGATACTTTTGTACCTGTTTCCTCCAGCATCTTCACAAGGTCCTTTGTTGTTCTGGGATTGATTTGTTCATTTCTATGAGACAGAACGTGTCTCCTTCCTGAGCGGTATGACGGCTGCGTAGTCCTATGGTGTTTATACTTGCGTACTATTGTTTGTACAGATGAACTTTGGTACCTTCAGGCGTTTGGAAATTTCTCCCAAGGATGAACCAGACTTGTGGAGGTCTACAATTTTTTTTCTTAGGTCATGGCTTATTTCTTTGGATTCTCCCATGATGTCAAGCAAAGAGGCACTGAGTTTGAAGGTAGGCCTTGAAATACATCCACAGGTACACCTCCCATTGACTCAAATGATGTCGATTAACCTATCAGAAGCTTCTAATGCCATGACATCATTTTCTGGAATTTTCTAAGCTGTTTAAAGGCACAGTCAACTTAGTGTATGTAAACTTCTGACCCACTGGAATTGTGATACAGTGAATTATTGGTGAAATAATCTGTCTGTAAACAATTGTTGGAAAAATTACTTGTGTCATGCACGGCAGGTAGCCTAGGCGGCAGGTAGCCTAGTGGTTAGAGTGTTGGACTTGTAACCGGAGGGTTGCAAGTTCTAATCCCCGAGCTGACAAGGTAAAAATCTGTCGTTCTGCCCCTGAACAAGGCAGTTAACCCACTGTTCCCCGGGAAGACGTGGATGTCGATTAAGGCAGCCCCCCGCACCTCTCTGATTCAGAGGGGTTGGGTTAAATGAGGAAGACACATTTCGGTTGAAGGCATTCGGTTGTACAACTGACTAATAATGTTGACTTTGACTTTGACACAAAGTAGATGTCCTAACCTAACCGACTTGACAAAACTATAGTTTGTTAACAAGAAATTTGTGGAGTGGTTGAAAAACAAGTTTTAATTGCTCCAACCTAAGTGTATGTTGACTTCCGACTTCAACTGTATACTGTATGTGAGTGTGTCTGTAACGTATATACTGTATATGAGTTTGTCTGTAACATATACACTGTATGTGAGTGTGTCCCCAGGCTGTGTGCTAATGTGTGTGTAATTCGTCATTAACCCTGTCAGTGTGTGTGTCTGACATGAGCTCATAATTCATCTCTCCAGCCCCTCGGGACAGAGGAGGGGAGATGTAGATAAGGGGGGAATATGCACAGAGGGAGGGAGCAGGCTTGGGGGGGTGCTGGTGTGTTCTGGTCTGGTGTGTGTTGTCGAGGGTGACTGATACATGTACTGTAGAGAGATTGCTGGCCCATGTTGTCTCCAATGCTTCCCACAGTTGTGTCAAGTTGGCTGGATGTCCTTTTGGTGGTGGACATTATTGATACACATAGGAAACTGTTGAGGGTAAAAAACCCAGCAGCGTTGCTGTTCTTGACACAAACCGGTACGCCTGGCATTTACTACCATACCCCGTTCAAAGGAACTTACATGTTATGTCTTGCCCATTCAACCTCCAAATGGCACACATACACAATTCATGTCTCAAGGCTTAAAAATCCTTCTTTAACCTGTCTCCTCTCCTCCATCTACACTGATTGAAGTGGATTCACATGGTCAGTCTGTCATGGAAAGAGCAGGTGTTCTTAAGGTTTTGTATATTCAGTGTATATGTGAAAAGTGGTGTGGTTAGCTAGGGAGTATAGCCTAGCCCTTGATATTTGCTGATAGGTCAATGTAAAACCATAAAGTGGTAGGAGTCGTTCTGTGTGGAATAAGAGAGAGTTTCTTTGTTTGGCTGTACATGTTCGTTGAGTCTCAGCCAAACTGCCTGAACCATAAACTGTAGTCTACCCGCTGCTATCTGTTAACCTTTCATTCAGGTGATGGAGCTGTCATTCATTCTGGGCTTTGTCCATCACAGTACAAGACACAGCTAGTCCCAGTGGTTGGTTCAGGTTGAGCTCAGACAAACTCTAGTGTACAGGACAGCATTCAGGTGTGGTTTATTTTTGTGCTCATCGCTTAATGGTTTATGTTTTGATATTCCTCGTTGTCAGGGAGATGGTATTTAAGTGGTGTGTGCTGTTTATTTCTGTTGGATGTGATTGTTAATGAGAAATGTGATAAGGCTAACCTTTGATGGGTGGAGAGAGAATTGGAGGTTAAGGAAAGAAAGTCACAGCTGATGAGATTCTCACTAGTTTGTCTCTGCAGAAATGGAGATAAGAGAAGGTTTAGGGTTAGTTGGAAAACTGTGAACATTGTGTCTGTATGAGTGTATCAAATACGTGTGTGTGTTTGCGTGTGTGTGTTAATGCATCATATTTCCAGGTTCATGTGTCGCTGTGGGGCATAAACTGCTGTGTGGTGATTGACAGCTCAGCTCTGTGGTTTGTCTCAAGGCCCTCAGGCGGATGGGGGAGGAGAATGAGAAGGAGGAGGGACAAGGGGGGTGATAAATGGGAATTGTCTCCTTTTCTCTCGGTCTGTATTTTTCTTCAATACAATTTGAATTTAAGGGCTTTACTGGCATGGGAAACAAGTGTTTACATTGCCAAAGCAAGTGAAATAGATAATAAACAACAGTGATTTAAACAATAATAGATGTACAGTAAACATTACACTCACAAATGTTCCCAAAGAATAAAGACATTTCAAATGTATTGTTATGTCTATATATAGTGTTGTAATGATGTGCAAATAGTTAAAGTACACAAGGGAAAATAAATAAACATAGATATAGGTTGTATTTACAATGGTGTTTGTTATTCACTGGTTGCCCTTTTCTTGTGGCAACAGGTCACAAATCTTGCTGCTGTGATTGCACACTGTGGTATTTCACCCAATACTTATGGGAGTTTATCAAAATTGGATTTGTTTTCAAATTCTTTGTGGATCTGTGTAATCTGAGGGAAATATGTCTCTAATATGGTCATATATTTGGCAGGAGGATCGGAAGTGCAGCTCAGTTTCCACCTTTTTTTGTGGGCAGTATGCACATAGCCTGTCTTCTCTTGAGAGCCAGGTCTGTCTACGGCGGCCTTTCTCAATAGCAAGGCTATGCTCACTGAGTCTGTACATAGTCAAAGCTTTCCTTAAGTATGTGACAGTCACAGTGGTCAGGTATTCTGCTACTGTGTACTCTCTGTTTAGGGCCCAATAGCATTCAAGTTTGCAATGTTTTTTTTTGTAAATTCTTTCCAATGTGTGTAATTATTATTATTTTTTTTAATAAGGTGGTTGGGTCTAATTATGTTGCTGTCCTGGGTCTCTGTGTGGTCTGTTTGTTTTTGTGAACAAAGCCCCAGGACCAGCTTACTTAGGGGACTCTTCTCCAGGTTCATTTCTCTGTAGGTGATGGCTTTGTTATGGAAGGTTTGGGAATCACTTCCTTTTAGGTGGTTGGAGAATTTAACTGCTCTTTTCTGGGGTATCGGCCTAATTCTGCTCTGCATGCATTATTTTGGTGTTTTACATTGTACACTGATGATATTTTTGCAGAATTCTGCATGCAGTCTCAATTTGGTGTTTGTCCCATTTTGTGAATTCTTGGTTGGTGGACCCCAGACCTCACAAGCATAAAGGGCAATGGGTTCCATAACTGATTCAAATATTTTTTGCCAAATCCTAATTGGTATGTCGAATTTGATGTTTTGATGGCATAGAAGGCAGTTCTTGCCTTTTTGCTCAGATCGTTCACAGCTTTGTGGAAGTTACCTGTGACACTGATGTTTAGGCCGAGGTATGTATAGTTTTTTGCGTGCTCTAGGGCAATAGTGTCTAGATTAAATTTGTATTCGTGGTCCTGGCAACTGGACCTTTTTTGGAACACCATTATTGAGATGTACTGTCAGGGCCCAGGTCTGACAGAATCTGTGCAGAACATCTAGGTGCTGCTGTAGGCCCTCCTTGTTTGGGGACAGAAGCACCAGATCATCAGCAAACAGTAGATATTTGACTTCAGATTCTAGTAGGGTGAGGCCGGGTGCTGCAGACTGTTCTAGTGCCCTGGCCAATTCGTTGATATATATGTTGAAGAGGGTGGAGCTGAAGCTGCATCCCTGTCTCACCCCGTGGCCCTTTCTCTCCCTTTCCTCTATAACTGTTGCTCTGTTTCTAACTTCTCCTCCTTTACGTATCTCTTTCTCTCTGCTGGTGTCTCTACTGCCCCTCTACAGCAGTATCACTGTCTGTCAGAATGATATGAGGCAACAGTCAGGTAGACTGTGAGGCAACAGTCAGGTAGACAGTGAGACAACAGTCAGGTAGACAGTGAGACAACAGTCAGGTAGACAGTGAGACAACAGTCAGGTAGACAGTGAGACAACAGTCAGGTAGACAGTGATGCAACAGTCAGGTAGACAGTGAGACAACAGTCAGGTAGACAGTGATGCAACAGTCAGGTAGACAGTGATGCAACAGTCAGGTAGACAGTGAGACAACAGTCAGGTAGACAGTGAGACAACAGTCAGGTAGACAGTGATGCAACAGTCAGGTAGACAGTGATGCAACAGTCAGGTAGACAGTGATGCAACAGTCAGGTAGACAGTGAGACAACAGTCAGGTAGACAGTGAGACAACAGTCAGGTAGACAGTGAGACAACAGTCAGGTAGACAGTGATGCAACAGTCAGGTAGACAGTGAGACAACAGTCAGGTAGACAGTGATGCAACAGTCAGGTAGACAGTGATGCAACAGTCAGGTAGACAGTGAGACAACAGTCAGGTAGACAGTGAGACAACAGTCAGGTAGACAGTGATGCAACAGTCAGGTAGACAGTGATGCAACAGTCAGGTAGACAGTGAGACAACAGTCAGGTAGACAGTGAGACAACAGTCAGGTAGACAGTGAGACAACAGTCAGGTAGACAGTGATGCAACAGTCAGGTAGACAGTGAGACAACCGTCAGGTAGACAGTGAGACAACCGTCAGGTAGACAGTGAGACAACCGTCAGGTAGACAGCGAGACAACCGTCAGGTAGACAGCGAGACTACAGTCAGTTAGTTGAGCTTTGTTTGTTAGAGAGAGAGAGAGAGTGGTGCAGAGGGAGAGACAGATTAGTGTTTAATTGTGGATGACATTCTTTCATGGAAACCTCTCTAGTCTCTGTTTCTCATACCCGTTAAAAAGAGTGGTTTGACGCTGGCCCAAAAAAGATAAGGTGATAAACAGACTATCTATCTCTTTGTCTGAGAGCGTTACCCTGTGTGTCAATGGTTTGATTAACGACACATTGAATAGCCAGATGATTTAAGAGTTTCAAGTTCTAGGATGAAGCCAAGAATGTATTTCTCAGAATGCTGGGGGTTGAAACCCGTTTTGTGATGTCACTGATCTGATGATGTCATTGGGGTTGACACAGGTACGAACAGGAGGTTATTCTTCTCTGCTGTCATTTGATTGACAGCTCTGGATTGGGCCTACAGTCACACAGCTCAGAGACTAAGGTGTTCCCACCATGAGTAATATGTACGTGAAAATTACAGTTCATCCATGTCACGTACACACATTCCCTCCAACACAACTCACACACACATCATACAATACACAGCCAATTCACTGACCATCCATTCACTCATTGTAAGATATGGTATTTGTTTAATCAACTAATTGAGAAATGTGTATCTAATAACTCAGTCACAGAAATGTGTATCTAAGAACTCAGTCACAGAAATGCTCTCTAGACACCTGTATTTCTTACCCAATGTAATCATGTAATTCATGGACACTTTCACGGACACTAACACTAAGTCACTGACTACACCACTCGTGTTGCATGCGCGAGCGTTACAAGACACATTTTGAAATCTATGTTATTCAATTATTGCACCCACACTGCTCGCACGCGCCAACGAGCATCTGCGTTGCCAAGGGCTAAAATAGAAGTCAGTTCTATTTGGGACGCAGGTCGCGCTGCAAGTCCTGCCTCTCCCATCTCCTCATTGGTTTATAGAAGCAAGTACCCACGTGCCATCTCCTCATTGGTTATACCCACGTGGGTGACTGAAAGACAAACAAGGTCAGTGGCGCTAATGCACCAAATTTGCACCAATCGCAACATAGTCCAGAGAAGAAAAAACCTGGAAGGAGGAGAGATGACTAGAAATGATTCGGTTAACCGTTTTATGTGTGGATTAGTTGGCAGAGTAGAGGACCTTGTGCATTTCAGGTAAAGTAACAACTCAATGTTTAACGTTATATCCCAGGACAAATTAGCTAGCAACAGCAAACTAGCTAAATAGGACAAATTAGCTAGCAAGTGCAATGCTGTTTAATGCTTTTCGACCTGTCCCTATATTAATGTAATTGGTTCAGAGTTTTGATATTTTGATATTTTAACCTGCGTGTCATGATCACATTTGTTGTGGGGAGACAAAATACATTTATGCACGATGGTGCGCGATGGTGCACGCGCGCATCCGGTTTGGGTTCCGTGTAACTTTCCTAATAGGTACTGTACCTGATATTCTATCAAATGTGTTGCTGACTGTCTACTATCAAATGCTGACTGTTTGTACTAAATGTTGTGGTGCCATGCGTTTCTGTTCTGCTGTCTTGTGATATCTGTTTTTCCTTGTGCTGTAACTTTTCTATATTGACTTTTGTGTTTGTCATATGTCCCTGTCCTGCTGGGTTGTGAAGTCTGTCTTGTCCTGTGATTTCAATCTTGTTTTGTTGTTTTATTTATTTCACTGCACTTCCCAGTTGTTACTGGCCAGGCCGTCATTGTAAATAAGTATTTGTTCTTAATTGACTTGCCTGGATAATATAAAGGGTAATATCTGGTATTTTCTAAGGTAGATCAGACATGCAAGTCCATATGACCTTTGTCACCTTGAAACCCACAACTGCATTGACCTCCCTATGTGGATCTTGTTAGTCATTTTATTCTAAAAGTTCTAACACTTCCATCCATTATAACCTACTGCAGACACAGCAGCAGGACCATGCAGCAAAAATAGGAGTGAGAACAGAGCAGGCTTTATTTACACTCCTAGATCTGTCCCTCTCCTCTTTATTTACACTCCTAGATCGGTCCCTCTCCTCTTTATTTACACTCCTAGATCTGTCCCTCTCCTCTTTATTTACACTCCTAGATCTGTCCCTCTCCTCTTTATTTACACTCCTAGATCTGTCCCTCTCCTCTTTATTTACACTCCTAGATCTGTCCCTCTCCTCTTTGCATGGACAGAGAGATAAAACCTAGGAGGAAGAATAAACTACACAGTGATAAAGAGACGGGGAGGGAGAACATAACCATGGTATAACTGGAATAGTTAGGTTCGCAAACCTGTGAACTAGTTTTAAGTAAAGCATACATACCTCTGAGAGTTTTAAGTAAAGTAGATGGATGCAGACTTGATAAGAGTACAGCTTCCCTAAGATTAAATGCTCCCCGTTAACTAACGTACATCACCCACATCAATTCAATAAACGTCTGTGAGAGCTGTGTGTGTGTGTCAGGAATCTGTCATCGGGGTGATCTACAGGTGTGAACTTTGAGATGTCTGTCATTTCGGCAGTGAGACTAGCATAAGACGGTCATCAGAAACACACACTCACAGACACACACACACATACAAACACGTCACTAAATCTCTCATTAATGCATCCTGATTTAGAAGAGAGGGACTGTGACACTAATACAATAGCAGTAGTGATGGGAGAGGAATGCCAGTGCAGGTGGTGTTTTGGTAACCTTTCTGATGGTTGGCATGGAGACCCAACTATCCGGTTCAGTGATGCTGGCTGACTAACTGACTGTACTTCATATCTTCTGTGAAAGAATGATACATCTGAAAGATCACATCACTCAGTGAACCAGCTGGATGCCTGCCTATAAAGATACTAGAGGCCATACAGTATCTGGGTTATGTGGGTTGAATAAGTTGGACAAGGAGTTTTTCCTGTGACCTGACCAAGGAAATCTCTGGGCCCTATAAGCAGACCAAGGAGAACCCTATACATGAGGTGTTCTAAGTTGAGGACTAATCCTCTGTGCTAATACAGCACAACCCTGATCTAAACCATGGTTGAATGATGATGGTGTTTTTGGAGATATGTGGTCTCTTGGCCCTGCACTCCATATTACCATGGAGACAGTACTATTTTTTGGCCAGAACATTATATTGTGCGAATATATATATATATAGGTCTACTGTATGCATCCAAATATGGCTGTGGTTTCTGTTGTGTGGGTGTGTGCGTGGGTGGGTGGGTCAGAACTGGGAGGCCAGTCAGTCCTGGTGTTGGTTTTCATATTCCTCCACTCTGGCGGTCCGAAACTCATAAACCAGGTCCCAGGATCCTCGTAGTCCTGTCTGTCCTGGCTCGATGAACCTCACTGGATCTGTGTTGTCATTGGGTGAGAGAAAGGGATGACCTGTGCTCTGATTGGGTGAGGGTCAGGATTCTTTCTTTGGCTTTTTGGCTGCAAGACCCCCATATGCTACACCTACCCATTATGAACAGCCTTACTTTAGCCCTCATGGCCAACCTACCCTGCTATACTCTACAAACCAACCCAGCCCTTCCCCCAAAATATCAGCGAAAATGATTCCAAGGGAAACAGTGTCATATTAAGTTTCCAGGAGATTCTTTATCTTAACGACGAGAAAAGCAGGTAAAATACTCAGCCTCTGTGTTAGTATATGAGTGTGCGTGTTTGAATATGTGTGTAGTAATAAAACATCCACAGTGGATGAAAATAAAACATCCACAGTGGGCCTGTTTGTTGTGTAATATCTGGTGCTTAACGAATCTTGAATTATGGTCTTTATTTAAAAGTTTCCGAGTATTAGGATGGTATTCCGTTTCCTCTCTAGACGTTCTACAGAGAGACCATTCAGCTGACCTGCATCCCAAATGGAACTCCATAAGGCTCTGGTCAAAAGTGGTGCACTATATATGGAATATGGTGTCTTTTGGGCTGCAGTCTACACTCCTCTTGGAGCAGGAGAAGACAGTCTCAACACAACACTACCTCTGATTTTAGGACTGTTTCATTTCATGGCCTATGGTTTTCATAATAGCTATTGATTGTGCTGCTCCAAAAGAAAAGTGATCTAACAACAACAAAAAATCTACTTTTGAATACCACATTTTTATGTACCAATTCATGGATTGAAGGGGGAAAGGAAAGGGGATACCTAGTTAGTTGGACAACTGAAGGCATTCAACCTAAATGTTTTCTGCATTTTATCCCAACCCCTCTGAATCAGAGTTCTGCTATTATGAGTTATAAAGAGCTGCTATTCTCAATGCACTGCAACTGTTATGAGGTGACAGTTACTGACATGCATGGTTATTATTTAGACTCCCAAGATACAGTTTAGACCACTTGACAGCTGGCTGGTCCTAACAGGTAGAGGTTTAGAGAGCTAGTCATTGTTAGTTTTTCATTTTTCATATATATTTCAATATCACTTTCCATCTACGGACTGAATATACTCTCCTGCAACCCGCCTCACCCAATGCGGTACGGATTTGCTATTTTATACTTAAGATCTGAAACACCATCAAAAGCTAACTGGCTACCAGCCAGCTGGCTACTAGCTAGCCGCAGCCTGATAGCTATCTAGAGTGCATCGGACTGCTAGCTTAAGAGGCCCATCGGACAATTTCTTTGGCCACTATACCTATTCTGCCAATTGGCTTGGTTTGCTACACAGAACCCTGCTGATTCGGCTTCTGAGCCGGAACAGAAGCTAGCCAGCTAACTAGCTACTAGCTAGTAGTCAGCTAGCCACTGCTAGCGGTCATCAGCTACCTCTAGCACGGACAACTCTCGCCAGTCTACACAGCGCGACTCAAACCAAAGCAAATCGGATTTATTTTTCTCCACATCTCCAGATTTCCTACCGCAAGCCCTGAACCTTTTTTCACCTGGGTCATCGCAGCTAGCTAGCTGCTACCCGGGTGGCCACTCCTGGCTAACATCTTTGTCCCGAAGCAAGAACCAATTAGCCTGGAGCCAGCCTGCTAGGCCCATCTGCTAGGCCCATCTCGGCTAGCCGTGAGGTCCATCAGCCACTCCTTGGGCTTCAATACCTATTTTGCCAACTGGTCCGGAACCCCGCCGACCCATCACGACTGGACCACCGACGTGATTCGCCCGAGGGGTTCTTTCTCAACTGTCTCCGCTGTCGTAACGTCCCCCATATGCCCATCTGCTAGCCGCTGCCCGCTAGCTGTCCAGAACACATCGGACTGTTAGCTTAAGAGGCCCATTGGACAAATTCTTTGCCACTATACCTATTTTGCCAATTGGCCTGGTTTACCACACGGAGCCCTGTTCTCCGTATGCCGACGGAACAACACGAGGGGGCCAAAACAGATTTTCTCCCGTCACGACGTCCCTCCAAGGCCCTTCTGCTAGCTATTAACCCCGGCCCGCTAGCTGCCTGAAGCTACACACTGGACTCCTATGACCATTCGGCTACGCATGCCTCTCGATAACGTCAATATGCTGTTTTGGTTAGTAATTATTGCCTTATTTCACTGTAGAGCCTCTAGCCCTCCTCATACGCCTTAGTTAACACTTTAGTCCCACCTCCCACACATGCAGAGACATCACCTGGTTTAAACAATATTTCTAGAGACAATATCTCTTTCATCGTCACTCTATGCACAGGTTTACCCCCACTGTATTCACGTCCTACCATAACTTTGTCTATACATTTCGCTTTGAATCTATTCTACCGTACCCATAAATCTGCTCCTTTCAATATCTGGTCCGAAAATACTAGATGACCAGTCCTTTTAGCCTTTAGCCGTACCCTTATCCTACTCCTCCTCTGTTCCTCTGGTGATGTGGTTAATCCAGGCCCTGCAGTGCCTAGCCCCACTCCCACTCCCCAGGCGCTATCATTTGTTTACTTCTGTAACCATAAAAGCCTTGGTTTCATGCATGTTAACATTAGAAGCCTCCTCCCTAAGTTTGTTTTATTCACTGCCCTAGCACACTCTGCCAACCCGGATGTCCTAGCCGTGTCTGAATCCTGGCTTAGGAAGACCATCAAAAACCCTGAAATTTCCATTCCTAACTATAACATTTTCCGACAAGATGTGTTGCAATCTACTGCAGAGATAGCCTGCAGAGTTCTGTCTTACTATCCAGGTCTGTACCTAAACAATTCGAGCTTCTACTCTTAAAAATCCACCTTTCCAGAAACAAGTCTCTCACCGTTGCCGCTTGCTATAGACCACCCTCTGCCCCCAGCTGTGCCCTTGACACCATATGTGAACTGATCACCCCCCATCTATCTTCAGGGCTCGTGCTGATAGGTGACCTAAACTGGGACATGCTTAACACTCTGGCCATCCTACAATCTAAGCTTGATGCCCTCAATCTCACACAAATTATCAATGAACCCACCAGGTACAACCCTAAATCAGTAAACACAGGCAGCCTCATAGATATCATCCTAACCAACTTGCCCTCTAAATACACCTCTGCTGTTTTCAACCAAGATCTCAGCGATCACTGCCTCATTGCCTGCATCCGTAATGGGTCTGCGGTCAAACGACCACCCCTCATCACTGTCAAACGCTCCCTTAAACACTTCAGCGAGCAGGCCTTTCTAATCGACCTGGCCCGGGTATCCTGGAAGGATATTGACCTCATCCCGTCAGTAGAGGATGCCTGGTCATTCTTTAAGAGTGCCTTCCTCACCATGTTAAATAAGCATGCCCCTTTCAAAAAATGTAGAACCAGGAACAGATATAGCCCTTGGTTCACTCCAGACTTGACTGCCTTTGACCAGCACAAAAACATCCTGTGGCGTTCTGCATTAGCATCGAATAGCCCACGCGAATTGCAACTGTTCAGGGAAGTCAGGAACCAAGATACACAGGCAGTTAGGAAAGCTAAGGCTAGCTTTTTCAAGCAGAAATTTGCATCCTGTAGCACAAACTCAAAAAGGTTCTGGGACACTGTAAAGTCCATGGATAATAAGAGCACCTCCTCCCAGCTGCCTACTGCACTGAGGCTAGGAAATACTGTCACCATCGACAAATCCACTATAATTGAGAACTTCAATAAGCATTTTTCTATGGCTGGCCATGCTTTCCACCTGGCTACCCCTACCTCGGTCAACAGCCCTGCACTCCCCACAGCATCTCGCCCAAGCCTCCCCTATTGCTCATTCACCTAAATCCAGATAGCTGATGTTCTGAAAGAGCTGCAAAATCTGGACCCCTACAAATCAGCCGGGCTAGACAATCTGGACCCTCTTTTTCTAAAACGATCTGCCAAAATTGTTGCAACCCCTATTACTAGCCTGTTCAACCTCTCTTTCGTATCGTCTTGAGATTCCCAAAGATTGGAAAGCTGCCGCGTTCATCCCCCTCTTCAAAGGGGGAGACACTCTTGACCCAAACTGCTACAGACCTATATCTATCCTACCCTGCCTTTCAAAGGTCTTCGAAAGCCAAGTTAACAAACAGATCACCGACCATTTCAAATCCCACCGTACCTTTCTCCGCTATGCAATCTGGATTCAGAACTGGTCATGGGTGCACCTCAGCCACGCTCAAGGTCCTAAACGATATCATAACTGCTATCGATAAGAGACATTACTGTGCAGCCGTATTCGTTGACCTGGCCAAGGCTATAGACTCTGTCAATCACCACATTCTTATTGGCAGACTTGGTTTCTCAAATGATTGCCTCGCCTGTTTCACCAACTACTTCTCAGATAGAGTTCAGTGTGTCAAATCGGAGGGCCTGTTGTCCGGACCTCTGGCAGCCTCTATGGGGGTGCCACAGGGTTCAATTCTCGGGCAGACTCGCTTCTCTGTATACATCAATGATGTCGCTCTTGCTGCTGGTGATTCTCTGATCCACCTCTACGCAGACGACACCATTCTGTATACTTCTGGCCCTTCTTTGGACACTGTGTTAACTAACCTCCAGACGAGCTTCAATGCCATACAACACTCCTTCCGTGGCCTCCAACTGTTCTTAAATGCAAGTAAAACTAAATGCATGCTTTTCAACCGATCACTGCCCGCCCGTCCAGCATCACTACTCTGGACGGTTCTGACTTAGAATATGTGGACAACTACAAATACCTAGGTGTCTGGCTAGACTGTAAACTCTCCTTCCAGACTCCAATTAAATATCTCCAATCCAAAATTAAATCTAGAATCGGCTTCTTATTTCGCAACAAAGCATCCTTCACTCATGCTGCCAAACATACCCTTGTAATACTGACCATCCTACTGATCCTCGACTTCGGCGATGTCATTTATAAAATAGCCTCCAACACTATACTCAACAAATTGGATGCAGTCTATCACAGTGCCATCCGTTTTGTCACCAAATCCCCATATACTGCGACCTGTACGCTCTTGTTGGCTGGCCCTCGCTTCATACTCGTCGCCAATCCCACTGGCTGCAGGTCATCTATAAGTCTTTGCTAGGTAAAGCCCCACCTTATCTCAGCTCACTGGTCACCATAGCAGCACCCACCCGTAGCACGCGCTCCAGCCGGTATATCTCACTGGTCACCCCCAAAGCCAACTCCTCCTTTGGCCGCCTTTCCTTCCAGTTCTCTGCTGCCAATGACTGGAACGAACTACAAAAATCACTGAAACTGGAGACTCATATCTCCCTCACTAGCTTTAAGCACCAGCTGTCAGTGCAGCTCACAGATCTCTGCACCTGCACATAGCCCATCTGTAAACAGCCCATCCTACTACCTCATCCCATACTGTATTTATTTATTTATCTTGCTCCTTTGCACCCCAGTAACTTGCACATTTATCTGCAGCACATCTACCATCCCAGTGTTTAATTGCAATATTGTAATTACCTAGCCACCATGGCCTATTTATTGCCCTACCTCCCTTATCTTACCTCGTTTGCACTCACTGTATATAAACTTATTATATATTTTTTTTTATAGTGTATTATTGTCTGTATGTCTGTGTATTCCATGTGTAACTCTTTGTTGTTGTATGTATCAAACTGCTGTGCTTTATCTTGGCCAGGTCGCAGTTGTAAATGAGAACTTGTTCTCAACTAGCCTACCTGGTTAAATAAAGGTAAAATAAAATAAATAAAATAGTCTGGTTTTGACAGTGTTGTGGTGAGAGGCCCAGGAGGCCAGAGGGAAGCCAGGGTGGTGGGTAGGACGTGAGGCCAGGAGGGGTGCGCCGTCTTGGGCTGGGCCAGGGCAGCAGACCAGAGATCTCCAGCTGAACCATGGGAGTCTGGATGGAGAAGTGCTGAGTTTGCACGCTGTCAGCCCCTTTAATAGGGTGGAGTTCTATTTCAATCTTACTATAGCTGTTAAAAAGAGAATAGGTTCTGGCAGCCTGTTAGTCAGTTTGTTTTAGCACGTTGGCTCTTAGATACCTTTTAACTCTAATAAACTATTCATAGCTTAAAATATGACCCTATTAGGGTGTGGTACCTTGCCTGTATCATTTTGTTTATTGCAGGTCATTTATTCTAAATAATTGGTCAATTGTGTCATTATTTCTTATGAAGAAACTGGTCCTTTGATAAAAACTATCTTGACATTTGACACGATATTGGTGTTATTGGCTGTTAGTGTATGTTGGAGTTCATGGATTCGTTTCTCACTACGACTCCTCAGATATTTTGTAACAGAAAAAAGTGATGAGAAGGGAAACAAGAGGTTACTAGGGGGCCATATATAGGGTATTGGAAGCCATTTTGGACGCATTCAGACAGTTTGGAGACGTTGTTGGATTGAGGTGAACGTCTGAACACCAGACGGACGTAAAGAACCTACTGCTTCTTTTATGAGCAACTTGATTTATCCACTGAACAAGCTTTGTCGAGCAGCACCCTGCTCCGCTCGGCGGTGAAATTTACGACGTTTGACACACCAAACTGGCTATCAGTACTAGCGGCTATGGATGTTTGGCAGCGAACCATGCTACTTTCATACAAAGGAAGCATGAAATATTCACATTATTTTAAAAGGTTTCCGTATATTAGGGAGGAATTGGATGTCCTTTCCAAGACTTGGGAGGTTACACTGGAGCCATTCACGCTCCTTCACCTGGAATTCTGCTTTCTGGAAGGATCTGGAATGATCCCTGTTATGTGACCAGACTGTTCCTTATATAGTTCACTACTTTTGTCCAGAGCCGTATGGGTACTGTTCAAAAGTAGTACACTATTATAGGTAATAGGGTATCATTTAGGATCAAAACCACCACAAGGCATGTTATTACGAGATTCAATATGAGATTTGAAGCTTTGTCATTATTCAGTCCAATGCCAAGTCCAAAGGCATTTTTAATTTCCACAGATGTCAACTTACCAAAAGTACTGAAGGTCTAACACCTAACTTACTAAGGTGACAGTTGCACGCCCAAGGAAAACTTTGCCAGCCTACTGAAAGTGTGGGCAGTGTCCCCTTCTGTAGGGGAAAGCCACCTTTTTCTAGTCAGCCTAGGCAATAGCTCAGTGACACCTCTGTAGTGTAACGAGTCTCTCTCCTGAACAGCTGTATCTCTTTACACCCTCATCCTTGTCGCTGCGGCGATGAGAGGCTGTGTGTGTCAGAGCGTCGCTGTGGTGACGACAGCTCGGCTCTCTGTTGGTCATCGCTGGAGTCACATTTCATACAGCTGCTTATCTGATGCTGTCATGTCAGCCCCACACTTCCTCCCAGCTAGTTTACACTATCACTCTCAACCTCCCTCTCTCCCTTCATCCCTCGCTCCGTCATTCTCTCTCTCACTCCCTCCCTCCTTCCTCTCCCTTCGTCTCTACCTACCTACCTCCCTCTCTTTCCCTTTGTCTATCCCTTTACCCCTCCCTTTCTCTCTACCATGGTCCTGTGTGGCTCAGTTGGTAGAGCATGGTGCTTGCACCACCAGGGTTGTGGGATCCATTCCCGGGGCCACCAATACGGAAAATGTATGCACACATGACTGTAAGTTGCTTTGGATAAAAACGTCTGCTAAATGAAATATATATATATACACACTATCGTTCAAAAGTTTGGTGTCACCAGTCTCAACGTCAACAGTGAAGAGGCAACTCCGGGATGCTGACCTTCTAGGCAGAGTTTCTCTGTCCAGTGTCTGTTATTTTGCCCATCTTAATCTTTTCTTTTTATTGGCCAGTCTGAGATATGGCTTTTTCTTTGCAACTCTGTCTAGAAGGCCAGCATCCCGGAGTCGCTTCTTCACTTTTGACGTTGAGACTAGTGTTTTGCGGGTACTATTTAATGAAGCTGCCGTCTGTTTCTCAAACTAGACACTCTAATGTACTTGTCCTCTTGCTCAGTTGTGCACCGGGGCCTCCCACTCCTCTTTCTTGTTCACCGGGAGGCCCCGGTGAACAAGGGAGTAGTACACAGCGTTGTACGAGATCTTAGGTTTCTTGGCAATTTCTCGCATGGAATAGCCTTCATTTCTCAGAACAAGAATAGACTGATGAGTTTCAGAAGAAAGGTATTTGTTTCTGGCCATGTTGAGCCTGTAATCAAACCCACAAATGCTGATGTTCCAGATACCCAACTAGTCTAAAGAAGGACAGTTTTATTGATTCTTTAATCAGTTTTCTAACAAT
Organism: Brachymystax lenok tsinlingensis; assembly: GCA_030435695.1. Taxonomy (NCBI): domain Eukaryota; kingdom Metazoa; phylum Chordata; class Actinopteri; order Salmoniformes; family Salmonidae; genus Brachymystax; species Brachymystax lenok. Next base: position 33,072,610 of record CM059790.1, read on the forward strand.
CAATTAACCTTTTAAAATGATAAACTTATTAGCTAGGATTAGCTAACACAACGTGCCATTGGAACACAGGAGTGATGGTTGCTGATAATGGGCCTCTGTACGCATATGCAGATATTCCATTTAAAATAAGCCGTTTCCAGCTTCAATAGTCATTTACAACATTAACAATGTCGACACTGTATTTCTGATCAATTTTATGTTATTTTAATGGACAAAAAATGTGCTTTTCTTTCAAAAACAAGGACATTTTGAAGTGACCCCAAACCTTTGAGCGGTAGTGTGCATATATATATATATTATACATATATATATATATATATATATATATATATTATACAGTGTTATACATATATTATACATTATACATATATATATATTATACACTGTGTACAAAACATTATGAACATTATGCTCTTTCCATGACATAGACTGACCAGGTGAAAGCTATGATCCCTTATTGACCTCACTTGTTAAATCCACTTCAATCAGTGTAGATGAAGGGGAGGAGCAACTCCATATTAGGAAGGTGTTCTTAATGTTTTGTACAATCAGTGTATATTATACAGTACCAGTCAAAAGTTTGGACACACCTACTCATTCAAAGATTTTTCTTTATTTTCTCTATTTTCTACATTGTTGAATAATTGTGAAGACATCAAAACTGTGAAATGAAACATATGGAATCATGTAGTAACAAAAAAAAGTGTTCATTTTAGATTCTTCAAAGTAGCCATCCTATGCATTGATGACAGCTTTGCACCCTCTTGGCATTCTCTCAACCAGCTTCATGAATGATTTTCCAACAGTCTTGAAGGAGTTCCCACATATAGGTTCCCGAGTGGCGCAGCGGTCTAAGGGACTGCATCTTTTATTTATTTATTTCACCTTTATTTAACCATGTAGGCAAGTTGAGAACAAGTTCTCATTTACAACTGCGACCTGGCCAAGATAAAGCAGAGCAGTTCGACACAGAGTTACACATGGAGTAAAACAAACATACAGTCAATAATACAGTAGAAAAAAACAAATATATTTACAAAGAGTACAAATGAAGTATGACGAGGAAGGTAAGGCAATACATAGGCCATGGTGGCAAAGTAATTACAATATAGCATTTAAACACTGGAATGGTAGATGTGCAGTAGATTCATGTGCAATGTAGGGGTGCAAATACGGTAGGGGATGAGGTAGTTGGTTGGGCTATTTACAGATGGGCTATAAACAGGTACAGGGGCCTGTGAACTGCTCTGACAGCTGGTGCATAAAGCTGGTGAGGGAGATAAGTGTCTCCAGTTTCAAAGATTTTTGTAGTTCGTTCCAGTCATTGGCAGCAGAGAACTGGAAGGAGAGTCGGCCAAAGGAGGAATTGGCTTTGGGGGTGACCAGTGAGATATACCTGCTGGAGCGAGTGCTACGGGTTGGTGCTGCTATGGTGACCAGCGAGCTGAGATAAGGCGGGACTTTACCTAGCAGGGACTTGTAGATGACATGGAGCCAGTGGGTATGGCGACGAGTGTAAAGCGAAGGCCAGCCAACGAGAGCATGGTGGGTGGTATATGGGGCTTTGGTAACAAAACGAATGGCACTGTGATAGACTGCATCCAATTTGTTGAGTAGAGTATTGGAGGCTATTTTGTAAATGACATCACCGAAGTCGAGGATCGGTAGGATGGTCAGTTTTACGAGGGTATGTTTGGCAGCATGAGTGAAGGATGCTTTGTTGCGAGGTAGGAAGCCAATTCTAGATTTCATTTTAGATTGGAGATGTTTGATGTGAGTCTGGAAGGAGAGTTTACAGTCTAACCAGACACCTAGATATTTGTAGTTGTCCACATAATCTAAGACAGAACCGTCCAGAGTAGTGATGCTGGACGGGGGGACAGGTGCGGGCAGCGATCGGTTGAAGAGCATGCATTTAGTTTTACTTGCGTTTAAGAGCAGTTGTAGGCCACGGAAGGACAGTTGTATGGCATTGAAGCTTGTCTGGAGGTTAGTTAACACAGTATCCAAAGAGGGGCCAGAAGTATACAGAATGGTGTCGTCTGCGTAGAGGTGGATCAGAGACTCACCAGTGCAAGAGGCATCACTACAGTCCCTGGTTCAAATCCAGGCTGTATCACATCCGGCCGTGATTGGGAGTCCTATAGAATTTGTTCTTATCTGACTTGCCTAGTCAAATAAATATGCTGAGCACTTGTTGGCTGCTTTTCCAACTAATCTCAATTGGGTTGAGGTCGGGTGATTGTGGAGGCCATCTGATACAGCACTCCATCACTCTCCTTCTCGGTCAAATAGCCCTTACACAGCCTGGAGGTATGTTTTGGGTCATTGTCCTGTTGAACAACAAATGATAGTCCCACTAAACACAAACCAGATGGGATGGCGTATCGCTGCAGAATACTGTGGTAACCATGCTGGTTAAGTGTGCCTTGAATTCTAAATAAATCACTGACAGTGTCACCAACAAAGCACCATCACACCACCTCCTCCATGCTTCACGGTGGGAACCGCACATGCGGAGATCATCCGTTCAGCTACTCTGCATCTCACAAAGACACGGCGGTTGGAACCAAAAATCTCAAATTTGGACTCATCAGACCAAAGGACAGATGTCCATCGGTCTAATGTCCATTGCTCGTGTTACTTGGCCCAAGCAAGTCTCTTATTATTATTGGTGTCCTTTAGTAGTGGTTTCTTTGCAGCAATTCGACCATGAAGGCCTGATTCTCCTCTGAACAGTTGATGTTGAGATATGTCTGTTGTTACATGGCGTACCAAGATGGCGTAGTAATGCAGACGTGTTTTGGCGTTTCCCCGTGTACATTTTTTTTTTTCCCCATTTTTAAATGAAATATACCTTCCGGTAACCCGCCTCACCCAATGTTATACGGATCCGCTATTTTTAGACATTTATAGCCAGAACCTCCATCAGAAGCTAGCTATCAGAAGCTAACCAGCTAATTAGCTGCTAGCTATTTAGTCATTGTCAGCCACTGCTAGCGGCCTTAACCTTCTGCACAGACACCAGCCACTTTTAGCCTGGATAATACTTGCCAGCCTGCCAGTATCGGACTGTTTCTCCACTACAACGCCGGATTCCTGCCGTAAGCCCTGGACCATTACTCCTGACCATCACAGCTAGCTAGCTGCCACCGAGTGGCCCAGCCCCGAAGCTAGCTCTGAGCCAGGCCCAGCTCCCGGCCTGCTCAGTGATCACTCGGCTACACAGCTGATGCCACCTGGACTCTACCCCAACACGGCTAGAATCCACTACTCCACCGGATCCTTGCCGTAAGCTCTGGATTTTTGCATCGGATCATCGCTGCTACCGAGTGGCTATAGTGGCTAACGCCCCTGTCCCGAAGCTATCACCTGTTAGCCGCGAGCCAGGCACATCTCCCGGCTAGCAAACGAAATTGCTACAACTACAATACCTCTTTCGCTAACTAGCTTGGACCCCTTTGTCGACACGGAGTTCCGCCGTACCTCCACGACTGGTCTGCCGACGTAACTCCATCCTCTGTGCCCTCAATCGGCCTTTGCCAGACATCGGAGCAGACGCTTCTACTAGCCCCGGCCTGCTAACTTTAAACGCAGTGTCTCGAGCTTGCTAGCGTAGTAACAACTACCTGCGGCTTCCCTGTTTCATCTATTGCTGTTCACTGGACCCTATGATCACTTGGCTACATAGCTGATGCCTGGATTGTTCATTAATCACGGTACTCCATTTTGTTTATTATTTTCTTTATCTGTCGGCCCCAGCCTCGAACTCAGGCCCTGTGTGTAGTTAACCGACCCTCTCTTCCAATTCATTGCCATTTACCTGTTGTTGTTGTCTTAGCTGATTAGCTGTTGTTGTCTTAGCTAGCTCTCCCAATCAACACTTGTGATCACTTTATGCCTCGCTTTATGTCTCTCTCAAATGTCAATATGCCTTGTATACTGTTGTTTAGGATAGTTATCATTGTTTTAGTTAACTGCGGAGCCCCTAGTCCCACTCAACATGCCTCAGATACCTCCTTTGTCCCACCTCCCACACATGCGGTGACCTCACCCAGCATAACTAGCGCGTCCAGAGATGAAACTTCTCTTTATCATCACTCAATGCCTGGGTTTACCTCCACTGTACCCGCCCCCCACCATACCCCTGTCTGTACATTATGCCCTGAATCTATTCTACCACGCCCAGGAATCTGACTTCTGTAACCGAAAAAGCCTTGGTTTCATGCATGTTAACATCAGAAGCCTCCTCCCTAAGTTTGTTTTACTCACTGCTTTAGCACACTCCACCAACCCTGATGTCCTTGCCGTGTCTGTACCCTGGCTTAGTAAGGCCACCAAAAATTCTGAGATGTCCATCCCCAACTACAACATTTTCCGTCAAGATAGAACTGCCAAAGGGGGAGGAGTTGCAATCTACTGCAAAGATAGTCTGCAGAGTTCTGTCATACTTTCCAGGTCTATGCCCAAACAGTTTGAGCTTCTAATTTTAAAAATGAATCTCTCCAGAAATAAGTCTCTCACTGTTTCTGCCTGTTATAGACCCCCCTCAGTTCCCAGCTGTGCCCTGGACACCATATGTGAACTGATTGCCCCCCATCTATCTTCAGAGTTCGTTCTGTTATGTGACCTAAACTGGGATATGCTTAACACCCCGGCAGTCCTACAATCTAAGCTAGATGCCCTCAATCTCACACAAATTATCAAGGAACCAACCAGGTACAACCCTAAATCCGTAAACATGGGCACTGTCATAGATATTATCCTGACCAACTTGCCCTCCAAATACACCTCTACTGGATCTCAGCGATCACTGCCTCATTGCCTGCATCCGTTATGGGTCCGCTGTCAAACGACCACCCCACATCACTGTCAAACGCTCCCTAAAACACTTCTGCGAGCAGGCCTTTCTAATCGACCTGGCCCAGGTATCCTAGAAGGATTTTGACCTCATGCCGTCAGTCGAGGATGCCTGGTGGTTCTTTAAAAGTAATTTCCTCACCATCTTAAATAAGCATGCCCCTTTCAAAAAATTTAGCGCTAAGAACAGATACAGGCCTTGGTTCACTCCAGACCTGACTGCCCTCGGCCAGCACAAAAACATCCTGTGGCGGACTGCACTAGCATCGAATAGTCCCCGCGATATGAAACTTTTCAGGGAAGTCGGGAGCCAATATACTCAGTCAGTCAGGAAAGCATTTTCAATGCTTTTTCAAACAGAAATTTGCATCCTGTAGCACAAACTCCAAAATGTTCTGGGACACTGTGAAGTCCATGGAGAATACAGTGGGGCAAAAAAGTATTTAGTCAGCCACCAATTGTGCAAGTTCTCTCACTTAAGAAGATGAGAGAGGCCTGTAATTTTCATCATAGGTACACTTCAACTATGACAGACAAAATGAGGGGAAAAAAATCCAGAAAATCACATTGTAGGATTTTTTATGAATTTATTTGCAAATTATGGTGGAAAATAAGTATTTGGTCACATACAAACAAGCAAGATTTCTGGCTCTCACAGACCTGTAACTTCTTCTTTAAGAGGCTCCTCTGTCCTCCACTCGTTACCTGTATTAATGGCACCTGTTTGAACTTGTTATCAGTATAAAAGACACCTGTCCACAACCTCAAACAGTCACACTCCAAACTCCACTATGGCCAAGACCAAAGAGCTGTCAAAGGACACCAGAAACAAAATTGTAGACCTGCACCAGGTTGGGAAGACTGAATCTGCAATAGGTAAGCAGCTTGGTTTGAAGAAATCAACTGTGGGAGCAATTATTAGGAAATGGAAGACATACAAGACCACTGATAATCTTCCTCGATCTGGGGCTCCACGCAAGATCTCACCCCGTGGGGTCAAAATGATCACAAGAACGGTGAGCAAAAATCCCAGAACCACACGGGGACCTAGTGAATGACCTGCAGAGAGCTGGGACCAAAGTAACAAAGCCTACCATCAGTAACACACTACGCCGCCAAGGACTCAAATCCTGCAGTGCCAGACGTGTCCCCTGCTTAAGCCAGTACATGTTCAGGCCCGTCTGAAGTTTGCTAGAGAGCATTTGGATGATCCAGATTAGGATTGGGAGAATGTCATATGGTCAGATGAAACCAAAATATAACTTTTTGGTAAAAACTCAACTCGTCGTGTTTGGAGGACAAAGAATGCTGAGTTGCATCCAAAGAACACCATACCTACTGTGAAGCATGGGGGTGGAAACATCATGCTTTGAGGCTGTTTTTCTGCAAAGGGACCAGGACGACAGATCCGTGTAAAGGAAAGAATGAATGGGGCCATGTATCGTGAGATTTTGAGTGAAAACCTCCTTCCATCAGCAAGGGCATTGAAGATGAAACGTGGCTGGGTCTTTCAGCATGACAATGATCCCAAACACACCGCCCACAACGAACGAGTGGCTTCAGAAGAAGCATTTCAAGGTCCTGGAGTGGCCTAGCCAGTCTCCAGATCTCAACCCCATAGAAAATCTTTGGAGGGAGTTGAAAGTCCGTGTTGCCCAGCGACAGCCCCAAAACATCACTGCTCTAGAGGAGATCTGCATGGAGGAATGGGCCAAAATACCAGCAACAGTGTGTGAAAACCTTGTGAAGACTTACAGAAAACGTTTGACCTCTGTCATTGCCAACAAAGGGTATATAACAAAGTATTGAGATAAACTTTTGTTATTGACCAAATACTTATTTTCCACCATAATTTGCAAATAAATAAATTAAAAATCCTACAATGTGATTTTCTGGATTTCTTTTTCTCATTTCGTCTGTCATAGTTGAAGTGTACCTATGATGAAAATTACAGGCCTCTCTCATCTTTTTAAGTTGGAGAACTTGCACAATTGGTGGCTGACTAAATACTTTTTTGCCCCACTGTAAGAGCACCTCCTCCCAGCTGCCCACTGCACTGAGGCTAGGAAACACTGTCACCACTGAAAAATCCACGATAATCGAGAATTTCAATAAGCATTTCTCTATGGCAGGCCATGCTTTTCTCCTGGCTACCCCAACCCCGGCCTTCAGCTCCACACCCCCCGCAGCTACTTTCCCAAGCCTCCCCAGCTTCTCCTACACCCAAATTCAGATAGCAGATGTTCTGAAAGGGCTTCAAAACCTGGACCTGTACAAATCAGCTGGGCTAGACAATCTGGACCATCTCTTTCTAAAATTATCCGCCGCCATTGTTGCAACCCGTAATACCAGTCTGTTCAACCTCTCTTTCATATCGTCCGAGATCCCTAAAGATTGGAATGCTGCCGCGGTCATCCCCCTATTCAAAGAGGGTGACACTCTAGACCCAAACTGTTATAGACGTATATCCATCCTGCCATGCCTTTCTAAAGTCTTCGAAAGCCAAGTTAATAAACAGATCACTGACCATTTCGAATCCCACCGCACCTTCTCCGCTATGCAATCCGGTTTCCGAGCTGGTCACAGGTGCACCTCAGCCACGCTCAAGGTACTAAACGATATCATAACCGCCATCGATAAAAGACAGTACTGTGCAGCCGTCTTCATCGACCTGGCCAAGGCTTTCGACTCTGTCAATCACCGTATTCTTATCGGCAGACTCAACAGCCTTGGTTTCTGAAATGACTGCCTCACCTGGTTCACCAACTACTTCTCAGACAGAGTTCAGTGTGTCAAATCGGAGGGCCTGTTGTCCGGACCTGTATATATCAACGATGTCGCTCTTGCTGCGGGTGATTCCCTGATCCACCTCTACGCAGACGACACCATCCTGTTTACATCTGGCCCTTCTTTGGACACTGTCTTAACAAACCTCCAAACGAGCTTCAATGCCATACAACACTCCTTCCGTGGCCTCCAGCTGCTCTTAAATGCAAGTAAAACTAAATGCATGCTTTTCAACCGATCGTACCCTCGTAAAACTGACTATCCTACCTATCCTCGACTTCGGTGATGTAATTTACAAAATAGCCTCCAACACTCTACTTAACAAATTGGATGCAATCTATCACAGTGCCATCAGTTCTGTCACCAAAGACCCATATACTACCCACCACTGCGACCTGTATTCTCTAGTCAGCTGGTCCTCGTTACGTAGTTGTCGCCAGACCCACTGGCTCCAGGTCATCTAAAAGTCTATGCTAGGTAAAGCTCCGCCTTATCTCAGCTCACTGGTCACGATAACTACACCCACCCGTAGCACACGCTCCAGCAGGTATATGTCAATGGTCATCCCCAAAGCCAACACTTCCTTTGGCCGCCTTTCCTTCCAGTTCTCTGCTGCAAATGACTGGAACGAATTGCAAAAATTGCTGAAGCTGGAGACTTATATTTCCCTCACTTACTTTAAACATCAGCTAACCGATTGCTGCAGCTGTACAAAGTCCATCTGTAAATAGCCCATCCAATCTACCTACCTCATCCCCATATTGTTTTTATTAACTTTTCTGCTCTTTTGCACACCAGTAGTTCTACTTGCACATCATCATCTGCACATCACTCCAGTGTTAATTTGCTAAATTGTAATTACTTCGCTACTCTGGCCTATTTATTGCCTACCTCCTCACACCATTTGCACACACTGTATTTAGACTTTCTATTTGTTTGTGTTATTGACTGTACGGTTGTTTATTCAATGTGTAACTCTGTGTTGTTGTTTGTGTCGCACTGCTTTTCCTTATCTTGGCCAGGTCGCAGTTGTAAATGAGAACTTGTTCTCGACTAGCCTACCTGGTTGAATAAAGGTTAAATAAAAAATAAATAAAAAACTTTAACTCTGTGAAGTATTGATTTGGGCTGCAATCTGAGTTGCAGTTGATTGCCGATTTCTGAGGCTGGTAACTATTATGAACTCATCCTCTGCAGCAGAGGTAACTCTGGGTCTTCCTTTCCTGTGGCGGACCTCATGAGAGCCAGTTTCATCATAGCGCTTGATGGTTTTTGCGACTGCACTTGAAGAAACTTTCAAAGTTTTTGAAATTTTACGGATTGATGGACCTTCATGTCTTAAGTAATGAGGGCCTGTTGTTTCTCTTTGCTTATTTGAGCTGTTCTTGACATAATATGGAGTATTTTACCAAATAGGGCTATCGTCTGTATACCACCCCTACCTTGTCACAACACAACTGATTGGCTCAAACGCATTAAGAAGGAAAGACATTTCACAAATTAACTTTTAGCAAGGCACACCTGTTAATTGAAATGCATTCCAGGTTACTACCTCATGAAGCTGGTTGAGAGAATGCCAAGAGTGTGATTCCATATGTGTTATTTCATAGTTTTGATGTCTTCACTATTATTCTACAATGTAGAAAATATAAAAATGTAAGAAAAACCCTGGAATGAGTAGGTGTCCCCAAACTTTTGACTGGTACTGTATATTACCTCTCTCTGTCCTCTCTCTCTGTCCTCTCTGTCTGTCTGTCTCTCTGTCTGTCTGACTCTCTGTCTGTCTGTCTCTCTGTCTGTCTCTCTGTCTGTCTCTCTGTCTGTCTCTCTGTCTCTGTGTTTTACAGCCCAGATTAACCAGGCATTAATCTGTTGTTTCCGTGCTAGAACTGTAATTAACATGGATTAAATCAGAACCACATTGGGATTAAAAAGGGATTAGAGTTTAGAGTGAACACACACACGCGTGCGCAGACACAGATAGATATACCTGGCTGCCATAGCTCCAGGAGACAAAGTTGTCTGTCTGTTATAGATTACATAGTCCTGGTAGAGTTGGGTTTTGGTCTTGTTAAGTGGCTTGTTTTAGGTTTAAGTCTCATGTTTTATTGGTGCTTTTTGTAGTAGGATGTCCCTTGTGGGCATCCATACTTACCAGCTTTATTCTAGGAGTAGATAATGCCAGGATGGCCACAGAATGAATATGCTAAACATGGCTGGAGCTACATAAGAGCTACCTCAGCAATTTTTGAGAGTTACAATTTCAGGTGCAATTTTGAAAATTGGTTGTGCATCAGCAGTTTTCCTCTTTTTATATGTCACTCACTGACAATCACTCAATTATCCCATGTCAGTATAACATTTTTATATTGGTTAATTAGTCTAGACCAGGGATGGGCAACTCCAGTCCTCGAGGTCCGGAGTGGTGTCACTCTTTTTCCCCGTCTCTAGCAAACACAGCTGATTAAACTAATTGCATTCTAAACTGAAGATCCTGATTAGTTGATTATTGATTATTGGTTATTGAGTCAGGTGTGTTAGCTGGGGCTGGGGCAAAAGTGTGACATCAATCAGGCCCCTGATGACTGGAGTGGCCCATCCCTGGTCTAGTTAGTCTAGCCACCTATCTAAACTTGTAGTAATCATGGCTGAATGTGCTCATTTTCACTCAGATATCATAAGTAAGTAATGGCAGAATTTGTAGAATTGCAGGAAAATAGCTGTACAACTGCACACAGTTTTTTGTAAAGCAAACTTATGTTTACCTTTTGTTTATAAAATACTTTTTCTGCAAACAGATCCCTCTGTACGTATTAAGTTATAGTTTTTAATCCCGGGGCTGAGTTAATGTGAGTTAATATGTAGCGGCTAATTGTATAGCTAATAGGCTATGTGTTTGTGGATGACTGAGGAGAATGCTACAGCAACCGGGTCATTTTTGCTTGTTTTTTCTGTTCTCCAAATAGCATTTCAAAGTTTTTAAATTGTATAGAAATGCTGTAAATGAGCTTTAACTTTCAAAAAAATATCTTAGAATAACAAACACAACTGACCCTGTCTGTATCTCACTAAAACTCAAACCCTGGCTACGGCCCTGATGCTAAAGCTCTTTGGTACCACTTGTAACTTGAGTCTCTAATGTGGATCAATGTTCCCTTTTATGAATGGAACACAGATAGAGTGCAAGCACAAACAATAGTTGCACTTTTTCTCATTGTCATCTAGTGGCAGGAGGCATGCTGTGGCTCTCAGGGCTGTGCAGGCCATTTGTCTGAGTCATCTTACAGGTCAAGGGTCATAGAGCTGTCCTTCAGGGTCGAGAGAGAAGACAGAGGGTTCCTGACGTAGGGATACCACTCACTGGTCGGTCACCACGCGTGAACTGATGTGAATCTGGCGGACAGGGGCTATAACCCTAGGAGAGGATTTAAGAGGGGTGGGGGGTGGATTTAGAGACGGGAAACAGGGGGAGAGGGCTGAGAAATGAAATTGACTTTTAACCTCTAGAGGTGGCTGTAATGTGATCCTGTATCTCGATTGTGGCAAGAGGGAAAGGGAGGGGTATCGAGACGGGTGAGGAAGAGGAAAGGGAAGAGGGAGGGAGGGTAGTAGCAGCCAAGGTAAGTGATAAGAACTTCCTGTGGTCAGTGTCGGCGCAAATCACACACACACACACACACACACACAAACATAACTTTAAGAAACAAACACAATGAAACTTACAAAATACACAACATAAACAAACACTCCTACATACATACACACATTCTCTTGCCACACACACAGACAACACACAACCACCAGACAATGTGACAACACCACTGCAACAACACACAGCCCTCACACACACACCAGCAGGACTACAACAATACCTCTCAACCTCAACCAACCCTGCTACTACTGCTGCATAGACGTGCGTTATGCAAAAACAGAGGTTATTTTGTGGCTGAAATCTGAGTAGGACATCCTCAACTCTAAAAGCTTTAAAAGCCAAATAATTGAAATCACTGACTGATCATTTAAATCACAGAGCCTTTGTTCTGTTCATTTCCCTCCAGCACAACACTGTTTATTTTCTTTGGGACCCTTTTATTGTCCTCGACAATTAGATTTCAAGTAAATATGAAAATGAGAACGTGCTTATCTCTGCTGAACACAAATTATAAAGAAAAGACAAACGTCACACCGCTTAACTGCCAAGCGCCATGCAAAACTGACACACAGGCTTTGCGTCACCGCTAACCTATAAAGATTTGAGTAGTATTTAGAAACAGGGAGGCAGAGTATATGAAGAGAGAATAATGGCATAGTGTAATTTGCCCCAATCAGTACCCAATCACATCTCACTTCCTCAATATATCTGACAAGTTGAGGAGGTCACTTTTGATTTATTAAAGATCTCACTACAACCACTGTAACGTCAGGTAGTGCTCTGACTGCAGCCTTATTTAAACGTACAGCCACCCTTAGGCCTGTTGCTGCTCACAAAGCTTTTTCAATTTGTCCATTTGCCTGCCTGTGTGTGTTTAAACCTATATCACACCTTGTCAGTCTAGAAGGGAGAGACTCATAAGGTTTTATAGCTCTGAGTTGGAAAGTGGAAGGTTTCTGTGGCAGAGAGTTGGGTATAGAAAGAGACCAGAGAGAGGGAGAGAGAAGGGGGGAGAAAGAAAAACAAAGAGAAAAACACAAACAGAGGGGGGAGAGAGAGAGAGGGACTGATAGAGAAAGAGAGACACTTGGCTTTACGATGATTTACTGGTTAATTGGGACTCGTTAAAGCTGCCTGTAATTGAAGCCGTAAAAGGCCTGGCGGTCGGCCAAACACTGCTGGGTTCAGTTGTAACAAGGCTCTGCAGGGAGCAGCTCAGCTCATGTCTGTCTGCCGAGGGCACAGGACCTCACCTTACCTGAGAGGCTCTGGATAAACTAGCTCTACTGAGTCTTCATGTATGACTACTGTAGCTACTAGCAGAACAGTGAACTCTAGGCCTCTTTGTGGAACTGGGTGTCTGTATATATTGAATATCTAATGTATGTCTGTGTAAGTGTGCATGTGTAAGTGTGTATGCTTGTAAGTGTGAATATAGTGTGTCCAGTGTTTGAGTATGTATCCAGTGTGGGTAGCGTCCGGGTGTAGTGTTAGTGTGTGTCTGACTGTGTGAGTCTGTGGCTCCGTATCTAATCTGTGAGTCTGTGGCTGCGTGTCTAATCTGTGAGTCTGTGGCTGCGTGTCTAATCTGTGAGTCTGTGGCTGCGTGTCTAATCTGTGAGTCTGTGGCTGCGTGTCTAATCTGTGAGTCTGTGGCTGCGTATCTAATCTGTGAGTCTGTGGCTGCGTGTCTAGTCTGTGGCTGCGTGTCTAATCTGTGAGTCTGTGGCTGCGTGTCTAATCTGTGAGTATGTGGCTGCGTGTCTAATCTGTGAGTCTGTGTCTGCGTGTCTAATCTGTGAGTCTGTGTCTGCGTGTCTAGTCTGTGTCTGCGTATCTAATCTGTGAGTCTGTGTCTGCGTGTCTAATCTGTGAGTCTCTGTCTGCGTATCTAATCTGTGAGTCTGTGTCTGCGTATCTAGTCTGTGAGTCTGTGTCTATGTATGTGTGTATTTAGCGCAAGTGTGTGTAACCTGTGTATGTGTGACTGTAAATGTTGAAGTATCCTAGTCTGTACAGTGTGTCTGGCAGTCTGGTATTTCCTGAAGGAGTTTCCTCCTACTGTCGCAGCCTTAGCCCTGGGCCCCTCAGCAGTCCAACCCACAACCTGACTGACCCGGTACTATTCCCTGAGAGGGGGAGAGAAGGGTGGAGGCAGGGTGGTTGGGTGGGTGGGAGGGAGGGAAGAGGGGAGGGAAGGAGGCAGAGAAGGGTGTATGATAAGGGGACAGTCCAGGGTGTTAAAGCTGGAATCCTTAATGGTGAATGTACCACGTCCGTTTGTGATATTACAACAACAAAGAAGTTACTGCAAACAACAAACTCTGTTTATTCCCCTCAGACATCATTGCACGCATGATAGAACAGCAGCGTATGTAGGACAATCGTTATAACTACGATGTGCGACGCTCCCCACCAAAAACAATAACAACGGCCGTGGAGCGAACAGTGGCTCAGTTTCCCCATACTGCGGATTCCATTTTTAAAGTATTGACTATGAGGGAGGAGAGTGAGTGACAGAAGGGTGAGTGACAGAAGGGTGAGTGACTAACTGACTGACAGAGGTTGTTCAAAGAGGTAGAATTCTCTGAAGGCTTTTGGCTGTATCCTTTTGGCTGTATCCAGAAATGTGTATTTGTCCAATGTGTGCATGCCTGTGTGTGCGTGTTTATCTGTGTATTTGTGTACGCCTGCCCTGTTTGTGTACAGGTGTGTCAGTGTTCTGATGGATGGATGGACATGTCTTCAGCACCTTGTAGTAATTCCTTGGCAGAGCTCTGCCAGATGGAGGGAGGGAGTGTCCTCAGCATCTCTCAGTCATTCCGTGGCAGAGCTCTGCCAGATGGAGGGAGGGAGTGTCCTCAGCATCTCTCAGTAATTCCGTGGCAGAGCTCTGCCAGATGGAGGGAGGGAGTGTCCTCGGCATCTCTCAGTAATTCCTTGGCAGTGCTCTGCCAGATGGAGGGAGGGAGTGTCCTCAGCATCTCTCAGTAATTCCGTGGCAGAGCTCTGCCAGATGGAGGGAGGGAGTGTCCTCAGCATCTCTCAGTAATTCCTTGGCAGAGCTCTGCCAGATGGAGGGAGGGAGTGTCCTCAGCATCTCTCAGTAATTACTTGGCAGAGTTCTGCCAGATGGAGGGAGTGTCCTCAGCATCTCTCAGTAATTCCTTGGCAGAGCTCTGCCAGATGGAGGTAGGGAGTGTCCTCAGCATCTCTCAGTAATTACGTGGCAGAGCTCTGCCAGATGGAGGGAGGGAGTGTCCTCAGCATCTCTCAGTAATTCCGTGGCAGAGCTCTGCCAGATGGAGGGAGGGAGTGTCCTCAGCATCTCTCGGTAATTCCTTGGCAGTGCTCTGCCAGATGGAGGGAGTGTCCTCAGCATCTCTCAGTAATTCCTTGGCAGAGCTCTGCCAGATGGAGGGAGGGAGTGTCCTCAGCATCTCTCAGTAATTACGTGGCAGAGCTCTGCCAGATGGAGGGAGGGAGTGTCCTCAGCATCTCTCAGTAATTACTTGGCAGAGCTCTGCCAGATTGAGGGAGGGAGTGTCCTCAGCATCTCTCAGTAATTACTTGGCAGAGCTCTGGGAGATAGAGGTAGTGAGAGAGCATTCAGCATCCATGAGAGAAGATGAGCATGGGCCAGAATTCCTGTGCTATCAGACAGCCGTAATCTAACCACGACCTGATGAGAGAAATCTGCTCCAACCTCTCGCTCTCTTTCGCTCGCTTACTCTCTTTCTTTCTTTCTCTCTCTCTCTCTCTCTCTCTCAGGCCCTTGTCTCTTCTCATGTCTCTGTCTGTCTGTAGAGCTCAATGCTCCAGGCCTCTGGGCTGTCGGACACTCAGAGCCACCCCGTGAAAGCTGCAGAGGATTTGGGTATTCTCCCATCTCCAGCCTCAGGCTCCCACCTTGGCCCACTTCTCCTGTTGGGGTTGGGTTTATTCCATGTATTTATTCGTTAAAACCTAATGCATTATATTGACATTTTGGCAGTTTTACTTAGAGAGATTTGCTGACTCATCATCATGTTGACAGATGGTTATTATGACTGAAGGATCCTTAAAGTTCTTCAACACCTGGAAAGTGCAGGACATACTGTTTTTCGAAGACTCCAGCCACCCAAGACATCGACTCTGCTACCGCAGTCATTGTGTATATAGCCATGTTATCGTTACTCATTGTGTATATAGCCATGTTATTGTTAGTCATTGTGTATTTATTATTACGTGATTTACTTTCCTATTATTTCTCAATTATTTCTCTATCTGCATTGTTGGGAAGGGCCCGTAAGCATTTCACTGTTAGTCTATACCTTACATTTTATTTTATTTAAATTTCACTCCTTTAGTCTGACTTTGGCTCTTTCTCAATTATGAAAAAATCTATTCTTGCCCTATTCTCCTTTTCTCCACTTAACAGGTAAATTATTTCAAAGGCCATGATGGATTATTTGACAATTGAGAGAATTGAGTCCCAGTCCCATCTTCCTCTCAGGCAGTTGGTCTAGTCTTCCTCTCAGGCAGTTGGTCTCGTCTTCCTCTCAGGCAGTTGGTCCCGTCTTCCTCTCAGGCAGTTGGTCCCGTCTTCCTCTCAGGCAGTTGGTCTCGTCTTCCTCTCAGGCAGTTGGTCTCGTCTTCCTCTCAGGCAGTTGGTCTCGTCTTCCTCTCAGGCAGTTGGTCTCGTCTTCCTCTCAGGCAGTTGGTCTCGCCTTCCTCTCAGGCAGTTGGTCCCGTCTTCCTCTCAGGCAGTTGGTCCCGCCTTCCTCTCAGGCAGTTGGTCCCGCCTTCCTCTCAGGCAGTTGGTCTCGTCTTCCTCTCAGGCAGTTGGTCTCGTCTTCCTCTCAGGCAGTTGGTCTCGTCTTCCTCTCAGGCAGTTGGTCCCGTCTTCCTCTCAGGCAGTTGGTCCCGTCTTCCTCTCAGGCAGTTGGTCCCGTCTTCCTCTCAGGCAGTTGGTCTCGTCTTCCTCTCAGGCAGTTGGTCTCGTCTTCCTCTCAGGCAGTTGGTCTCGTCTTCCTCTCAGGCAGTTGGTCCCGTCTTCCTCTCAGGCAGTTGGTCCCGTCTTCCTCTCAGGCAGTTGGTCCCGTCTTCCTCTCAGGCAGTTGGTCTCGTCTTCCTCTCAGGCAGTTGGTCTCGTCTTCCTCTCAGGCAGTTGGTCCCGTCTTCCTCTCAGGCAGTTGGTCTCGTCTTCCTCTCAGGCAGTTGGTCTCGTCTTCCTCTCAGGCAGTTGGTCTCGTCTTCCTCTCAGGCAGTTGGTCTCGTCTTCCTCTCAGGCAGTTGGTCTCGTCTTCCTCTCAGGCAGTTGGTCTCGTCTTCCTCTCAGGCAGTTGGTCTCGTCTTCCTCTCAGGCAGTTGGTCTCGTCTTCCTCTCAGGCAGTTGGTCTCGCCTTCCTCTCAGGCAGTTGGTCTCGTCTTCCTCTCAGGCAGTTGGTCTCGTCTTTCCTCTCAGGCAGTTGGTCCCGTCTTCCTCTCAGGCAGTTGGTCCCGTCTTCCTCTCAGGCAGTTGGTCCCGCCTTCCTCTCAGGCAGTTGGTCTCGTCTTCCTCTCAGGCAGTTGGTCTCGTCTTCCTCTCAGGCAGTTGGTCCCGTCTTCCTCTCAGGCAGTTGGTCTCGTCTTCCTCTCAGGCAGTTGGTCTCGTCTTCCTCTCAGGCAGTTGGTCTCGTCTTCCTCTCAGGCAGTTGGTCTCGTCTTCCTCTCAGGCAGTTGGTCTCGTCTTCCTCTCAGGCAGTTGGTCTCGTCTTCCTCTCAGGCAGTTGGTCTCGTCTTCCTCTCAGGCAGTTGGTCTCGTCTTCCTCTCAGGCAGTTGGCCTCGTCTTCCTCTCAGGCAGTTGGGTCTCGTCTGGCTCAGGGTTTACTGATACATCCTTTAAATGGTCATAGGGAATGGAGTGGAAAAAGAAAAGTGAGAGTCACGGGAAAGACAGGAAAGGGGGGAAGGAAGGAAAGGAATTTAGGAAAGCGAGAGAGAGAGGTGAAGCATTGGCACTGTCTGAGTCAGATTTATAGTGGCATTTGTAATGCTGTGCCAGTAGTGCTGTTTGTTTAAATGTACACATACACAGTATCCCACCATGTTATACTATGGTAATCTTCCAACTCATTCTGTAGCAAACCCACACTCAGGAGTCTGTGTGTGTGTGTGTGTGTGTGTGTGTGTGTGTGTGTGTGTGTGTGTGTGTGTGTGTGTGTGTGTGTGTGTGTGTGTGTGTGTGTGTGTGTGTGTCAAATCAAATTTTATTTGTCACATACACATGGTTAGCAGATGTTAATGCGAGTGTAGCGAAATGCTTGTGCTTCTAGTTCCGACCATGCAGTAGTATCTAACAAGTAATCTAACAAATTCACAACAACTACCTTATACACACAAGAGTAAAGGAATGAATACATATGTACATATAAATATATGGATGAGCGATGGCTGACCGGCATAGGCAAGATGCAGTAGATGGTATGGAGTACAGTATATACACATATATATGAGATGAGTAATGTAGGATATGTAAACATTATATAAATGGCATTGTTTAAAGTGGCTAGTGATACATTATTTCATCCAATTATAATTATTAAAGTGGCTAGAGATTTGGGTCGATGACCGAACGGCATAGGCAAGATACAGTAGATGGTTTAGAGTACAGTGTATACATTTGATATGAGTATGTCGGATACGTAAACATTATATACAAAATTGTTTAAAGTGGCTAGTGATACATTTGTTACATCCAATTCCTATGTATAAAGTGGCTAGAGATTTAAGTCAGTATGTTGGCAGCAGCCACTCAATGTTAGTGATGGCTGTTTAACAGTCTGATGGCCTTGAGGTAGAAGCTGTTTTTCAGTCTCTCGGTCCCAGCTTTGATGCACCTGTACTGACCTCGCCTTCTGGATGATAGCGGGGTGAACAGGCAGTGGCTCGGGTGGTTGTTGTCCTTGATGATCTTTGGCCTTTCTGTGACATCGGGTGGTGTAGGTGTCCTGGAGGGCAGGTAGTTTAACCCGGTGATGCGTTGTGCAGTCCTCACTACCCTCTGGAGAGCCTTACGGTTGTGGGCGGAGCAGTTGCCGTACCAGGCGGTGATACAGCCCGACAGGATGCTCTCGATTGTGCATCTGTAAAAGTTTGTGAGTGATTTTGGTGACAAGCCAAATTTCTTCAGCCTCCTGAGGTTGAAGAGGCGCTGTTGCGCCTTCTTTACCACGCTGTCTGTGTGGGTGGACCAATTCAGTTTGTCCGTGATGTGTACGCCGAGGAACTTAAAACTTTCCACCTTCTCCACTACTGTCCCCTCGATGTGGATAGGGGTGCTCCCTCTCCTGTTTCCTGAAGTCCACGATCATCTCCTTTGTTTTGTTGACATTGAGTGAGAGGTTATTTTCCTGACACCACACTCCGAGGGCCCTCACCTCCTCTCTGTAGGCCGTCTCGCGTTGTTGGTAATCAAGCCTACCACTGTAGTGTCGCCAGCAAACTTGATGATTGAGTTGGATGCGTGCTTGGCCACGCAGTCATGGGTAAACAGGGAGTACAGGAGAGGGCTGAGAACGCACTCCTTGTGGGGCCCCAGTGTTGAGGATCAGCGGGGTGGAGATGTTGTTTCCTACCCTCACCACCTGGGACCGGCCCGTCAGGAAGTCCAGGACCCAGTTGCACAGGGCTGGGTCGAGACCCAGGGTCTCGAGCTTAATGACGAGCTTGGAGGGAACTATGGTGTTAAATGCTGAGCTGTAGTCGATGAACAGCATTCTTACATAAGTATTCCTCTTGTCCAGATGGGTTAGGGCAGTATGCAGTGTGATTGCGATTAAGTCGTCTGTGGACCTATTGGGACGGTAAGCAAATTGGAGTGGGTCCAGGGTGTCTGGCAGGATGGAGGTGATATGATCCTTGACTAATCTCTCAAAGCACTTCATGATGACGGAAGTGAGTGCTACGGGCGATAGTCATTTAGCTCAGTCACCTTAGCTTTCTTGGGAACAGGAACAATGGTGGCCCTCTTGAAGCATGTGGGAACAGCAGACTGGGATAGGGACTGATTGAATATGTCCGTAAACACACCAGCCAGCTGGTCTGCGCATGCTCTGAGGACACGGCCAGGGATGCCATCTGGGCCGGCAGCCTTGCGAGGGTTAACACATTTAAATGTTTTTCTCACATTGGCTGCGGTGAAGGTGACACCGCAGGTTTTGGTAGCGGGCCGTGTCGGTGGCACTGTATTGTCCTCAAAGCGAGCAAAGAAGTTGTTTAGTTTGTCTGGGAGCAGGACGTCATGGTCCGCGACGGGCTGGTTTTCTTTTTGTAGTCCGTGATTGACTGTAGACCCTGCCACATTCCTCTTGTGTCTGAGCCATTGAATTGTGACTCTACTTTGTCTCTATATTGACGCTTAGCTTGTTTGATTGCCTTGCGGAGGGAGTAGCTGCACTGTTTGTATTCAGTCATGTTTCCGGTAGCCTTTACCTGGTTAAAAGCAGTGGTTCGCGCTTTCAGTTTTTGCGAATGCTGCCATCAATCCATGGTTTCTGGTTGGGGAAGGTTTTGATATTTGCTATGGGTACAACATCACCAATGCATTTGCTAATAAACTCGCCACCGAATCAGCGTATACATCAATGTTGTTGTCAGATGCTATCCGGAACATATCCCAGTCCACGTGCTCAAGCAATCTTGCAGCATGGAATCAGATTGGTCGGACCAGCGTTGAACAGACCTGAGAACGGGCGTTTCCTGTTTTAGTTTCTGTTTGTAGGCTGGGAGCAACAAAATGGAGTCATGGTCAGACTTGCCGAAAGGAGGGCGGAGAATAGCCTTGTATGCATCACGGAAGTTGGAATAACAGTGGTCCAGGATTTTACCAGCCCGGGTGGCACATTCGATATGCTGGTAAAATTTCGGGAGCCTTGTTCTTAAATTAGCCTTATTAAAATCCCCAGCCACAATAAATGCAGCCTCAGGATATGTGGTTTCCAGTTTACATAGAGTCCGATGAATTTCTTTCAGTGCCGTCGATGTATCAGCTTGAGGGGGGATGTACACGGCTGTGATTATAATCGAAGAGAATTCTCTTGGTAGATAATGCGGTCTGCATTTGATTGTAAGGAATTCTATGTCAGGTGAACAAAAGGACTTGAGTTCCTGTATGTTGTTATGATCACACCACGTCTCGTTAATCATAAGACACACACCCCGCCCTTCTTCTTACCAGAGAGATGTTTGTTTCTGTCGGCGCGATGCGTGGAGAAACCAGGTGGCTGTACCGACTCTGATAACGTGTCCTGAGTGAGCCATGTTTCCGTGAAGCAAAGAACGTTGCAGTCTCGAATGTCTCTCTGAAAGGCAACCTCGATCGGATTTCGTCTACTTTGTTGTCAAGAGACTGTACATTGGCGATTAAAATACTCGGGAGAGGTGCACGATGCGCCCGTCGACGTAGCTTGACCAAAAGACCGGCGTTTCCCTCTTCTCCGGCGCGCCGTTGTTTTGAGTAGCCACGTGCATATCCAGTCTGTTGTTGTGTTTGGGTTAACGAAAGGAGAATCCTCTTTGGGAAAGTCGTATTCCTGGTCGTAATGTTGGTAAGTTGACGTTGCTCTTATATCCAATAGTTCCTCCCGGTTGTATGTAATAAAACTTAATATTTTCCGGGTAACAATGTAAGAAGTAATACATAAAAAAACAAAATACTGCATGGTTTCCTGAGAACGTGAAGCGAGGCTGCCATCTCTGTCGGCGCCGGAAGTAGATCATGAGAGGTCATGTGTGTGTGTGTGTGTGAACACGTGTGTGTGAACACGTGTGTGTCGGTGGGTCGGTGGGTGTACACGTGGGTTTGTGTGTGTGTGGGTGGGTGTACACGTGGGAGTGTGTGTTTTGTGTGTGTACGTGTGTGTTTTGTGTGGGTGGGTGGGTGGGTGGGTGGGTGGGTGGGTGGGTGTACACGTGTGGGTGGGTGTACGCGTGGGAGTGTGTGTGTGTACATGTGTTTGCGTGGCTCATGTCTGTTGACGAGGCTCATGTTTCCTGCTGTGTAATCTGAGTGTCTTAAAGAATGTGTTGAACCACATCCGACTCCACTTCACAGTACATGCCCACGTATTATGCTGTAAACAGCTGTGTTACCATACTGTGCTGTACTAGATCAAACACTCAGTTAGTGTGTTAATAATGACTGGGTGCTGGTCAGTCATCTTGTTTTTTGATTTCCTCATAGCCTACTGGGTTATCTGTCTCTTCCTCCCTCTCTCTCTCTCTCTCTCTCTCTCTCTCTCTCTCTCTCTCTCTCTCTCTCTACCTTCCTCCCTGTCTCTCATTCACACACACACACCTCCTTTTTTGAGAAAGTGAGGAGAGGCGCCCCCAGAATTAATTACCAATCATGATAACGAGCCAGGGAAAGACGTTAGAGAGGTCACACCACAATTAACCTCTACCCCTACACCCTGAACACACACCATCAAACTCTCCTGAACTTAGGAACCCCCACATTCCTCCAGCCTTAAGGCTGCTCCATCACACTGCTTTTCTCTCTTTCCTTCCCTCCCTCCCTCCCTCCCTACCTGCCTGCCACACTATCCCTCTCCCCTATCCTCCCCCACTCTCTTGCTCAATTTATTTATTTTTCTCGCTCAATCTTTCTCCCAGCTTGTCTGTCGTGCTGTCCTCCCTCTCTTTCTCCTCCTACAACGACTCCCTTGCTCTCCCCTCAACCCACCATTTCTCTATGTAGACTGTATTTTGTTCTGAGCATGGCCAGTAGGGCATTTCCTCTGCAGACCAGACAGTTCACTGCCCCCCCACCTCACATGAGAGAGAGAGAGAGAGAGAGAGAGAGAGAGAGAGAGAGAGAGAGAGAGAGAGAGAGAGAGAGATTATACTTAAGTCCCCCCTACCTTTTCTGTCTTTCGTTCTCTCTTGCCGTCTCTCGCTACACACCCTGGTTGTGGCTCTCTCCCTGTTTGGGCATGATGAGCGCTGGCTGATGATTGGGGCTGATAAGATAAGGAATGCTGCTGGGAGAGGAGAGGAAACGCCTCTCAAACAGACAGGATCTGCTTAACTGAGCTGTATGGAGAACTGGAAAACCGTTCTTCCCTTTTCCCAGTGAAGTCCCCTCTTACCTCCACTTCCCCTCCTCTTACCCCTCCATTCTCATTTCCCCCTCCTACCCCACCATTCTTTCCCACCTCCTCTCCTCCTCTTCCTCTCATGCCTCTTTTCCCCACTCAACCCAAGACTAGGGCTGAGGGAGGGGAGAGGCAGGATAGGAGGAGGGGGAGAAGCAGGAGAAGAGGAGGGGGTGAGGCAGGAGATGAGGAGGGGGGTGAGAAAGGCGATAAGGAGGGGGGTGAGGAAGGCGATAAGGAGGGGGTGGGGCAGGAGAAGAGGGGGTGAGGCAGGAGAAGAGGGGGTGAGGCAGGAGAAGGGGGTGAGGCGGGAGAGGAGGAGGGGTGAGGCGGAGAAGAGGAGGGGGGTGAGGCAGGAGAAGAGGAGGGGTGGGGCAGGAGAAGAGGAGGGGGTGAGGCAGGAGAAGAGGAGGGGGTGAGGCAGGAGAAGAGGAGGGGGTGGGGCAGGAGAAGAGGAGGGGGTGGGGCAGGAGAAGAGGATGGGGGTGGGGCAGGAGAAGAGGAGGGGGGTGAGACAGGAGAAGAGGAGGGGTGGGGCAGGAGAAGAGGAGGGGATGGGGCAGGAGAAGAGGAGGGGGTGAGGCAGGAGAAGAGGAGGGGGTGAGGCAGGAGAAGAGGAGGGGGTGGGGGCGGGAGAAGAGGAGGGGGTGAGGCGGAGAGGAAGAGGGGTGAGGCGGGAGAGGAAGAGGGGTGAGGCGGGAGAGGAGGAGAGGGTGAGGCGGAGAAGAGGAGGGGAGGAGGCGGGAGAAGAGGAGGGGTGGGGCGGGAGAAGAGGAGGGGGTGAGGCAGGAGAAGAGGAGGGGTGAGGCAGGAGAAGAGGAGGGGGTGAGGCAGGAGGAGAAGAGAGGAGGGGTGGGGCAGGAGAAGAGGAGGGGGTGGGGAGGAGAAGATGAGGGGTGGGGCAGGAGAAGAGGAGGGGGGTGAGGCAGGAGAAGAGGAGGGGGGTGAGGCAGGAGAAGAGGAGGGGGGGAGGCAGGAGAAGAGGACGATGTATGGCAGCAGGGAAGGGGGGACAGTTCAAAATGCCATGACCCAGGATGAACGGGCATGCCCGCTCAAGCCTTCTCCTTCTCTCTCTCTCTCTCTCTCTCTCACACACACACACCTCTCGCACAGGGTCTGTGTAAAATGGTCCATGCATTCCATTGGTTAAAGAGTTCCTCAACTATTCCTCTGCAGAAAGAAAAAGAGTGTGCGTGTGGGTGGGTGAGTTCACTATCCTTGTGAGGACCAGAACAGTTTGCCGGTCCCCACAAGGAAAAATACTATTTTGGGGTTCGGGAAAATATGATTTTGAATGGGAATCAATTGTGTGTCCCCACAAGGTTAGTTAAACAAGACTGTGTGTGTGTGCTAGAAAGAAAGCGCTACAGGAGGAGTACAGAGACTAATAGCAGCAGTAAATCCTGTGGAGCTAAGAGCAGTAGACAGCAGAAGGCTTTGTGTTGATCTCTAGTGGAACCACCTCACTTTACCCCTTACCTCAGCCCTGAACAATACCCCAGCATCCCAATGGCCTGCACTCCATCATAGTGTGTGTGCGTGTGCACAAACATTCGTTTGCAACCCATTCCTCTTTGACACACACACACGGGTGGCTGTAAGGGCACTTTCCTCAGCTGCCCTGGCCCTGTGACGCCTTTGCCAAAGGAGGTGTGTGAATGGAGGTTAGTATGTTGTCTATATTGTATGTATTGGTGTATGTGTATATGAGGGCTATGGGGTGAGTGGAGATGGAGCTCGTGATAACATGGGCCAAGGCAGGCCAGCTTCACAACACACATAAGTAAACAAACTTGGCTTAGAAAGCATAGGATCAATGCTTCAGAAATGGCGGGGGGAAATGGAACGATAATGTTGCGCTAACCTTATCAGAACACTAACAGAAGTTATATATCTGTTCTATTTGTATCTAGGCACAAATACAATGTTTATTAGCACAAGTGTTCTAAGTACACTATCATAATGCTCAGAATCCAATCAAACTGCTATCAGAATACAATCAGAATCCAATCAAACTGCTATCAGAATACAATCAGAACACAAATGCTATTAAAATCAAATCAAATATATAAATCACTTTTTACATCAGCAGATGTCACAAAATGCTTATACAGAAACCCCAAACAGCAAGCAATGCAGATATAGTAGTGTGGTGGCTAGGAAAAACTCCCTAGAAAGGCAGGAACCTAGGAAGAAACCAAGAGAGGAACCTGAGTCTGAGGGGTGGCCAGTCCTCTTCCGGCTGTGCCGGGTGGAGATTATCACAGTACATAGCCATTAGGCCAGATTGTTCTTCAAGATGTTCAAACATTCATAGATGACCAGCAGGGTCAAATAATAATCACAGTGGTTGTAGATGGTGCAACAGGTCAGCACCTCAGGAGTAAATGTCAGTTGGCTTTCCATAGCTGAGCATTCAGAGGTCGAGACAGCAGGTGCGGTAGAGAGGGAGAGAGAGGGTCGAAAACAGTAGGTCCGGGACAAGGTAGCACGTCCGGTGAACAGGTCAGGGTTCCATCTCCACAGGCAGAACAGTTGAAACTGGAGCAGCAGCACGACAAGTTGGACTGGGTACGGGGATAGCCAGGAGTCTTCAGGCCAGGTAGTTCTGAGGCATGGTCCTAGAGCTGTAACCCCACACACTTTGCCTAAGCGCAGCCCCCACATATTAACAGACCACCAACTTACAAGGCTGAGTATAGCCCATGAAGATCACCACCGCAAGCTCGAAGGGGCGCAAAACTGGTCAGGAAGATCACGTCAGTGACTCAACCCACTCAAGTCAAGTATAGCGAATAAAGCCTGGCACAACGTTACGCACCCCTCCTAGGAGAACACTAGTAAGCCAGTGACTCAACCCCCGCAATAGGGTCAGAGGCAGAGAATCCCAGTGGAGAGAGGGGAGCCAGCCATGCAGAGACAGCAAGGGCGGTTCGTCACTCCAGTGCCTTGTCAATCACCTTTGCACCCCTGGGCCATACTACACTCATCGGACCTACTGATGAGATGAGTCTTCAGTAAAGACTTAAAGGTTGAGACCGAGTCTGCATCTCTGATGGATAGGCCAACCATTCCATAAATGGAGCTCTATAAGAGAAAGCCCTGCCTCCAGCTGTTTTCTTCTCAATTTTAGGGACAATAAGGAGGTATACGTCTTGTGACCATAGCGTACGTGTAGGTATGTACGGCAGGATCAAATCAGAGAGATAGGTAGGAGCAAGTCTATGTAATGTTTTGTAAGTTAGCAATAAAACCCAGACATCCGCCCTAGCCTTAACAGGAAACCAGTGTAGAGAGGCTAGCACTGGAGTGTTATGATTGAATTTGTTGGTTCTTGTCAAGATTCTAGCAGACGTATTTAGCACTAACTAAAGTTTATTTAGTGCTTTATTTGGGTAGCCGGAGAGTAGAGCATTGCAGTAGTGTAATCTAGAAGTGACAAAAGCATGCGTTAGCCTTTATGCATCATTTTTGGACAAAAAGTTTGAAGAAAAGATGGAAGATGGGAAAAAGCCTATCTCATTGTGGATAAAGAGGAGTTTAGAGCCCTGTCTATGTTGGTAGATAAGATGCGAGCACCCCTCCAGCTAGGATGGAGTCCATCACTCCTCAGCAGGCCACACTTGGTCCTGTTTGTGGGTGAGTCCCAGAAAGAAGGCCAATCGTCTACATATTCCAATCTTTTTGGAGGGGCAGAAAACAGTTTTCAACCAGCGATTGAGTTGTGAGACTCAATGTGTGTTGTAGAGCTCAACACTCCCCCTAACAGAGACAATGACTCGATGTCGACACATCTATTAGAATAATTATATCAGAATATAGAGGAACATAGAGGTCCAAGTGTCAAAAGCAGTCCTAAACTCTGGTCCCTCCGTGCACGAGCATTACTGAAATTACACATCAATTAAGATGATTGCAGAATGGCACTTTCTCCCTCTCTCTCATCCTTTCTCTTCCTCTGTTTTTCTCCTTTTGATATTTGTCTTTCAGTAGTGTGGTTGAGAATCATTTTGTTTAAATAGGCGAAATCATGTCTGCTTTGATATAACAACAAAAAATATGAAACGACCTGAGGCTGATAGACATGTTACACACAGACAAGACCAACACAGTATCTGACAAACATGCATATTGAGGAGACAGATGCACACTCACAATAAGGAGACAAACACACTTCAACTCTCTTTCTCTCACTCACTTCATCTTCCTTTTCCCAGAGCATTCTGCTGACTCTAGGAATTATGATCTGTTTCCCGTCCTCAGGAATAATAGAATGCAGGAACAGATCAGGGCCCCTCTATTTGTGTGACCCCCTCTTAGTAACAGACAATAAGCCTCTGGAACAGTAGTGTGGAGTCCCCGTCTGAATGGTGTGGTTAATGAGAATGTTACCAGTGTGTGTCTGCCAGATGAACTCAATGCCTTTCATGCGCGCTAAGACAAAAACAACACAGAGCCCTGTTTCAGGGCCCCTGCTAATCTGGAGGGCTGGGTGATCTCTATATAACAGTACCAGTCAAAAGTTTCGACACACCTACTCATTCAAGGGTTTTCCTTCATTTTTCTATTTTCTACATTGTAGAATTCATTAAATAGTACCCACAAAACACCAGTCTCAACGTCAACAGTGAAGAGGCGACTCCGGGATGCTGGCCTTCTAGGCAGAGTTCCTCTGTCCAGTGTCTGTGTTCTTTTGCCCATCTTAATTTAAAAAAGAAATTTGCCAGTCTGAGATATGGCTTTTTCTTTGCAACTCTGCCTAGAAGGCCAGCATCCCGAAGACGCCTCTTCACTGTTGACGTTGAGACTGGTGTTTTGCCGGTACTATTTAATGAAGCTGCCAGTTGAGGTCTTGTGAGGCGTCTGTTTCTCGAACTAGACACTCTAATGTACTTGTCCTCTTGCTCAGTTGTGCCCCAGGGCCTCCCACTCCTCTTTTTTATTCTGGTTAGAGACAGTTTGCGCTGTTCTGTGGTACACAGCGTTGTATGAGATCTTCAGTTTCTTGGCAATTTCTTGCATGGAATAGCCTTCATTTCTCAGAACAAGAATAGACTGACGAGTTTCAGAAGAAAGGTTTTTGTTTCTGGACATTTTGAGCCTGTAATCGAACCCACAAATGCTGATGCTCCGGATACTCAACTAGTCTAAAGAAGGACAGTTTTACTTCTTCTTTAATTAGAACAACAGTTTGCAGCTGTGCTAACATAATTTCTAATGATCAATTAGCCTTTTAAAATGATATACTTGGATTAGCTAACACAACGTGCTATTGGAACACAGGAGTGATGATTGCTGATAATGGGCCTCTAGATATTCCATTAAAAAGTAGCCGTTTCCAACTATTATAGTAATTTACATCATTAATAATGTCCACTGTATTTCTGATCAATTTGATGTTATTTTAATGGACAAAAAAAATTGCTTTTCTTTAAAAAACAAGGACATTTCTAAGTGACCCCAAACTTTTGAACGGTAGTGTGTGTGTATATGTACTTCAAAAATAAAAAAGAGCCACTCTCTCTGAATGTGATCACGGTCGATAAAGCCCACAGGTGATTAAGGCACTCTGAGTTGGCATGTAAAATAAATATATTATTATCTAAAAAAGGTTAGTTATACTATTTTGATATTGATAACTGCACTGTTGGTTAGATCATGCAAGTTAAGCATTTCAATGGACTTGTGCATGTGACAATAACAATTGAACTTGTGTATGCATGTTCATTTCTAAACCTTTGCAAATCTCCTACACACCACACACACATACACACCACACTGAATACCACACTGTTGGCTGGCTTCGCTATCAATCTTGCCCCCTCTCTCCCTGTGCTGGTTATCTTGACAGTAAGTACTTCACATATACAAATCTTCTTGGAGCTGAAGGGCAGGCAGAATGCTTAGCGGTGGCGTTGGGGCACTTAGTGCGATCTGCTGCTAGCCTCCACTCTGCTCCTCAAGAGTGTTTAGAGTGTGTCCTCAACCACGTAAATATTTATCACACAGCTCCCCCAGGAATTTTAATGAGCACTGATGGAGAACAATCATCATTGAGGGGAGGTGGGGGGGTGAAGGAAGGGAGAGAGACTGATCTCTTTCGTTGTTAATCTATACGTTGCGCTCATAGGTTTACTCACTCAAAATTCTAATTATAGATACAGCTCCCAATTTATGTAATATTCCTCATTCTCTAATATATAAATATACATAATTGCTTCTAACAGTCTTTGTGTGTGTGTGTGTGTGTGGGGGGGGCACTCTTTAGAGTTCAGTCCCCACGTTGTGTGTCGGCCGAGCCTCACGGGGAGACGGCAGAAGAAACCTGTGATATAACTCACACACCCCCTGCTGTCTCCCATCACACACACACAGGAATATATACACACACAGACTGGAACTCTCCATCTCTCAGTGGGAGGATCCTGAACTTTTTACAGGAGTGGCTAATACTGTCTTGAAGTCCTGGGGAGAAACCAGCAGGCTCTTTCTCTCTCTCTGTTTCACTGTTTTCGCTTTTCTTCCCAGTCTTTGTGTTTCTTGTTCTAGAAACTGGGAGTATGTTAATGTGGGCAAAGAAAAGGAGAGGGAGCATTGTGGGTAGAGAAGTGACCAGTGAGAGGAAGAGAGGAATGAAAGGATGTGCATACCTGGACCGGCTCTCTCATTCCCTCCCCGTCTTTCTCACGGCCTCAAAAGCCTTTCTCACACCTGGACCAGAACACTAACAAACCATTCTCTCAAACACACACACTCAGTCTTCGTCTGTGTGACCTTACAAAGGGCGAAGGTTTCTGGGAAATTATGTCTGTCCTTGAGACAGCTGAGGCTGTGGGGTCCAGACTTATTGAGTTGAACTACTACTGTCTCATTGCTGCTACTGTTTGATGTCTGTATCCATTCTCATGTCCATGGTCATACAAATACCAGAAGCACATCCAATGGCCTCTCCAAACCACATCACAGCCTCAGAGCCTGTCCCCTGTGAGTGTTTCTGCGTGAGAGAGAGGGAAAGAGAGAGAGAAGTCTCTATGAGGATGTTGAACTTTCTTTCCCTTCAACGGCTCGAAGAGCTCTTTGGCTATGGTTGGGATGTGTTTGTAGTGTTCTCTCTCTCTGCTGTGTGAAAGGGTTGCTGTGATTTATTGACAGGACTTTCAGTGATACTGGAATTCCTTAGCGTTACATGCCAACTCAGAGTGCCTTAATCACCTGTGGGCTTTATCGACCGTGATCACATTCAGAGAGAGTGGTTTACACCTTTAAAGGTAGAAAGGAAGAGGGGAAGGAGGATTTAGGTGTCGATGATGATGTTGACAATGGTGGTGATGACGATGATATTGAAGATGGTTTGGCAACTGTAGCAATGAGGTTATTCAGGACGTAGTGTGATGTGGTGTTGTTGCTGTTCCTGGCTACCTGAAGAGAACGGGAAAATGGTTTCATCAGCACTTCCATATACTCAGAGGAAACATCAATTTCTCACAGTGTCTCCGGATTCACCTCAGACGGAAACTAACATTTATTGATACTTGCGTTGCCTGGGAAAGCAACATTGCGTGGAAGGATCAGGTATACAGTCCGTTTATGTCATCGTTGTGTCTTTCCCTATGTGATCCATCTTCCACGTCCATCACAACTGACACACACTACCCATGATGCATGGTGTGGTTTATGGACTGTGAACAGATCATGGTCGGATCGCACCCTGTGGATGCGTGTGATATAGCTACATCACTCTAATTGTAAAGCCCCTACAGATGTAATATTTACTCAGATCTTCTCTCTTCAGAGAGCAACCCACTCAACATAGCACATTTTCTAGAACCCATTTCTGTTATCACTGTTGCATATTTCCAGACATGTGGAGAACACTATTTTAAACAGGATATACCACAACCTTGGGTTCTGTTCCAAATCAGATCCATATGAAGATTATATTGTTCCCCATCTGTTAGCAGTTCTTGTTGAATAATTCAGTACATACTCTGTCAGTTAGGGGTGAGTTGACTCTGTTCTAGTTAGAAGGTTTTAAATCTCTGAGCAGGTTGAATTTCTGTGTGTGTGTGTGTGCGTGCGTGTGTGCGCATGTGTGATATCCACCAGGTACAAAATGACTCATAGTAGATTATCTGAATTTTAAGCAGCACTCTTTGTTATGCGGGAGTACTGAAGTTAAAGTGTGTTCTATCTATGGTCTTCAGTGTGTTAGGACTTGACAGCTCTTTATCAGTATAAATTCACTGTATTCCAGGTCTTATAGATAGATGGACATCTGACTACTGATCAATCATAGAGATGCAGGAACAGGAAGTGTACTTCACCTCAGTCAGCTATGTTGATTGGAGAAGGTAATGTTGTCAGGGTGAGGTGGGGCATAATGTTGATTCTGTATGGATAGTAGCACTCAGCAGTGCCATCTCTGGCCACATACTGCCACTGCATGGAATATTATAGTCAGTCCCTGGTAGGGACTGGGATTCCATTAGGTCTTTTCCCTCTATATTCACTATTTGTACATTCATCATTATTTTTGCTCTGAACTCAACATGGTTGTAAGATTGTTGCATAATGCAATTTCACTTTAATATGCCTTATTTGAGAATGTTGTTTCACCTATTATTTTCATGGAGGAAGGTTCGTTCTAGACACATTTATTTGTGTTATAACAGATAACAGGCTGGTTATAAAGTGTTTAAGTAGGTTTCGAGAGCTTTGTTTTAAATGAGCTTAGCGAACTCACCTTGAAACCCCTTTATTGGTGACAAAAACAGCTGATATTAATTTCACTTTCTAAATATTCTCCTTTAAAAATGTAACATAATTAATGTACTTATGGAGTCACTCCATTAATAACTCCAATAATTAATATAATTATATAACTTTATATAATTGACGTCCATTGCTGTAATAAGGATTCTATAAATATGGCGGTTTATAGGCCTGGAACAGAACTGAATGTCAGTAATGTAGTGTAGAACTGCAAATGGACTTTGTGAATTGACTACTAAAGGAGGGACGAGCTTTTGTCTGATGGCTGATTTAAAGACTGTACTAATAAAAACAAATTAAAAAATGCACTTAAAAATTGGAGGTTGCATTTCAAAATAACACATGAAAAATGTTTTGTAGTTAACTTTAATCAACTGAAAACAAAGTGTGTGCGTTTGCATGCTTGCATGCATGTGTGTGTGAGCCAGTGTGATTGAGGGCTGTGGAGCAGCTCAGAGATGTGGGTCCCCTGCTCTGTGAAGGCTGAAGTAGCACCAGGCTAGGCTAATGCTGCTGTAGTGTTCCTCTGTAATAAGATCACCCAGAAACAGACATTTTCAGATGTTTTAGTGTCAGATAGAAAAGGAGCTCTCTGCCTTTATAAGTTCACATCTCTATTCAGCCATGGACATGAGCACATCGGGAGTAACTGATACGTACTCTCCTTCAACTGAAAGAAATATGTAGCTAACCACTAAATCAACTGTAGACATCTTGACAGCGAGTATGAGAACTTAACAGGGTTGTTCAAGAAACTTGTGTACGGTTCAAAGATACGCATAGATTTTTATGATAACAACAAATTGCTTACTGTTTAACTGCGGGAGAGAGAGGTGAGAAAATAATCATGAGAGAGAGCGAGAGGTATTTTCCAGGCTGTGTCTTTGGTGGTCTCAGACAGGGTCTCAGTGGATTGTGAACCCAGTGCAGAACACAACAGGGAAACAGAGGAGAGAGGGGGATGAGGGAGGAAGGAGGTTACACCACTGGAGTCCCACAATTCATCATGCTCTGGCACCCTCTGGATGAGAGAGGAGGGGGAGTCTGGGATTGATGGCCAGTGAGACTTTGTGACCTCCCTTTCCCCTAGAGAGGGGATACTGACCTGTGTGTGTGAGAGAGAGAGTTAGACAGAGCATCTGAATATCTGTTTACATCCTATAGGCATTCTATGGAGAGTTATACATGTGTTTGATTTCGATAGATAGTGGTGGAATTAAAGTCTTTATAACAGGAAGTCTACTGTATCTACTGTATATCTACTGTTTCCTCTGTAATCTACTGTTTCTACTGTAATCTACTGTTTCTACTGTAATCTGACTGTAAAATTACCACATTCTAAACACCATTCTCTAGTGGACATGAATGATGAGTTGTTTTTGTTTCTCTTTCCCCAGGAATACCTGCAAGGTGATAGCACCAAGGCACTGACAAAGTTAGGCTGGAAAGCAAAGATCACTTTTGAGGTGGGTGTTGCACTTTACTGTGCATGTGTGTGCTTGCGTGCACGTGTGCATGCATGTGTGTGTGTGCATGTCTGTGTGCACATAACCCATGGTGGAACTGGAGATGCACAGCATGCTGGTCTTCTTCGATGACAGTCTTCCCAGACAGATTCTCCTCTTGTGTTGTCAGTCCGCTGTCTGTAAACACAACATACATTGAAAAGTTAGGCAGCTTCTTAAGTAGCTAAACTAATACCTTATAACGTGTTATAATCATATACTGTACAAGCCTTATATGAGCAATAATAAGTAGGTTAAGTGTGATTTGAACAAACCAAGTTGGACTAGTCTCCCACTTACCAACCAGAGTACATCAACATGACTGAATAACGAGACAGCAGTCCTCTGAACAGATTTGATGTATACAACACATTTTGTTTCTCTTTTATTTCCATAGTTTTTGTCTTAGAGCTTTTTCGATTCGGACCAATAATTTTATTAAGTTAACCTATTTTCCTGAATCTATATGAATTGTTTGATTATCACTGTTTGGAAATGAATATTTAGGCTGCTATGTTAGGTTTAGAGTAGACAATGTCTGTGTCTAAACTAAACCTCTATTTGACTCTTTAGGAACTGGTGAAAGAGATGGTTGATGCTGACATCCATCTCATGAAGAATAACCCTAACGCATAAAACCCAAATCTAGGGAATCGTCTGAGCACTCCTGACCAGAGTGCACTGCGACTCAACAGTCGCACCATGCGGTGAAAGGAATATAAAACTAGTCTGGATTTTTTTTCTTTCGTCAGTTTGCTGTCCCAAACCAAGTTTGCTATGGTGAGGGAAGATTATTCGATGTCTTTTAAATAATGCCATTCCTTATTTTTGTTTTTAATCTTAATATAATTTTTCTCACTGATCATGATTTAGTAGCCTATATGGTGATAGGGCTTTTAATTGTTTTTATTCTATACTGTCTCTGGGCTATATGGGATTGTATTGTTGTCTTGTTTTAATCACCTGGCATATAGGTCACAGGTTGCAGTTTTTCCTTTTAGAAATAAACTTTAATTATTTGTTATTGTAAGATGACCAACAAAAATGTTTTTGATGTTATTCAACACAATCGTTTGTGTTCCCATCTGACATATTTAATTCCGAATATTAACGTTTTGGTACAATAAAACTTGTTCTTTTGATACATTAGTTGGCCCTATATATGTGATTATTTTCTTGACTTTTCATACACAAAATCTTCTGCTCTTCTCCCCTTAATATACATTGTTTGTTATAAATGTATTGATAATTACATAGACACATATAATATATGTAGCCTATATAACATAAATAGTTAAAATTATAAAGATAGGCTATTTCATGTCACCCAATTGGCACTGCATAATCTCCCCGCTATTATTCCACAAAGATGTGTCTAGACTGAAGGACACGTGTACAATGTGTACCTTATGAATGGGGAGAGATGTTATACCTTTGGTTAAATCTTGTAAAATGTATTTTAGAAGTAAAACCTCGAGCTTGAGTCGAGTCAGAAGACTAGAGTAATGTTGTCTGAGAGGTTCCTCGTGCCAGCGCGCCCAGGTTGCTCAGAGGTCGCGTGAGCCTCAGCCCCTGTCATTTCCCTTCCCTCCTCGCGCTCAGCTCTCCTTGGTTTGCCCCGCGAGCACACTAACCCTGTTCATTCCTCAGGAAATACGCTTCCTAGAGCCTGGATCCCATTCCTGCAGAATGTGTCTCAATCGAGACATTCTGACTATGTGCCCAGTCCAAGCCCAGCGCGCACAGGAGGCTGCCTCTACTCTGCGTAAAGACCTCTGTCGTTTTGCCTCTGACTCCTGCTAGAATATGAACCCCTAACCTCGAACCTCTGTGTTCTAGAGGCCAAGAGACGTCCCACCATACTTTACTTTAATGGTTTGTAAAATAGTTTTGTTACAGAACATTTGCTTAGAAAGGAAGTTAGGTTGTTACCGAGCCTATATCTTAATGGTCATGGAATCAACATCCTGACTTTAAAAAAATATAGCCCCAGAAATGTATCAGTTGTGTAGGCCTACATATTATATTAATCAAATGAAAACTGTCGTGGGATTTTTTTATGAAAAATCCGTTTGACATTTTAAATGGAAAATGGAGAGTTTCAAAGTAGGTTTGCGAAGAGGGAACGAACAGGGTGGGTTTGCCTGCCTGCCTCTCTTTTTTTCTTAAAGACAACACCTAGAACATTTTAGTTTGACCGTCGGAGACAGCGCTGCATCTGTGTGGACTTGTAATTGGTAACAGATGGCGCTTTGAGGTTGGCCCTGGAACCGGGTGCGAGCGAAAACACACCAGTTTCCACTGTGCCAGGTCTCCTCGCGTCCGCCGGCCAGCCGCACACAGGTGCACGGGCCCAGTCGCGCGCCGCCACTAACTGCAGCAGCCCTGTGCTGCTCTAAGCTCAGCTTTCAGAACGCACGGGAACAAAATGCAGGCACCCAGTTCCAGGCGTAAATTACTACAGAGAAGAACGAGAAAGGAGAGTGTGTGCCACCACATTATTGCCTATGAAAAGCTAAAAAATAAATTTAAAAAAAGCCTTAATACGTTTTACAGTAAAATAGGAGAGAAAAATAAACTGGCATCATCTAACAATCTCCCGAAATTGTCTTTATAAATGTTATTTCCGCTCACTGTTCTTTATCCATACGCGTTTCCTAATTTGGGACTTAGAGGGTTGGCTATAGCAAAGACCTACAGACTACTTTTGTTGTTTTTACCAGAAGTCAAAAATAAAATGTATTATTTATATCATATGCATTTGGCTCTCTCAATAGGGCTATGGTCTGGAGTAACAAATAGGGAGATTCATGCTTTCAAGAGACATGGAAATTGCCACGGTCGTGTCCTTATTGTTACACCTCATTATAAAAACAGGCATAATAGCAAAAGTGTTCATATATTTGACTTAATTTGAATATAAGGCCTAATTAAAATGTTATTTAAGCCATATAATTATTATCATCTAGCCTACGAGGACGACGTCGTTTTTTTAATTTAAAATTTGCAATGATTTTAGGACTATTCGGTTTTATAAATATGATCCAAATATTCACAATTTGATATCTACAGACCTACAATTTCTTGAGACAAATCATTTTCTTTTCAGTTTGGAATGTTCTTCAATGTCCTTTTGTTTGTTCGTTTCATGGTATAGGCCATCGTTTAAAATCAACTATCAATTGTTTTTATAAGCAACAGAGTTGATATGGTAGAGTGAATCTTTCAAAAAAAGATAGACCATCTCTATAGGTCTATACTTTTTAAACGGACTAAAAGAAACGTGAGAGAGTGAATAGAGAGACAGTTACAGCGGAAATGGCGCCCATATAAGTCATCTGAACCCTGTTAGTGCTTAGCATTTCTGACATTCTCCACTGCCCGGATAAATAAACAAGTAAATGGGAGATTGGTTAGGAAGTGGAACTCTGCAATCGGATTTATCTCTAATAAAACATAGCAGATGCAGATTACCATCAGAAAGGGCCCCAAATGCCGATGCTGGTATGACCATTAATTAATCGAATATTTTGTTTGGCTTTACCCTAGTTAATTTCGTGTGCTATAGGCTGACTGGCACCAGCTGACGAGCGAATAGAGAACCATGAGAAAGTCTCGATTATAAAGTGGCAAATCACATAATACAATACAGTGTGTGAACTCGCACAAAGGCTTACACCTTTTCATTATCTTGTCACTTGGGTAGGCCTATAGCTTATAGCAATACTGTATCGAGTAGGCCTAGCCTAAGTTCATAGTTTACAAATTGATAATTAGGCCTACTGTTTAATGTTCTCGTTTTATTGCCAACATATTGAGTCATAATCCTTTAATTGGTGTTTGGCGTATCGGTTTATGACAGTTGATAGGCGAATGTTAGCAGAGAGTTATAGCCTTGCTCAATTACACTACTGTAATAGAACCTCTCGTGTCGTAGAACTAAACGTCCCCGCGAGGCAGTGGCAACCGTCACCATTACTTCTGACTTTTCCGAGGGCTTTGGAAAATGGCGCGCCTTCAAGCGTTTTGACCTACCCAGGTCCATGTCTCCCCCGGCTCTGGCCCCGAGGCCTGCCCCCACAGGACCTGCCTGGGCGGGGAGACAGACACACTGACACTCCGGTGGTTAGATTTATCCCCACCACGACCTTAAACAGTGCTGAGTAAAATATGTCTTAATGCATCAGACAGGCGTTAGACAGATGTGAAAAGCGGAGATTGAACGACCTAAATTTATTTATTATACATCATTCATGCGTTGACGTGTTATTGAGGGGCGTGTAGGTTTGTCTTGAAGGCGCCCGGAATTGTTGTGATTGTAGGCCTTACCAGCTTAATTTAAAGACGAGGGGAGGGTCTCAGTTTCGCGTTACACATTCTCTTGTTGTGTGTGTTTGTGTGTGTGTGTGTGTGTGTGTGTAATTGCTGTTGACTTACAAATTGATTTTATAAGCTCTTGCTCATACAGCCCCTCATAGTCTGTGTTTCATGCCATTCTCACATTTACTCTTGAAGTTTCAAATTCTGTTTTTAGCTCATTATGGAATGTGAAAAACCGAACGAATTGCCCAATAAAATTTAATACTTGGGAAAATTGTATCTGTTGTCAATATACTTTAATCAAATAGCCTATGCGGGCCTATTAGACTATTGCCTGCAAAGTCAGCATGTTTGAGTGAATGTTACTATTTGTTTTAATTATTTCATTGTCATAACTATAACGCATAACGAAGAGTTTGTAAGTGCAATTCCTTAATTTTGTTCTTATTTTGGTATTATTAAATCAAAAGGTATGACGATTCCTGTCATCATTATTGCAGCAGAACGCCTCGCCTTAACTGTGTTAATAAAATTGGTATTTTAACCACTAACCATATTTAATTCACGTTTAGTAACTTAATTGTAGGCTGCATGCAATATTCAATATTAACAAGGTGTTCATCTGTAGAACGCCTTATTTGATCTGAAAAACGGATCACAAGCCATATTTTTAAACGAGCACGCACCTCACTTTAACTTTCAAGTTTGAAAGTGAATAGAACACAGTTGACCTTTATTTAAAAGAGATGCCTGTCTCCACATAATTATTTATGTTTGTATAGA
Organism: Brachymystax lenok tsinlingensis; assembly: GCA_030435695.1. Classification (NCBI taxonomy): domain Eukaryota; kingdom Metazoa; phylum Chordata; class Actinopteri; order Salmoniformes; family Salmonidae; genus Brachymystax; species Brachymystax lenok. The sequence continues at coordinate 33,110,410 of CM059790.1, forward strand.
GGCTTACATCAGGCTATAGTGTGTATGCTGTAATAGTGCATTCATGTGCGTGTGGAGGATGGTTTCCAAGTAAACTAATCGTTTAGTCATCTCTAACTTGTCAACAGTAATATCCATAATATATTCCGTGGTTTCTGTGAACAGCGCATGAGAGTTATGTTAGGCCAGGAAAGGTAAAGGCCTATAGGCGTCTTTAGAAAGCGAATGCGGGCTCATATAGCGGCAGCTCGTCGCCTTGCCCTTTCATGAAGCATTGTTGACATCCTCCCCATTGACCTTCGCCTCGCGCTCTGCCTTTTCCGTCGGATGAAAAATGATTCTGCCGCTGATTGAATTTTATTTCTTCCTGACCTGGCCGGCTAGAGAGAGCGCCATCAATCTCTGTGCGCGGACGTGACGTGTGTTTATTCCTTCGGAAAGAATCTGATGACTTCTATTAGCACAACGATGGCTAGGCATCTATGAGTGAGAGGATCAACATTTGAAATATATGCTTATTGAATTATTGGTAGGCCATTATTTTATTTAAATCTAAACCTATTTGTATTCGTGTGATGCAGTCTAGGCCAATGCATAGACCTATAGTTGTTACTTTTTTTGTTGTCATAATGAAAACTGTAAATGGTATGCTAAAGCTCTAGCCATTAAACTAGAAGGGTCTTGTTTTCATTACCTACACACCAATAGTTTATGCTCCATTTTAATGTAGATGTAGATAAAACATCTCCAGGTTAATAAGCAATGTTGGCTTTGTTTAGGCCTAGGCTTACCCGAAACGCAAAGAGACTGACTGGAACAACTTTACTTTGTGCTGTCAAACAGGCTGTACTCAGGGGAGCATTTGTGCTGCGGTGTAGTGTTCCCTGCTCACTCTCTCCATTCTCAATCCAATACTTTCACGAGTGCAAGCGATCACAATAGACACATTTTCTATGCCTACCAGGGATAAGTCAACCACCTACTCCCTTCTGCGTCCCCTACCCCTCCTGCCTCCCCTACTTGCCCCACGGACACACCTGCACAAGATTTGGGCCTCAGCAAGCGCTGGTGTCAGAGAGTAAAAATATCTCCTCTCTACTCCCCCAGTTCCTGAACTCACCGAGCCCAGGGCCGCCGGCAGCAGGCAGCAAGACTCAGCGCGGAGGTATGTCATATAACAACACCATATAATCCATAGGCTACATTCATTACTCTCATACGTCTGACTGAGCCACAGGATACGTCCCAAATGTCACCATATTCCCCTATATAGTGCACTACCTTTGACCAGGTGCACTATACAGGGAATAGGGTGCCATTTGGGAAGGGCGGTCGCCAGTCAGTCAGTCCGTGTAATTGTCAGACCCAGGGCCGCATGCTTAGAGGCGGCGTAGGAGGGGACAGAGAATGTAGTTAACACAATAAGAAAGCAGATGTTTTCTGTAAACCCCTGTACACTCAATTAACAAGCTGTAATGACTACCAATTGTGACTATCGAGACGGATACACGCGCGCCCATACAAAACATTCCAAGTAGTTTGAATTTAGTTGTGAATGTGTTTAACTGCAAATGTGTTTTATCTGCAATTTAAACAGTCAAGCTACAGTAATATCTTAGCAGTGACATTTATTTACACATTTTAAATTGTACAAATGAGTTAATAGTACATATTAATAATAATGACGATAATAATAATATAGGCCTGCAAAAGGAGAGTTTCAAAACAACACATTTTCACCCATATTTGTCCTATCATGTTTCAAAGTATTTTTTTGAAAGCGACTGATATTTTTTTTTTGCATTGTCTAGATAGATTTTTAAATCGTAAATGAAGTACATTTAATTTTAATAAATCTATGTGTCTGTGTCTGTTGGCCTTGTTTTGTTTCATCTTTAATCAGTTGCTGCAGCAACCAAACATCTGGCAAAGAGAATGTTTCAGGCATGCGTGGTATGAACTAAGCGTCTGTAAACACACGTGGTCACTCCAAACAACACCCGGATACCTTGGCACCACCGAGCTAGAAAACAGCCACATAGCCCTCCATCAATAAGCCGTGATACTAAGTTTGGCTCTCGGCTCGCCCTACATCAAGGACCTGTTAAACTAAAGAAGGCCTGGAGGTGAGGATAATGACAAAGGGTCTCGTCTCAGCGAAAACAAATCAAGCAATGCATCTAGACCTTACTTATGTTGTCACCAAATGTACTCCATATCCTTCCTCAATAATTATTTCATGATATCAATTAGTGTGATTTCTTAATTACACAAATACTAAATCTCGTTGTGTAAATCTCTACTCTCTTGCTCTCCTCAGTCTCCCCCTCTGTTTCAGATTGTGTGCCGTAACTCAGTGGAAAATTTCATTTGTGCTGACTACACAACATGGGCCAAGGCAGAGGAGTAGGCCCAGTAGCCTACATTATATTTTAGCTTGGTTATAAGAAAGTAAAATGCCCAAATATTGCACAACCTGTGTTGATGATAGGCCTGTCCTAAATATAGAAACAAAACTTGCTAATCATTATTTTAATTTGGAGGTTTTGGACCCAACATTCATGCTTTCCTCGATGGCACATCCCACATAGCCCAAAGAGAGATACTGTATGTTGAAACATGTGTTACGTTACCATAACAATAGCCTATCCGTTACAAGAATAACTAACAATTACACGGACATATATCATACACAGAGTACTTGCATAATACACTACCAGCCCAGCAGCAAGCCTGTAAATTGCATCCTATCAGATTACGATACACTCAGTACCGCAGAAAATCGCATTAGTGGCTGTAGCCTTGTGTGTGTTGTATTGCTTTACGTTGTAATATCAAATCCACATATAAGTACCTAGACATCACCCCAGAACTCCTAAGATTGTCAAGTCGTTTAAACTGTATAGGTTTTACATTTCTTTCACTACAGTCCTGCAACGTGTGCTGCCAGGCAAAACTGTGTGCATATGTGCCCCCGTTATTGTAGCAGGGTCATAAGGCCCCAGAACAGAGCATCAAGACAAGAAACAGAACTCCTTTATTACTTTAAATAGCCACCGTAAATCTTGTCAACACTGTGTGGGGTGTGTTGTGCAATAGTTTGTGTTTTAGATATTACCTTATAAATACAGAAGAGCGAGGTTTACGCAAGTATACCTCCGCCTTTTAAAATCACCAATGATTTGAACCATTAGGCCTAAACACTCATTTTGTCTAAGCACCACCAGGGAAGACACCATGCCATCTTATTTTGCAATAATAGGCCAAACTTTTATTTTGCATTGTGTCCTCTATTCTAAAGCATGCCGGACCCTATAGGCCTCTACGGAGAGCTAATAAACCAGACACATTTTAATCAAATAGAATGTCAATTTATTAGACAAACAATGCAATGCTTCAGAATAATTTCAACAAATATGGAGCCAAAAACAATAGAATACGTCGGTATACAAGTTCCCCTCCTATTTCCTAAAAAAACAATATGTAGGACAATTTAAGGCACCTCAATTTGAAAACACTTTTTTGGTGTTTGGTCCACAACATCCAACTATACTCCTTACTTTCTATTAATAAATTACTACATGCAATTTACAGTGAATAACACGTTTATAAAATGTTGGATGTTAAAGCAACACTCTTCAAAAACAGTTCCCAAAGTGAGAGAGATAAAAACTTACGTGTTATTCGGTGTTGTAACACGCGCCTCTCTGTCTGTCATACACACCAGAACAAATCTCACCTCTCTCAATCTGTTTAGTCCATTTGGGGATGAATAAAGGACCGGAATGAGGGAGGTTAAAGTAGAAATTAAAGGAAATATATATATTAAAGTTATTCGTTTAAAAAAAAAACATTTTTGTTTTTGTTATTTTCAGAACTTGCCGCAGTCATAAACGAAAGCTCCGGAGGTACGGTAGATGGATTGACCGGAGGGGAAGGCCATCTGACAGCTATTATTTCCGTTAACCGGAGAGCTATTCAAACCGATCCGTTGAGACTCGAACATCTCTCGCATCGTGTGGAAGTTCTGTGGCTGTGCCGGGTAGCTTGTGCCCAGGTGTCCCAGGTCTCCGTACCAGGACGCAAGTCGGCCCTGGTTCGCGTGGTGACCACTGTCCTGTCCCGCGCTCAGGTTGCCATGCCCGAGCGGGGATGTGGCGGTAGTGGTGATGGAGTAATCGGGCAGAGTCTCGTCCACGGTGGTGGAGGGCGCAAGGTGGCCTCCTCGGTCCCCGGCGTACAAGCTCATGGCTTGCATGTTGCAATGGTACGTCGCGTTAGAGTTTGTAGATATTGAGTTCTGGTTGCAGTTTGGTGAGTTGTAAGCAGACGTCTGGTTGGGGGAATAGTTAAGCGATAGAGAGGGGGTTATACCTGTCCTAGAAGATGCGATAAGAGGGGACGTGAGCTCCGTGGTGCCCTGAGGCGACCCCCGGACTGAGGTCATGATGTTGTCCACACTGAAGCCCTGCGCCGCAGCCTGGGCGTGGTGGTGATGCTCGGGGCCCTCCATGGAGAGGGACCGGGCAGAGGGCACACTGTGAGGGCTACCGGTGGACATACTGCTGCTGCTGCCAGGACTCTCTATCTTGGGCACAGGTAGGCTGGGGGACTCGGCCTGTGGTGGAGTAGAGGTCCCGTTCTCAGTCTTTATGTCCTGGATGCGCACGGGCTGTGAGCCCTGCACGGGTTGCTCGTTCTCCATATCCGGGGCTCCTCTTCCTGACAGGTCCCTGCCTTGCCTGTCATCCTTGTCCTTTTGAACATTACTCTTCTTGAACCGTCTGCGACGCCTCAGGAAGCTGCCGTTCTCGAACATGTTATAGGAGTCCGGGTCAAGAGTCCAGTAGCTGCCTTTGCCGGGCTTCTTATCGTCCCGGGCCACTTTGACAAAACACTCGTTGAGGGACAGGTTGTGGCGGATGCTGTTCTGCCAGCCCTGCTTGTTGTCTCGGTAGAACGGGAACCTCTCCATGATAAACTGATAAATCCCGTTCAGGGTCACCTTCTTGTCCGGTGAGTTCTGTATCGCCATGGTAATAAGGGCGATGTAGCTGTACGGAGGTTTGACCAGGTCCTTGGGCTGGTGCTGCGGGGTGTACGGTCCGTACGCACGCGCCATGCTGGCCTGGTACTGGTCTTGGGCTGCGTGAGAGTACATACTCATGGGAGCAGGCATCCCGGTGTACCCTCCACCGGCCGCTGCCCGGTAGTAGCTCTGGTCACTGCTAATGTAAGGCACGACGCCCAGAGAGTTGGGGCTGGAGACGGAGTAGCGCGCCTGCATTTTCTCCTCGCCTTTTTCCCGCAAAGTTTAAAAGAATAAATAACTCTCCCAAAAGCTTCAGCAGCACAGAGATGCGTAGCTCCAGTTTCCTCCTCAGACTCCTTTCCTTTATTTTCAGTGTGTTACAAAGGGAGCTTGGGGAACTATGTTTAGCCTAAGCCACGGCTCGCCAGGGTGACTGGAGTGAAGGCTGCACACAGTCTACTGACTCGAACATTGGGAAAACTACGGCTCAAGCGTCCGTCACTACAGAGACACTTTTTTTTTTACTCTGTTCACGTTTTGGCCTGTGGTTGCTCCTCCCCGAATGCGTTCCAACATCTAATAGGATGGGAGCTCAACCCGAGCGTGCACGAAAGAAAGCAAAGTTACAGCAGTCAAAAATCCTTCCAAGTGGTGTTGGCCACACACCACACCACACACACACACACACACACACACACACACACACACACACACACACACACACACACTGAAATTAAATAAGGAGAGGTATGAGGAATTCCCTGCTCCCATAAAATGATTTAAGGGCTGCATGACTAATATTGCCCAATGTATGCCAATGGTTTCTGCTATATTAAACCATTACAATATTAAAATATATTCCTTAATATTAGCAGTTTATAAAAAACTTTCAGATACTCTATCATATGTGTTCAAATGTGTAACTTATTGTGAAACATGAAATCGTGTAGGACTATTATGTAGAATTAGAAGAAGTCTTCAATCGCATCACCTCATTTGAAATGAATTACTTCTTTATAAATAAAATAAAAAATAAATAGCCTATTTATGTGCCTTATTTTAATTAGCCTACCTTGTTATTTTAATTAGCCTACCGGATAAAGGTTTATTTTAATGAGTTTTTCTCTTTATCATTATGGATGAACTAGCCCATACACAGGTAGGCTACACGAATGTTACTTTAATTTCTCAATCTCATCCGTTAAAAATGGTTTTATAAAACATTATACAATCAACAACAACAATGCTAAATCAGCTACACATTAATTTAATTGAATGTATACAAAGCACAAAATCAAATGTTGATTTAAAGAATGGGCCCTACATGTGGTCGGTGCCCGTAATCTTTTCTGATGGGCACGGCGCAACAGATGGAGAGGTGTCAGAGATTCCACATTATGTAAATCACCAGCTATAATCTGGAGGAGAGATTATTATTTTATTACCTTGTTACTGTCATTGCGGGAAACAGGCTTCAAAATGTAGGCCTATATTATTTCTAGCCAAATGAAGAATACACGTTGGTCTCACTATCGGCCTACCACATATTAGCCTACCCGAATCAAAAGGCACACTAGTTTTTATCGACATAAACATGCGTTGAAATCAGCGTTCTCCTCTGCCGTTTGGTTCCGCTACGCTGAGTTCATCAACATAAGCTGCAGTTTAAACTTTAAATAAACACCCAGCGCGAGATAAAAGCGCATGCTCCCCTCCCGGCCCAGGCAGAGCGAGAGGGCGGAATGCGCAAGCTAATTAAAGGTTAAATTAAGATCATTTGGCCGGGGAATAAGAAGAAACGGCCAAGGTGAGAAAGGTTGACGTGGTGTGAGAGGGAATGCGATTTTAGTGGGACCAAACGGAGCGCACGGAGACCTTGCATGTTTCAGGCTCAGTCAAAAGGTGCTAACAATGCCATAAAAATTCCTCCAGTTTTTGCTCATAGGGCATCACACACTTTCTCAGGCAGAATGTGAAACTAATGTTAAAATCGAGGCAGGTTCCATCCCTGTATTATACATTAGGCTAGGAGATTTAACATATTTTGTTGGCAAGTAATAATTGTTGTTGGCCTATGTGAATTTTGGTATAACATATCTTACGAATTCATTTATTTTTTCGAATTTAGGCCTAGGCAGTTTCTCATTCAACACTCATCATAGTCTATGGTGTTTGAGGATATCATTGCAATTGTGCATGCATTTTACAACGTCTCCGTTATTTTATTAGTATGCCTATTAGTATTATTAGTAGGTAGGCTATCAGGAGCCAAATAGTAGCAAATACTATCTATAATCGACTATCTAAATAACTGTCACAGCAGTGTTATTGTGTGGGAACTGAGGGGCGGGAAGTAGAGGCGAGATACCCGGGACAATAAACACTGGCATGTAATAAAAACAATTAAAACCAAGAATTCACAAAATGGGACAAACACCAAATTGAGACTCTGCATGCAGAATTCTGCAAAAATGTCCTCTGTGTACAAAGTAAAACACCAAATAATGCATGCAGAGCAGAATTAGGCCGATACCAGCTAATTATAAAAATCTAAAAAAGAGCCGTTAAATTCAACAACCACCTAAAAGGAAGCGATTTCCAAACCTTCCATAACAAAGCCTTCACCTACAGAGAGATTAACCTGTAGAAGAGCCCCCTAAGAAAGCCAGTCCTGGGGCTCTGTTCACAAACAGACCCCACAGAGTCCCAGGACAGTAACACAATTAGATCCAACCAAATCATGAGAAAACAAAAAGATAATTACTTGACACATTGGAAAGAATTAACAAAAAAACGGAGCAAACTATTTTGCTATTTGGCCCTAAACAGAGAGTACACAGCAGCAGAATACCTGACCACTGTGACTGACCCACAATTAAGGAAAGTTTTGACTATGTACAGACTCAGTGAGCATAGCCTTGCTATTGAGAAAGGCTGCCATAGTCAGACCTGGCTCTCAAAAGACAGGCTATGTGCACACTGCCCACAAAATGAGATGGAAACTGAGCTGCACTTCCTAACCTCCTGCCAAATGTATGACCATATTAGAGACACATATTTCCCTCAGATTACACAGACCCACAAAGAATTCGAATACAAATCCAATTTTGATCAACTCCCACATCCATTGGATTAAATATTACAGTGTGCAATCACAGCAGCAAGATGTGTGACCTGTTGCCACAAGAAAAGGGCAACCAGTGAAGAACAAACACCATTGTAAATAAAACCCATATTAATGTTGATTTATTTTCCCTTTTTTACTTTAACTATTTGCACATAATATGATATTTGTAGTGTCTTTAATCTTTTTGAACTTTTGTGAGTGTAATGTTTAATGTAAATTTTTATAGTTTTTTTCACTTTTGTTTTTTATCTATTTCACTTGCTTTGGCAATGTAAACATATGTTTATCATGCCAATAAAGCCCTTTGAATTAAAATTGAATTGAACTGAATTGAGAGACAAGAAAAGGGCAACCAGTAAAGAACAAACACCATTGTAAATACATTCTTATATTTATGTTTATTTATTTTCCCTTTTGTACTTTAACTATTTGCACATCATTACAACACTGTATATAGACATGATATGACATTTGAAATGTCTTTATTATTTTGGATCTTCTGTGAGTGTAATGTTTACTGTTGTATTGTTTATTTCACTTTTGTTTATTATCTATTTCACTTGCTTTGGCAATGTAAACATATGTTTCCCATGCCAATAAAGCCGCTTCAATTGGAATTAAATTGAAATTGAGAGAGAGAGAGAATGATATTACGTCAAATATGATAAACGTTATACAATACATTACTTGCTGAATTGTATAAACTTAGTAACCGTTTTTTGAATAGTAAATTGCTCAATTCTGAATTCATATTTGGTTGGATAAAAAAAAAAAAATAGATAGGCCCCGGTAGTCCTACAGTCCCGTTTCCTACAAAACGTGGGTACAATTTAATCTGTATCAATTTAGAAAAACAATGATATTGTGTCCATTTGTTTTTATTGACATGACCTACATTTGAATTTCTTTCGCACCTAAAATATGTATGACGCTGCTATTATTGGGTGGCCAGGAGATAGCATATATATAGGCTATATATATTTTCTGTGTAGAATCGAATTTACTAGTTTTTTTCCTGTGAAAAAAATTAACTTAAACAATTTTGTACGATATTATCAATAATATAATAATATGTTGAAAAACATTCCTTTTACAATTTAGAAGGTGTATTGGTGTAAATTGAAATATTTCGATGGCATTGACAGACTCTTGTAGCCTAAAAATCGAAGGAATTTGCCACTGACTACTGCTCGTGTCTCGGGATAATTGTAGTGATAAATCACATTTTACTTGCCTGTTCCCTTCATACATTTTAGAACTAAAACGGTGGAAGTGTTCCCAGAACTAAATCATAAAAGTTCAAATAAATAGACGTGGTATGTTAGTCTAGACGAAGCCAAAGAGGGTGAACAGTGAGACAGAGAAATATGTAAAATATACCAACGCGACGCAGTGTATTGACCTTGTCGGGATTCTTTCATAAGTACTGAGGGAGTCGTGAAGACCAGCATTACGATGACAAGGAAACCGTTCAACACCATCCACTGGCTCAGCCACCTGCTATTAGGACCAGCGTTTCGTCGGCACCTAGCGCCCCCTGCCGACCATAAATGCAATGGGCCTGCATGTCCGTAATGGAGTAACCTCGTCCCTAGGCTAATTGCGCATAGGTAGAAGTGTCTGATGAACGGATTGAGCTATGATGCACATCAATTAGGCTACTACTCAAACCTCCACAAAGTGATCCAATGGAAAATTATAGAAAAGCCTGAAAATAAATGATGGTGATTTTTGGAAGCTCATTCTTGTCTGAAAATTGTTGGTCCATGGGACTTCAGTTCACCTTCCCTCCTCAATGAAAAGATGGAAGCACGTTCCAAAAATCCCCAAAGGTAGGAAAGGTAGGCCTCCCAAACTCTGTCCTCGGGACCCCAAGGGATCCAAGCTGAGTTTTTTTGCCCTAACACTACACAGTTGATTTAAATAATCAACTAATCACCAAGCTTTGATAATTTGATTAAGCTGTGTAGTGTTAGGGCAAAAACCAAAACGTGCACCCTGTCCTGAGGACAGAGTTTGGGGAACGCTGGACTACAGTGTCAAGGAGCGTCACATCAGGGGCTGTAAACCTATGTCTGTTTCTATGGTGCCAGCTCTCTCTGAAATCACAACATTGCCTATAATAACATAGAATGTATTAAAGATAATATTCTCGTGTTACTTTTTATTGGGGGAATGTTTGATTTGTTTTCTCAACTCACACAACTCTCAATGTAATGGCCATGATGCATGGGGTCAGTCAAAAGAAGTAGGCTGGATGCACAACTTGGGTGGCCAGGAGCAATTTACAACCACAGGAAGCTCTCAAACTAGTCAAGAGGGCTGCAAGAAAAGGTACATAATGGAGGGCCATGGCTGTGTGCTTGTCTAGTTCTAAACTAACGTTATACATGGGTGGATCCTCCTTTGTTAAGGACAAAAGGTACATAATAGTGACAGAAAAATAGTATGGGTGTTGATGAAGGTCAAGGTGATGATAGCTGCTTAGCCTTAATGTTACAACATACTCTACTACTCTAAATTCGCCTTGGTCATGAACTACATGAACCCCCCCATCCCCCATCCAGTGGTGTACTGCAGTTTTGAGGGGCGGCAAGGTCGGGAAACAGCTAACATCCTACAATTTTGTCATGGGGCAAAGATAAAAAAATGCGTCTTTGTAGGTAATCTTATACTATTCTACACATTTTGCAATGAGGCTGAGAGAAAATGTTTCTGCTTTAATGCTAATTTCCTGCAATTCTACACATTACCATAGGGCAGAGAGGAAAATTGGCAGTTTTATAGCTAATCTCATGCTATTCTAAACAGTTTTGCCTTATGATGTTTTCATATCCTATTTGGTAAGTGGTTATGTCATAAACCCTTGAAGTTCCAGAATGGAGTGAAAATGGCAGCCATATTGGTCAAGGATAAATCCAAACCAGTCTAACTGGAATAAATAGCAGTAAGAAGCATAATCCTGATTTTACTTGTGCAGGAAAATAAAACAAAGGCATGTGATATATCAGAAATGGTGTAATATAATTGTCAACCTAAAATATTGCCATATACAGGGCCTTCAGAAAGTATTCACACCCCTTGACTTTTTCCACATTTTGTGTTGTTACAACCTGATTTTTTTGTCACTTGCCTACACACAATACCCTATAATGTCAAAGTGGAATTCTGGGTTTTTATGTTTACAAATTAATAAAAAATGAAAAAATGAAATGTCTTGAGTCAATAAGTATTCAACCCTTTTGTTATGACAAGTGTGCTTAACAAGTCACAGAATAAGTTGCATGGACTCACTATGTGTGCAATAATAGTGTTTAACATGATTTTTGAATTATTACCTCACCTCTGTACCCCACAGATACAATTATCTTTAATTAAGGTCCCTCAGAATTTCAGTGAATTTCAAACACAGATTCAACCACAAAGACCAGGGAGGTTTTCCAATGCCTTGCAAAGAAGGGCACATATTGGTAGATGGAGAGAAAAAACATCATTTTGAGCATGGTAAAGTTATTAATTACACTTTGGATGGTGTATCAACACACCCAGTCACTACAAAGATACAGCCGTCCTTTATAACTCAGTTGCCGGAGAGAAAGGAAACCGCTCAGGGATTTCACCATGAGGCCAATGGTGACTTTAAAACAGTACAGAGTTTAATGGCTGTGATGGGAGAAAACTGAGGATGGATCAACAACATTGTAGTTACTCCACAATACTAACCTAATTGACAGACTGAAAAGAAGGAAGACTGTACAGAATACAAATATTTCAAAACATGCATCCTGTTTTCGAAAAGAAAGAAGACTGTACAGAATACAAATATTTCAAAACATGCATCCTGTTTTCAACAAGGCACTAAAGTAATACTGCAAAAAATGTGGCAAAGCAATTCACTTTTTGTCCTGAATACAAAGTTATGTTTGTGGCAAATCCAATACAACACATTACTGAGTTCCACTCTCCACATTTTCAAGCATAGTGGTGGCTGCATCATGTTACGGGTATGTTTGTAGTCGATAAGGACTGTGGAGTTTTTCAGGATAAAAAAAATTATGAAATGGAGCTAAGCACAGGCAAAATCCTAGAGGAAAACCTGGTTCAGTCTGCTGTCCAACAGACACAGGGAGATTAATTCCCCTTCTAGCGGGACAATAACCTAAAACACAAGGCCAAATCTACATTGGAGTTTCTTACCAAGAAGACAGTGAATGTTCCTGAGTGGCCAAGTTACACTTCTGACTTAAATCTACTTAAATCTATGGCAAGACCTGAAAATGGTTGTCTAGCAATGATCACAACCAATTTGACAGAGCTTGAAGAATTTTGAAATGAACAATGGGCAAATGTTGCACAATACAGGTGTGGAAAGCTCTTAAAGACTTATCCAGAAAAACTCACAGCTGTAATCGCTACCAAAGGTTCTTCTACAAAGTGTTGACTCAGGCGTGTGAATACTTATGCAAATGAGATATTTATGTATTTCATTTTCAATAAATTAGCAAAAATGTCAAAACTAATGTTTTAACTTTTTAATTGTAGGGTACATTGGTGAGAAAAAAATTTCATCCATTTTGAATTCAGGCTGTAACACAACAAAATGTGGAATAAGTCAAGGGTATGAATACTTTCTGAAGGCACTGTAATCATAAATACAGTTTATACAGGTTTTATAAAACTGTTATGTGTACATAGCCTCTAAAATATATGTAAACAGACCATAAATGTCTACATTTTTAGTTGTTTTCTTGGAAAGCTGAGACTGCTGTTATATGATACAATATCAGTACTTGTTGCAGTTACAACATATCTAAGTCCTATCATCAACTGATCTGATCCAGTGTTTGGCTGTGGATTGACTGCATTGTTTGAATGGAATGTTGGCATATTGGCAGTTCATTTGTAAAATGTATGGAATCATCCTCTAAAACTGTCTGGTTAGCTAACATACAGTGGAGATAAATTCTTGAAATTCATTATTTTCCACAATATCTTATCACAGCACTGGCAAACCATGGTTGACCAACTCCCTGAGAAAAATGTCTGACCTTCATCCCATCACCCCCCCATCATGTTAAGAGAGACCCAGCTCAGTATCTCACTGAGGACTTGAGTCCACTGCAACTTGTGAGGTGTCACTGCCCCCATGTGTTTTATTTCCTGTGTTGCATTCTATTAAAACTTCCCAGGTGATGCTGTACAATCTCTCTCAGCACTTTGGCACCCTCTAATGTTAGACACACACACACACACACACACACACACACACACACACACACACACACACACACACACACACACACACACACACACACACACACACACACACACACACACACACACACACACACACACACACACACACACACACACACACACCACCCTAAAAATTCCCCACTCTGACACCACCACTGTCATCTCCTCTACCTCCCATGCTGTATATCACCCCTCCCTCCCTCCTCACTCACCTTCCATTCCTCCCATCTCCCCCTCACTCACCACATTAGTCACAGGCCACTTGATAACATGGCCCCCGCATCCTTACCACAGACACACACACAAACACACACCACCCTAAAAATGCCCCCCATCCTTACCACACATACACAAAAGTATTTGGTTGATTATTCTGCTCCATTCGATGAGAGAGAGAGAGAGAGAGAGAGAGAGAGAGAGAGAGAGAGAGGGAGAGAGAGAGACACCATGTGGTTTTGGCTTTTGGAATGACACAAACGGACAAAGCATTACAGTGCCATCTACAGGTATTGCCATTTTGATGCACATGCATGCATGGCAGTTAATAATATATAGCAACCAGGCAGTCTTCTTGTATTAAAACTTGGCATTAGAACTTTTAAGTAGATATAGCCCAAAAAACATCCTCATCATTCCATTGAGAAATTCACATACATTTTCCCTCACAATATGTTATCATTGTATCAATTTGATCACTTTTATCAATTCAAACAAACTCCAGTTCGTCGGCATGGATTGTGAATTTCATTGTGGGCAATTCCACTTCACTCAGTCATCAACTATGTTTATATTAAATAAGTTAATTATTTAGGATTCTAAAATATTCAGAACACCCATATCCGCAAACCAATACACAAACCCAAAGAGGATATTGAAATCGATTTTCAAATAAATAACTGCCAATCACCGATGTGTGAAAAATTCATCCAGTGCAGTCTGCCGGCTGGTATTGGTTTGGAGCTAAACGAGTGAGAGAGAGAGATTATCCGGCAGGGAAAGCATGCAGCCCTCTAGGCCAGTTGTAGGATACAGAATCTGCAATCCATCTAAATGTGGAGTATGAAATAAATATTGCATAACAAATTTTTGCTATCGTTCTTTTTTTACATCCATTATTAGACAGTGGCAAAACCCACACATTTACTAGAGGGACATGGTCTTTTGCCTGCTAATGCCTGCAATGCAGTAAAGAAAACGATATGACAACAATAAAGTATAATGTAACTGGCCCCTCTAACAGTACAACTGGCCCCAGCTTGGCCCCCCCAGTTGAAATGGTCTAGTACCGCCACTGCTCCTAACCTGCTACAAAAGTCACACCTGACAAAAGCTGTATGCTTTCTAGTCAAAACCTTATTTTCCTCATGGAATGGCCAGACAGAGCCAGACCAGTCAGGAGAGAGCAGATTGTCAGAATGATAATAATATGATAAGTTGGTGAGTGGCCAGAATTATAATACAATAATATACTAACACAGTGAATGGCTGTGGAGCTGAGTGGTTATTCCTGTTGTGGTTTGGCCAATAGAAGCTCTCTGAGATCTTGAAGTATGCAGGCTAGGCTAAAAAAAGGCTGATGCTATTGATGAAGCAGTGTGAGTGAACTGAGATAAGAGGGCGATTGGCCAGACTGGCCAATGTTCACCTCAACCCTAACCCTAGCTTCATGGCCACAAACTGCACACACACTGGACTCTACCCATGGCCACATTCTGGTTCAACCCTAACCCTCAACCACAACCCTAACCTAAATGTATGTACATTTATGTAAATGTATGCACTTTATGCTGTTCTTGTTTATTCATGTTCTGTATTATGTTTCACATTGTGTGGACCCCAGAAATAAAATATCAAATACCAATAACACTAACCCTAGCTTCATGTCCATGTCATTAAGTTTGCTGACGGCACGACGGTGGTAGGACTGATCACCGACGATGATGAGGCAGCCTATAGGAAGGAGGTCAGAGACCTGGGAGTGTGGTGCCAGGACAACCTCTCCCTCAAAGTCAGCAAGACAAAGGAGCTGATCATGGACTACAGGCAACTGAGGGGCGAGCACACCCCCATCTACATTGATGGGACTGTAGTGGGGCGGGTCGAGGGCTTCAAGTTCCTTGGAATTAACATGGTCCACACACACCCACACAGTTGTGAAGAGGGCATGGCAGAGCTTCTTGCCCCTCAGAAGGCTGAAATCCGTTTTACCAAATTTCTATCAGCATGTTAAATGTGCAATCAGAGGCAAAACTCTGGATCACCTCTACTCCACACACAGAGACACATACAAAGCTCTCCCTCGCCCTCCATTTGGCAAATGTGACGATAATTCTATCCTCCTGATCAATAAAAAAGTGGTCAGATGAAGCAGATGCTAAGCCATAGGACTGTTTTGCTCGCACAGACTGGAATACGTTCCTGGATTCCGCCAATAGCATTGAGGAGTACACCACATCAGTCATTGGCATCATCAATAAGTGCATCAATGACGTCGACCCCACAGTGACTGTACGTACATACCCCAACCAGAAGCCATGGATCACAGGCAACATCCACACTAAGCTAAAGGCTAGAGCTGCTGCTTTCAAGGAGCGGGACTCTAACCCAGAAGCTTATAAGAAAACCTGCTATGCCCTCTGACAAACCATCAAACAGGCGAAGTACTACACCAGCTCCGACGCTCGTCGGACGTGGCAGGGCTTGCAAACCATTACAGGCTACAAAGAGAAGCACAGCCGAGAGCTGCCCAGTGACATGAGCATACCAGACGAGCTAAACTACTTCTATGCTCGCTTCGTGGCAAGTAACACTGAAACATGCATGAGAGCACCAGCTGTTTCGGAAGACTGTGTGATCACGCTCTCCACAGCCGATGTGAGTAAGACCTTTAAACAGGTCAACATTCACAAGGCCGCAGGGCCAGATGGATTACCAGGATGTGTACTGCGAGCATGCGCTGACCAACTGGCAAGTGTCTTCACTGACATTTTCAACCTCTCCCTGTCCGAGTCTGTAATAGCAACATGTTTTAAGCAGACCACCATAGTGCCTGTGCCCAAGAACACTAAGGTAACCTAGCTAAATTACTACCGACCTGTAGCACTCACGTCTGTAGCCATGAAGTGCTTCCGAAAGGCTGCTCATGGCTCACATCAACACCATTATCCCAGAAACCCTAGACCCACTCCAATTTGCATACCGACCATCAGATTCACAGATGATGCAATCTCTATTACACTCCACACTGCCCTTTCCCACCTGGACAAAAGGAACACCTACAGTTGAAGTCGGAAGTTTACGTACACTTAGGTTGGAGTCATTAAAACTTGTTTTTCTTCCACTACACAAATTTCTTGTTAACAAACTATAGTTTTGGCAAGTGCATGACACAAGTAATTTTTCCCAAAATTGTTTACAGACATATTATTTCATTTATAATTCGCTGTATCACTATTCCAGTGGGTCAGATGTAAAAAAAATTGTAGACCTCCACAAGTCTGGTTCATCCTTGGGAGCAATTTCCAAACGCCTGAAGGTACCACGTTCATCTTTACAAACAATAGTACGCAAGTATAAACACCATGGGACCACGCAGCCGTCATACCGCTCAGGAAGGAGATGCATTCTGTCTCCTAGAGATGAACGTACTTTGGTGCGAAAAGTGCAAATCAATCCCAGAACAACAGCAAAGGACCTTGTGAAGATGCTGGAGGAAACAGGTACAAAAGTATCTATATCCACAGTAAAACGAGTCCTATATCGACATAACCTGAAAGGTCGCTCAGCAAGGAAGAAGCCACTGCTCCAAAACCACCATAAAAAAGCCAGACTACGGTTTGCAGCATCATGTTGTGGGGGTGCTTTGGTGCAGGAGGGACTGGTGCACTTCACAAAATAGATGGCATCATGAGGAAGGAAAATTATGTGGATATATTTAAGCAACATCTCAAGACATCAGTCAGGAAGTTAAAGCTTGGTCGCAAATGGGTCTTCCAAATGGACAATGACCCCAAGCATACTTCCAAAGTTGTGGCAAAATGGCTTAAGGACAACAAAGTCAAGGTATTGGAGTGGCCATCACAAAGCCCTGACCTCAATCCTATAGAACATTTGTGGGCAGAACTGAAAAAGCGTGTGTGAGCAAGGAGGCCTACAAAGCTGACTCAGTTACTCCAGCTCTGTCAGGAGGAATGGGCCAAAATTCACCCAACTTATTGTGGGAAGCTTGTGGAAGGCTACCTGAAATGTTTGACCCAAGTTAAACAATTTAAAGGCAATGCTACCTAATACTATTTGAGTGTATGTAAACTTTTGACCCACTGGGAATGTGATGAAAGAAATAAAAGCTGAAATACTCTCTACTGTTTTTCTGACATTTCACATTCTTAAAATAAAGTGTTGATCCTAACTGGCCTAAGACAGGGAATCTTTACTAGGATTAAATGTCAGGAATTGTGAAAAACTTTGTTTAAATGTATTTGGATAAGGTGTATGTAAACGTCCGACTTCAACTGTATGTCTTTAGTATTTTACAGATAGAAAAATGACAAGTCTTTATCCACAATCTGTTCTGGACAAGTCTGGTCCTGAGCCCTATACAACCAATCAGGTTTCAGACGTTAGCGAGGTAACTTTGGTCAACTCTGAGTTCAACTCGAGAAGGGTTAGCTAAAAGGGTAAAGGTTAGGGTTAGGGGAAGGGTTAGCTAAAAGGGTAAAGGTTAGGGGAAGGGGAAGGGTTAGCAAAAAGGGTAAAGGTTATGGAATGGGTTAGCTGAAAGGGTAAAGGTTAGGGTTAGGGTTAGGGGAAGGGTTAGCTAGAACGGGAAAAGGTTAGAGTTGGTGTTATACACCAACTTACCCACCCTTGTTTTTGGCTTAAGTAACCATCTGTCTTATGTAACCATACCACATATCATACTAATTTCAGTATCTCGGATTTACATTTACTGTGTTACTTCTAGTATATGAGACCGGGCTGTCATTTGAGGAAGATGACTGATGAAATATTTTATGAATTAAAAACATTTTGTGTGTAAAAAAACAGTAATGTCAAGATACCTATCACATTTAGCAATGACAGCATTTTCTTTCCAAACTGTACTTTTTTCAAGCAATTGTATTTTGAAATTTGCGAAACGCAAAGTGACAGCCGCAACCAAGCATGGACATATAATGCATAGATGGCAGTTTCCATTCAAGTCTAGACTGCAAGTCATTGCTAGAGTAGGCCTGCCCATGAGTCAAATTGCAAGGGTTTTGAGGTTCCAAAATCCTTCTATGGATTATATTTATATGGCCACAGCGCAACAAGCTGTTCCACAGATAGAAGAAGGAGCGATGGGAGTGAGAAAATGTGTTCCTGCAGTTAGAAGCACGCCAAAGACGGCATTAATGATAAGTAATACAAATATAGGCTGCACTAAAAACGATATATTTCACACCATAGCCTGCTGAATTTGCAAGATAACTTTTCTTTCATTTTGATTTCAGCACAAATTAAAATGTGGCACTGAATACTGACTCTCCCATGGATTGATATTTCAGAATTTTGTCAATGAAGCATTAAGGTAGCCACATGCGACATGCACATGCAGTTACAAGCCTATTAGAGTTAGCGACAGGCTGACGAGCAATATCGACCATTGTAGGCCTAGTACGGATGAAGCCTGGCTGAAATATGAAGCTAACTGAAGATGGCTAGATTTTGAAAATCTCCCATTAAATTGTGTCCTTTCTACTTGTTTTTTTTTTTTAAGGTATTTTCAGTTGGACATTACATTTAAGTACCAAGCTTGAAAAGACAGTTTGATACCACATCTTAGTTTCCTTCTAGCTTCCTTAGAAGTATACCCCTCTGGCCATTACCAAATGCCCTGAATAACAAGGACATACTGCTCACCCCGGAACATGCCCTAACCCCCCGACACTAGTAAAAGCAAGAGACTGGGGAAGTGCTTGCTGTTGTTAAATAAAACCTGTTAATTTGAAATTGTACATCACTGGGGGTCGAGCTCCCTGCTATCCAGGACCTCTATACCAAGCGGTGTCAGAGGAAGGCCCTAGAAATGTTCAAAGATTCCATCTACCCAAGGCATAGACTGTACTCTCTGCTACCGCATGGGAAGCGGTACCGTTGCACAAGTCTGGAACCAACAGGACCCTGAACAGCTTCTTCCTCCAATCCATAAGACTGAAAATAGTTAGTCTGGGCAGATATTTGGTTAACTATTTAACTATCTGCATTGACCCTTTTTGCACTAACTGTTTTGACTAATCACATACGCTGTTGCTACTGTTTACTATCTGTCACTTTATACCTATTTATATGTATATATTTACCTCAATTACCTCGTACCCCTGTACATCAACTAGGTACTGGTACCCCTTGTATAAAGACAAGTTATCATTACTCATTGTGTATCTATTAGTACTTTTATTATTACGTGTTTTACTTTCTGTTATTTCTCTAACTTCTTTCTCACTGCATTGTTGGGAAGGCCCCATAAGTAAGCATTTCACTGTTAGTCCACACCTGTTGTTTATTAAACCATTTGATTTGATGATTTGATCTCAAGCTGGTAGGATGGCCACTAGATGGAGCCATAGTCCATTTATTTCAGTCTTCCACCTTAACAGTAGGCCTACATGTCAATCAGCGGTGGAGCAACGTACACTATTTAACCAACCATCATAATATATTCAACCAAAGAAGGTATATTTTGGAGCTGATGTATGAACTGTGATAAGGTGTGTGTGTGTGTGTGTGTGTGTGTGTGTGTGTGTGTGTGTGTGTGTGTGTGTGTGTGTGTGTGTGTGTGTGTGTGTGTGTGTGTGTGTGTGTGTGTGTGTGTGTGTGCATACGTGTTTGGGCGTGCGTGCATGAGTGTTTCTCTTTGCAGTTTTATTCAACATGAATTGTAACTATCACAGAGACCACACAGACCAGATAGAGAGAGAGAGAAAGTGCACTATGTCTATGCTTCCCGGTTTTTAAGTTTTGTTTTTGCGTCTTTTACTTTCAGTTTTGTACACTAGCTTCAAAGAGCTGAAAATACTATATATTTGGTTATTGACAATATATTTCACAGTCGTTTAGATTGTACAATGATTCTCTACACTATACTTGCTTGTTTTATCACATAAACTGAAATTAGGCGAACTATTAGCATTTTAGCAACCTGGAAATGGCGGAGAGATTTCTCCACAGTGCATCTTTGTGAGAATGTTTCTGGCATTTCTCCCCGCTCCCTTCTCTCTCCCTCTATCTCTCTCTCTCTCTGTCTATCTGTCTCTCTCTAATCGGTTTTTCTCCAAGAACCCAGCTTCTTTCTCTATACGTGTGTTCTGTTTACTGTAGTTCTAAAAACACTGTGTGGTCACATCTCCATACATGTGGCCCTCTGCAGCTCGTTTGTTTACAAGTTCTTAAAAAGTTTGCAATCCTGAAAAATCTGCTGGGGGGTTAGAGGTCTGGTGACGCGGAAGACTTTCCGCTGTGGAACCAGGCAGGCTGGCTCAGGCTGTAGATGGCGCAATGAGACAACACAAAACATGGAAATTCCCAAGTCTCCAACATCGTCAGTCGAGTTGGTAAACAATCTAAAATGTTGTAGGCCTACTTAAATAGAAATGACATAGGCCTACTCTACGCAGACACTCATCAAGTATTCGAAAAAGTCAATTAGATGGTATTAAACACCAGCTGCCTTTGCTCTCTAGAAGTCTATGGGTAAATATTGATATTGCAGCTCAATGTCTGAGATAAAGAGATGCAGCGAGTTGTGGAGCCGTCGCCTTATTTCATTTCCCCCCATTGTTACTGTGCCATAAGATACAATCCTTACATAATTATCCCCGTGGCTCAAAGTATATAATGTTCCTCTTCAAAAGAGTCATTTGTTTTACACAACATTTATATCCAGTTATTAAATGGGATTGTTTTAAAACATAGAATCCACGCTTTTGATTTACCTTTGCTTTACCTTCTTAAGAACGTTTTTTACGTTACAAAGTGTCATCTTACAAAACAAAGACGTTGAATTTGGTTATTAAAAGTATGCCTGTGAATGCCAAATAATCACATTTACACCGACTCAAATCTAATATGAATCACAAATCTCCATAAATCATCAACAAGGATAATAGGCCTATAATAATAGTAAATACCAATGCTTAGCCTATATTTAGCATACTATATTTCTGAGAGACAAGCAGGCAGGTATAGCCGAAAATATATCAGCTTTATTGAAACACTTTACAACGAGAAAATTAAGCAAATCTCAAAAAAGGGTATACAATAAGTGCAAATTTGTTGCAATTTTTGTTATAAAAAGCTTTGTGTATGTGCATGTACTTTTATAAATCAGAACAGAGGCCTAGTTACATAAAATATAGGCTATTTGTTTGCACAAGTAATGACAGCAAACACATAATTAAAATCTTTTGAAACTTATTTTGTATAAGGAAACGTTGGCCAATAGAGAACAGAATAAGGCAAAGTGGTTTCATTGTCATAAGCGTTTGTGCTTTCCCACTGGGCAAAAACGGGTTGAACGTCGTTTCCACATCATTTCAACCAACAACAAAAAAATATATGTGATGACGTCGAATCAACGTGGAAAACTCATTGGATTTGCAAAAAGTCATAAACATAAGGGCATTCCCACTGAGCACACACTGGTTGAATCAACGTTGTTTCCACATAATTTCAGTGAAATTAAGTTGAACCAACATGGAATAGACGTTGAATTGACATCGGTGCCCAGTTTGTTTCGTCTTTTTTTCACCTAACTTTTAACCTAAATCCAATGACATAGGGATTTTGGGGGGAGATTTCTCGTTGAGTTCACAATAGTTGACAACTCAATCAAATGTAAATAAAAATTAGAGGTTGAACTGACATCTGTGCCCAGTGGGTCCTTCACTTCAGAAACAGTTAGTGCATAATATAATGTCCTTCATTTAGACCTATCAAGACGACGAAGGCCACTGAAAATATATCCTGACTTGAGAAGTTTTTCCAGACTCTCAAAAATAGGCTACTGTCCCCATTGTTCGTTCTCATCAGTAAGATGACAGACCATTTATTTGGGTTTTAACTGTCAAGTATAGAATCAGTTTAAATTGCTCGATTTTGTGTTCATTCTCATCTCCAGAGCACTACATTTCCCGCTCACATCACGCACGGCTTGACGTCTTGACAAAGGCTTTGGTGATGGTGGTGATGATGATGATGATGATAGTAAGATCCACTGGCTGAGGGATGGAACGAGGAGATGCCGTTAAAATTCAGGACAAAATCCTTCCTGTCGACCACGGGTGAGGAGTGGCTCTGGTAGCGAGGGATCCCCACTGAGAGATAGAGAGAGAGAGATAGATTGAGCTTGGAGCTCTTCAAAATATATGAACAATACACAGTTCTTCTCCCCTCCTTCTAACTTTATCTTTCTATAAGTTTATAGAATTGTTTTTATATATTTGGGTGTGGCATAGAGAATCGTCCAATCATAAATATGAATAACTGGTCAATTAATCAGAAATATTTATATATTGTACTCTTGACTTTCAAACAACAACACACATATTTCAGAATATAGGATAATAATACCATAACTCTGACGTTTATGCATTACATTGACTATGTGTAAAAATATGTTATAGTATTCAGTGTATTGTGTAGTCTATATTTTTTCTATAGATTTTAAGGTTTGAAATTGACACATCTTCCAATAATTTGGCCAGTAAACAATGCGGAGACGTAGTCCCATAATACCACGCGCATAAATAAGAAATCACTCTCAGTGAATCTATTGATTCAACCTAATCGATGACGGTGGGGACATTTTGTTAATTTGTTATTTTATTAGACTATGTTATATTATGTTGACCTGTGATACATTATTAATTGCTGAAGAAGGACCGATTTTGTGGCCTTTTGAGAATAGCTAAAATAATGACAATGTCTCTTAAGTATTTCCATTTCAGGAGAATACCACTAAAACATCTAATCCAAAGAAACTGCATGTGTTATGCCTTTTTCCTCTACAGAATTATTCAAATTGAACCACGCAATTAATTCAATGTATACAATATGTTATTTTGGATGTGTGCAAATTAGATGCATAGACCCTAGGCTCATGCTGAGCTAAATATACATTCGAGCAGCAGTCTCCTTTAATGAAAAAATCTGCCTAACGGAAAACACTATCATGACTTGACTTCTGAATCTCTGCGTCCTCAATACTAGCGTCTCTAATGTTTGTTTAGCTTAGTTGAGTTGGTGCACATATTTTGCGTGAGCCACTCTCATTTGTGACTGTTGTATTATGTGTACACAGATATTTGACCTAGAGAATGTTTAGTCTTAAATGTTTAGTCTTTAACTTAACATGATCTGGTTGAAGACTGAAGTGAAGAGTGATTTGATAGGCATATGATAATCAGACAGACTCGTTCTTTTTCAGTGCTTTTCTACACCAATTGGCTTCCATATCGTTCACAGAGATGTATGAAATATTATTTAGGTCAGGGTGCTTATGTTTTCCCTCCTTGATTGTCAATTTCTCCTGAGGGCCATACAGACACATTACACTGTTTATTCTCGAGATCTGCAGTAGCAACATCACACGTGCTAATTCATCATAATTATAGGCCTACGGCCTAAAATTATTTTCAGACAAATAATTGAATCGGTAAAATAAGAACATAGGTCCGTGTCATAGATAGGTATATATATATCAGGCCAGCTACACGGTCAGAGCGAGAGTGACAGATCGTCATCCTCATCAAGTTCATAAGGACTCCAGATGTGACGCCTGTACCCGCAGTGTGCAGTGTTTACTCTCCTCGAGACTGCAGGCCTTTATCTTGAGGGTCCTGCCTCGCGCTGCAGCCTTTGCGCCCCATTTTAAGAGACAACACACCCGCCGTGATTGACAGTCGCCATGAGGCGTGTACGACCCCGCTAGCACAGATAACGGCTTGTCCTCTAAATAGTTATAAGAAGTCGCTTAAAGTTTAACAAGGCTTGGAGTCTTCTGTGGGTAGGTACAGGCCTATGCGCTGGTTTAAATCCTCTTCTTCAGTGTGGTCCGACTCGCACAGCCTTTGTTTAGATAACCCCCGAGGCTTTAGAAGGAATAATTCCGCTCTCAGAAATCCCTTGGACTTTTGTTAAAGCCTCGATAAATTAGAAACATTTTAAACCAGACGAACATGATGTAAATTACAAGCGGTCAACTGGCATAAGGAGCGATGTGTATAATGTGGCTACAATTTTCATTATAGCCAATGCGTCGAGCTCCTATCCAAACATTTATGTAAACAAGAACGCAGCCCCATACATAATTTTTTCCTAAGGCCTAGCCTATGTATTCAAGAACAGTTTTCAACTATTTTGTTCATTTCCGTTGTAAGAAGCTGTGGTTGATCTTATATTTCCCACCTCATTTGAATTGTCCGTGTAATTATGCATGCATATTTGTGTCTTTGAGTCCCTCAAAGAGGATTATGTCGGCCTATGTCATTCAAATTGTTTCCTTAATTCCACAACAGAATATAGTTGCAAACTAATAATCAGAAATACAATACAATTATTTTAACCCATAAAATTGGGAAGCTATTTTGCCATAACACAACCTACAATGTGAAGGAGATGCATCCATGTAAACCAGTCATTTTAATTAAATTATATGAATATAACATTACATCGAAAACGCATTAAGAGACATAT
The DNA here is from genome assembly GCA_030435695.1 of Brachymystax lenok tsinlingensis. Lineage (NCBI taxonomy): Eukaryota > Metazoa > Chordata > Actinopteri > Salmoniformes > Salmonidae > Brachymystax > Brachymystax lenok. Next base: position 33,135,537 of record CM059790.1, read on the forward strand.
GCATCTCCAACATAGTTTTATAGATGTATTACAAATGCAAGTCATTACATTTTAGGTCGCAAAAACTCACTTTTATATTAGTCTAATTATTTTCTTTGCCAAAGTGATTAATCTGCGTATCACACATGTCCAAGTTGCAACTGTTAATGATATTCAACTAGACTACATTTGGTTCTGCATGTAGGAGATTGTCTATAAGACAGGCCAACTATGATTTTCACAAATACAAATTTAGCAATTTTATAGGCTATTACGCATTGCGTAAAGTTGTGCTCTTAGCCTCCAGAAAACTGCATAACTGACCAAAGAGCAAGTCAATTGTCAACCTGCAAATATTTTTGTTTGCCACCTGTATAACAAATGCAACAAATGCAGTACTTTTTGTGATTGGCCAAGTGTTATTACGCATTACATTTCACATCTATTTATTAAAGTGTTATGACTTGATTTACACAACGTTTATTACCTGAGATATCGGCGGTGTCCCTGGCGTTCTGGTGGAGGTAGCTCTGCTCCAAGGAGTAGGGGGACATGCCAGAGTGTAGCCCAGAGGACGCCGGGCTGCTGGAGGCCAGAGGCTGCTGCTTGATGTACGGGGAGCCGCCGGGAGACGCCCAGTGTCCGGAGGTACTGGCATATGGAGAATGACCGTGACCGTCCAACGCACTGGCCATAGCCGGGGACGAGGGCACAGGGCTGCTGCTACTGTCCGGTCCACCGTATTCCCCGTTGGACGTTACCGGACAGCTGGCCATGTACGTGGACCCGGGGCTCGGGGACATGTGAGGTACGTGGTGGCCGCTAAGCCCGTCGTAGCCACCTGCCATGGAGTTGGTCATCATGTCCAAGTTGTAACTGTTGCTATGACACGCCAGAGACCCGGGCGCCTGAAATTCAAAGCTCTGCGGCAAAATGGAAGTACCGAAGCCTATCCCGTTCATCATCCGGTACATGGGCTTTAGGGCTTGGCATTTTCTCCGGAAGCCCCTGGGTCTGCGGCGGAACGAGCCCTCTTCGAACATGAACTCGCTGGCTGGGTCGATGGTCCAGTAGTGGCCTTTGCCCGGCCTGCCCAGCCCTTTTGGCAGCTTGATAAAGCACTCGTTTAGGGAAAGGTTGTGCCGGACGGAGTTCTTCCAGCCCTGGTAGGCTCCTCTGAAGAAGGGGAACCGGGCCTGGAGAAACTGATAGATCTCACTTAGCGTAAGCCTCTTGGTGGGTGAGCTCTGTATCGCCATGACGATGAGCGCAATGTAGGAGTAGGGAGGCTTCTCTGGTCGCCTCAGTCCGGAGGTCGCCTTCTTGGCTTTGGCACCGGTCGAGGAACTGTCCATGGCGGCCTGTGGGCTCATCATGGCGGGGTGCAGGACACCGGAGGCCGGGCTGGACCTCAGGGGAGGCGGTGGGTCCAGCTGCTGCTGAGAGGTCTCGGTCGTCATCTCTGCTCCGCTGACGTACTGCGTAGCTGAGCAGTGACGTGAGGAGAGAAAGAGAGATGGGTGGAAGAGGAGAAAGGGAGATGGGGAAAGAGGAGAGCGAGATTGAGCAAGAGATCTATAGAAAGAAAAAGGGACGTATATGATTCAAAGAAGGTGATAGTAAGTAATGTCACTTCTACTCAAAGTCCTCTACAAATCACACACGCCGTTGGTCTTCGGAATTCAACAAAAAGTGCTTGGAGAGGAAAAACTATCTTCCGTTCTGTTGGACTCTCTTATTACGCAGAAAATCTGCGGCGAGTTCACAGTGTCAGAATGTGGGAGAGAGATGAGAGAGCAGAGTGTCCACTGAGGTGCTGGAACGCTCGCTATAATGCAGCGTTTTGCGGAGGGTCAGTTCGACACAGAGGCTCCGGTGCGGTTCGGTGTCACCGTGGCGGTGAGTGCAGCTCTGCGGCGCACCGGGTGGCCATCGCCCGCCTTAATCCCTAAAGGGGAGGAAACGCGAAGACTCCTCAATTTAGTGCGCGCGGCCGCTCAGCCAAACAAAACGCGACCACCTATCATTTCGTAAATCTTTCGACCCCCCTCCCCCATCTCAAAATCCCCCCCCTGAAATCAGTGACGACTAGAGCCCCTCTCCCCTTCCACTGCCAGTCGCTGCAGCAGAGCCCCTCTCTCTCTATCTCGCGCCTCCCTCCCTCTTCCACCCTCTCTCTTCCCCTGCTCTCTGACGTCTCAAAAATACGCAATTATGCCATCTATCAAACCTCCCCAGACATTCCAATCAACAGCGTCACACGCCACGCGCACAAGGCAAAGAGCTCAGTCTCTAACACTCTTCTTGCATGTTGTTGCCTGTTGCTAAGTGTCATTATACGGAATAACGGAAACATTTTCTGTAATGAAATACACAGGGTATAACGGTATAGGCTATTATATATAAGAGTAGGCTACTTTAATGTGTTACCATGCAACAATATCATGTCGGATGGCCTACTGATCCAGTAAAGGCAGTGTTGTAGAAGCGACACATAGAACAAACTGTGTAGGCTCATAAATCTCGTGCTATAAATCCTATCTCATGTTTTCCTAGTTCGCTCAGAACCCAATGAGAGTCACTACCGGGGGAAAGGTGGTGGTCTTTCGCTGGGGTGCATGCGTGTGCAAGGGGGTCTGAGTAAATGACTTTGACATGAGTGGAAGCAGGCTTTTTCCATCAAGAGCGGCCGGCCTTGGATACCACACACAGCGCGCCAGTGTCAGTTTACAGCCCCAGGCTCGAGCCCTTCCCCTGGGCCCCGGGTTCATTAGAGAGAGAACCGAAATTAGGAGCACGGGCGTCGACAGCTTCCTCCCCTATGAAGACAGACCATAATACAGATTTGTCCAACATGATGCAATTATTTAGTCTTAAAAGATAAATGGCCTATGATCAATAACGATAACAATGAGAGAAATAGGATGTGTTCAGAAACGTGGCCTACAAATTCAGAGTGTATTAATCCCGCTACAAGGTTGACTCTATATGACACTATTTCGCAGGGCTGCATCATGCAGTTAGCCCGTTTAATATTTACACTGTGATCACTTTTATGGTTAATTTTGTTATGCCTGCATTTGATAGGGCCTACACTTCCTCGTTTTCAATTCAACCACCTAATGTTATAAAAAAAACCATATTGAGCTAAATATTCGTTTATATAGCCTAGTAGTTAAATAATGCAATAATTTTCTGTCATTTTTCAGTATGTATATGCTTTGTAAATAGCTGGCCTATTATGTTTGGTAGTTGTATACGTTTATAATAAACAGCTCATTGTTACAGTTGAGGAAGTCTAGGCTTTACAGGAATACAAATAGACCTGCAAACAATATTTGTCCAAAATTGGTCATAGGCAAAACATTATTAATATAATGTAAGATTTAGATTATCAATCTTAATTTGTACCGAAATCACATCACCCCATTCTGTTTGTATGCCTAGTCTCCCTCATTTCATTTCTACCACCTGAATTTGTTTTACACTGAGCTTTATTTTGTTTTATGCAGCTGAATTGAAACAATGAGAAGGGAAGAGTCAACAACTGTAAACAGTAGACTAGGCCTAAACCTCCGATCAGAATATAATAATTTAAGGTTCAGGCTTGGACTACGGGATTTAATTTCTGCATTTATGATACGGGCATTTTATATTGGGATAGTCGAGCTATAGAAAATAGACAGAAAATAAAATATGTAATCAACTAATCAGCTCCTTATCTATTTGTGTGTCTGTCTAACATTACCCCCGTCCTTTTATGTGTAGTCCTTAGATATAAAGGATTTTCAAACAATGGCCATCAACAATAACCTCTACACTTCACAACAAAGGATGTGAGGATAAAATCATTTTCCACCATGACACAGAGAAGTTTGTGGAACCTAATGGCCTTAGAATTTCCTGCGACATCAGAACGTATGACCCCCGCGGTGATCAGGATGCCTCCGCAGCTAGGAGGAAACTTTGTTCTGCGCGAGAGCACTTTGAAGCCTGGCCACTGCTTTACGAGTTCACAGCAAAGCGCGTATGGGAGCTCTTATTATAGCTGTTTTTAAATATCTAGTAAACAACAATTATATCACATATTTACATGGGTTCTGTTTTTTAATAGTGATGGATATCCTTTGACATTTCTGTCCGAGTTTGATCCTTTTAGCCCGAAGAACACCAGCCTAGAACAATATAAATTGTTGTTTTTATCTTTGATAAATATTGAAGTGTCAACTATAATATTATAGCTAATATTGCTTTAACGTCCCTGATTATTTTTACAAAGGCTTACACCATTCAAATATTAGTTCATGAAAAATGTGGCTCAGAATTCTGTTTACGAATGTATATTTAATATGTAGGATATTGCTGAATAATAAATGAATGCCGCGGTGCATTAAATAAATTAAAATGTTGCTTTATTTTGTTTCACTTTTAGTTTTTGTTTTGATAAGCCATAAAACTACACACTCTTTCCATAGAGACACAGGCCTGCTGGTTTTTGGCAGTGGTGGAAAAATAAGTAAGGTATCATACTTGAGTAAAAGTAAAGATAACTTAATATAAAATGACTCAAGTAAAAGTGAAAGTCACCCAGTGAAATACGACTTGAGTTAAAGTCTAAAAGTATTTGGTTTTAAATATACTTAAGTATCAAAAGTAAAAGTAAAAGTGTGAATAATAAAAAAAATACTTATATTAAGCAAACCATAAGGCACAATTTTCTTGTTTTTTAAATTTACAGATAGCCAGGTGTCCAACACTCAGACATAATTTACAAATGAAGCATTTGTATTTAGTGAGTGCGCCAGATCAGAGGCAGTAAGGATGAGGAGGGTTGATATCTTGATAAGTGTGTGAATTGGACCATGTTCTGTCCTGCTAAGCATTCAAAATGTAATGAGTACTTTTGGGTGTCAGGGAAAATATATGGAGTAAAAAGTACATTATTTTATTTAGGAATGTAATAAAGTAAAAGTTGTCAAAAATATAAATAGTAAAGTACAGATACCCTCAAAAAGTATTTTTAATTAAGTACTTTGCACCACTGGTTGTTAGTCCTTCTCATAGGCCTATAGCCTACTTTGACCTCTCCTCACTTCTTTTGACAAGTGCCTACATCTTGCCTGAGCTTTTTTTTTTAACTCATTTTGAAGAGATGAAATATAGTTTAAATAGTTATTTCCAGCGTATTTTAACGTTGTTATATCTTCTTTCAGGCGCCCCAGCAGCCACCTATCCTGTCCAGCTCAACTCGGACGTCTTTGCTAAGAGTACCAGGTTCTTTCTCCAGAAGCTCAGGCGCTGTTCAGTGGCCGGCAGAGGGACTGACTGTTTGAACTTCCTAACATTGTGCCTGGACTGCAGGCCTAAACCCTGGACCAGAACTACATAATATTTAGGTCTCTATTCAATCAATAGCGCTGAAGATCCGTATTATATATCGCGATTGACAATTAAAGGCAATGTTCCCGCGGTGGCGAAGACTGCATTCACGGTAAACACTGCATACGTCGGCTCAATCGGAAATGACATTTGAACGCGGCTCTTCCGGGATACTTCGGCGATACGGATTGAACAGAGCCCAGTATCCACTGCTCTCAGATTCAGGCATGTATTCAGTTTACTAGGATACGCCATATCTTAACTAGTTCCTGTTCCACACGCCAGAGAGAGCTAGTCCTAGGCTATGGAATGAAAACATAACGGTGGCCTACATTGATGGAGCGTTCACCTGTTATGGCCGTCAGTGCTAGTGCTCTGCCCAGTGCGTAGCATACAGGTGTGCTGTTCCGGGATTTCACCTGCAGGTTGCAGCATTGTACCTGGAACGGGACTCAACCCTCTTACCTGTCACCTAGACCACCGGGTGCACGTTTAGTTTTTTGCCCCAGCACTACACAGCGGATTAAAATAAACAAAGCTTCATGATGAGTTGGTTATTTGAATCAGCTGTGTAGTGATAGGGCAAAAACAAAACGAGAGAGGACTGCATAGTAAAACTATAGTGACACCTGTCAGGTTATTTTTTGTTAGCGTAGTATAGTCCTAGGTCTATGCATCAATGTGCATGATTTAGGAGGACGGACAGGTAATGGTTAATGTAAAAATAATTGTCCACATGCATTGTATTTGTAGAAACATGTATGGGTCTAAGCAAGAATTTCTTCCGTTCTATTTGTGCCAAGATCGACGAGGGACTGATAACCCCTCGCAAGAAAGACAGGGTCAAATGCAAATGGGAAATGGCAAATGTATCAACACATTTGCTCTTTTCCTTTTCAGATTTGATCGTTTATCAATTTAGCAATTTTTGAGATAACCTTTCTCATTAGCCTATAGGCTCGTTTCTCATTGGTCCACAATAAAATAGTGTACTATTCACGGTATTTTCTATGTATACTATTTTGCTATGTTTGTCTAGATACAGCACTTCCTAGTGATAGTCTACAACTGTGTCAGTAACATTTGGCCTAACATTGTTAGGGTAACGGGAATCGTAATTAAAGTGGGCGACACTACATGTGATGACGTCGAGGGTCTCGTTCAGGACCGTGGACAGCTCGAGACATCGCGTGTGGACTGCATCCTTGCTTCCATGGATAACCCCCATATATCCCCTGTCTGTGTTGAAAAGGTCAAATCATTTAGGTTTTATTGGAAGTGTGTTGTGATCATTTATAGACTTGGCGCTTGAAGTAGCCAGCCAACATGATGGTTTCTCATTATTAAACCCGTACAATAATCAAACTTGTCTTTTGGTCATTTCATTTTGAAACATTGTTTTGGTAAAAGTTATTTGTATAGCTTAACGTTTAGCATACGCAGGTCTGTGTCTTCGTTGTTGTGGACAGGTAGGCTATATGTCGTAATTCATCCCATATCTTTTTTTGTATTCTAAAGATATTGTTGTAAATCTTACTCAGAAAATCAGGACATGTATTTAATGTTTGTCATGTGTTTAAAAAAATCCTCAACATAGCCTATAGCAGGATGAAAAAGATCTAATATATTTTTTCAAGTGTTGGTGATTTAAAAAAACAAACATGAAATGCACTGTTTTACAATAATAATAATATGAATTATTATTATTATTATTATAATTAGTAGTAGTATTTATTAGCCTATTATTATTTCAGTATGACATTTTAAATTGCGTGACTTGAAACGAGAACAAGCTACATGGCAGAGTAAATTCAAATGTCATATTTGAACAAGCTATATTTGATTGTACAATGTTTATAGGAGACCCAGATCCCAGGCACGTTTCTTACCCTTGTGTGAACGCCACAGAACAGAGAATGTTTATTGAGTACACCATAGCTTGGGTGGCATGCTATGGTAGGCCTACAATTTATCCTTAAGCATAAACCATAGTTTACGTTTAGAGATAGAGTGCATTTGTCGCAAGTCTGAGATTTCATCCTCGAACCTATATAGAAGAGCTTGATGAGACGTGTATATTTCCACTGTGCTTAATAGATACTGTACATTATAACTACACATTATTTGCTATTGTGCAGCTAAATGTCCGTAATAACTGAACTCAAACCCCCTCACTCGGAACAACCTTCCTAGACGTGTGTTGCAGTTAAAGTTAATGATCCTTCGTGTAAAGCGTCAGATTCTATGATTTACTTGACATAATTCAGCACTCCCCATTCTGGGACGGATCTCCCTACCCTTAAATATTTAGAAATAGCTCAACCGAGCTGTAATTTGTGCCTAACAGTGTTGTTTCCTTAGCTGTGCCGTTCCGTGCGGTGCAGGCAGAGAGGAAGACAGAGGGGTGAAATGTACGTTTTGTAAATCCGTGAATGTATATCCCTCTTTGTGCCTTACACTGCTGTTTCCTAATTGTGCCTTGCCTTGCCTTGCCGTGCAGAGTAGGCAGATGTCTGAAATGAATGTATATCTTTCTCTTCATTCCTCTGGTACCTCAGCAGGCTAGTTTAAGTGGTGAGGATGCCAAAACAGTGCCAGTGTTGCCAGGCGGTACGCCTTTCCAGTTCCAGGCAGCTAGATATCGGAACTTCCTCTGATCACCCATGCAAACTTTTTCCGCACTCTGATTCCAAACACACTTCAAGTAGGCCTATACTTCATGGAAAAATATAGATTATTCTTTATTTTCCTTTAGGTAAAGATAAGGCAAGGGCAATATAAAAAATAAAATACTCTTGGTTTGCTTCGATAATTTTTTCCCCAATAAGTTTTTATTTTCTCTCTTAAAAAATATCGTCCATGCATGAATCAATGTTTAGGAAAACAGACAGTGTATTTCCTTTCTTCTTGTGCAGTCTCCTTACATAGAGTAATCAACAATCCTACAAATATTTTAAAATACAATATTTTTCAGCAAGTCATACAAAACTACATCAACACATACATAGTAATATATTTTTCAAATTGTTGGCACATGGTAGCCGTCGTTTACAGTAGAAATGACCTAAGAACCACGTAACACACACACACACACACACACACACACACACACACACACACACACACACACACACACACACACACACACACACACTGGAAAGGCATGTCAGATTGCAACTCATTTGCTTCGTCCTAGTAGTAACCAGATAGAAATAAAGTAATGACAACAATAACACATTACGTTATTCATCACCGCTAAACGACTAGTTATAATCAGAAACAGTTAAATGCACTGAAATGCCTTTTTTAAGACATTCCAAAAACGTAGAGCGCAAAGGAAAGTGCACATGGCAAATTTAAGATACATAATTACATTATCGTCTCTTATGTTAGCTTTAAGAGAGCAATGAATCTATCTGGAAAGGGTGACAGCTGCCAACTCGCACTGCGTGCATCTTCACAGGGGAGAAAGCAGCCTCGGAGTTTGGCATGTGGCCCTGCGACGTCATGTGGAGAGCTGTGAGTGGGTCCCGGGTGTGCTCTGCGTGGTCGGCGTGCTCGGCGAGGCTGCACCTGTACACGTGCAACATGTGTGACGTGCCGGTGCTGACCTGGTGGTAAGAGTGCTGTGCATGTGCGTGTGCCATAGCAGCGGGTAGCGGTGGGTAGGCCAGTGTGTAGGGCAGCATGTGGTGAGCCCCGGCGGGCCAGTAGAGCCGGTGGGCACCGGGGTTGGCATGTGCACTGTCTCTATCGGTGTGGTCTCTGTCCCCCCTACGTATGAAGGGCTTGCTGAGGATGCTATCGATGGAGAAGGAGCTGGAAGAGCTGGAGAACTTGGCTCCCATCACCCTCTCCTCCCGGGAGGGCACGGATGCAGGGGCCGAGATGCGAGTCTCCTCGCTTGGGGTCTGGATGTCAGGGGTCTCGGTGTCCTTATTGGAACCACCGGACCGGCCCTTAGTGATGCGCTTCCTCCTGCGACGGAACACCCCGTCAGCGAAGGTGTACTCGCTGTGCGGGTTCAGCATCCAGTAGTTGTCCTTTCCCCATGGCCTGGAAGGGTCCCGGAGCACCTTGAGGAAACAGTCGTTCAGCGACAGGTTGTGGCGGACGGAGTTCCGCCAGCCGGTGTAGCTGCCCCGGAAGAACGGGAACTTTTTCATCAGGTAGTCGTTGATCTCGGCCAGAGTCAACCGGCCGCTGCCGGAGTCCCGGATGGCCATGGCGATGAGTGCGATGTAGGAGTAGGGCGGCTTGGGTCTGCGGGTGTAGGGCTTTCCCTTGCCATCGCTGCTGCTCGGGGTAGCAGGTGCCGGGCTGTTAGCCACGCAGTCCCCGTCTGAGCCCAGCTCGTCCCCGGATAGGGGAGAGGGGACGCTACCTTCCGCATCACTGTGACTGCAAACCTCCATAGGCTTCTGAACGAAGTGGCTCGCGGAGAACACTTCAAGTTTCATGTTTTAATATGTATTGTTTTCCCCCTCCTTCTCTCACCTGTCAGAGTGTAGCTGTCAGAGTTCGCTGCAGTACAGTGCGGTTATCCTAATCAGAAAGTAAGAAAATCTCCTGTCTGTGGTGATTATTTGGAGAGGCGCAGGTGTAGCCTGTGAGTCTGTTTCAGTGGTGGAGTCAGTGCACCTGTCTGTCTGTTTCGGTCCGAGGAGCTCCGATGTACAGAGGAACGGGAGGCACCCAAACTCGTGCCTGTTGAGCAGCTGAAAGTAGATTTGTCTCCGGAGACACACGCGCCCTGTTATAATATAATCCCTCCGCGAGGGACAGCCCACGGGGGGCGTGGTCTAGCGTCTCAAACAGAGTAATCTCAATCCGTTGAAGAGATTGAGGGATTTATGATTGCACGCTCCTCTGTGCCTCACAGGAGTATGTAAAACAAAATAGAAAGCTAAAGTCGGAAGGAGGAGGGAGAATAACTATGTGTATTGTTCATATATTTTAGAGAGGTCCAATCTCTCTCTCTCTCTCTTTCTCTCACGTACACACACCTGAGTGAGTGACTCACCTGCATGACTGTAGATTGTGTACCGGACTAGAGTTTCGCGCGAGATGGCGTGCATTTACCAGACGGACACACACAGATGTGTTTACGTTTGTCATGTTTATGTTTGTAGAGAATCTCAGGTCACGCTTAAATGTATTTACAATAATATTTAATTGATACATTTATGGTGGTTCTGAACTAAAACACCTTGCTCTAGGTCGAATCTAACATTTCCTGTCTTTTGCATAATAATCACCCAGCTAGCACATTTGGTCCCTTGGAAGTTGTGGGAACATAAAATGGAAAGATTTTTAAACATTCTGAGAATGGAAGTAAAAATATTGTCTGTTCTGCGAATTAACATTTTTAGGTTGCAGGGAGGTTCTTTGAATGTTTTACTATGGTTTTCTGAAAGTTTTCATTGGAGGTTTAATTAACATTCTGAGAATGAAAATGATAGGTTATTTGAAAGTAATAAACATTTTGAGAACATATTTCAATAAGAAGTTTTATAACACTGCTACCTTACATGGCCAAATGTAGGTGGACACCCCTTCAAATTAGTGGATTTGGCTATTTCAGCCACACCCGTCACTGACAGGTGTATAAAATCTAGCAAACAGCCATGCAATCTCCATAAACAAACATTGGCAGTAGAATGTACTGAAGAGCTCAGTGACTTTCAACGTGACACCGTCATAAGATGCCACCTTTCCAACAAGTCAGTTTGTCAAATGTCTGCCCTGCTAGAGCTGCCCTGCTAGAGCTGCCCTGTCAACTGTAAGTGTTGTTATTGTGAAGTGCAAACGTCTAGGAGCAAAAACGTCTCAGCAGTGAAGTGGAAGGCCACACAAGCTTGCAGAACGGGACCGCCAAGTTCTAAAGCACATAAAGCGTAAAAATCATCTGTCCTCAGTTGCAACACTCACTACTGAGTTCCAAACTACCTCTGGAAGCAACGTCAGCACAATAACTGTTCGTCGGTTACTTCATTAAATGGGTTTCCATGGCTAAGCCAACAGCAGCCTAAGATCACCATGCGCAATGCCAAGCATCGGCTGGAGTGGTGTAAAGCTTGCCGCCATTGGACTCTGGAGCAGTGGAAATGTGTTCTCTGGAGTGATGAATTAGGCATCACCATCTGGCAGTCCGACAGGCAAATCTGGGTTTGGGGGCTGCAAGGAGAACACTACCTGCCCCAATGCATAGTACCAACTGTAAAGTTTGGTGGAGGAGGAATAATGGTCTAGGGTTGTTTTTCATGGTTCGGGCTAGGCCCCTTAGTTACAGTGAAGGGAAATCTTAACGCTACAGCATACAATGACATTCTAGACAATTCTGTGCTTCCAACTTTGTGGCAACAGTTTAGGGAAGGCTCTTTCCTATTTCAGCATGTTGCCCCCGTGCACAAAGAGAGGTCCCTACAGAAATGATTTGTCGAGATTGTTGTGGAAGAACTTGACTCGCCTGCACAAAGCACAAATCCATGTTTAATGCCCATGATTTTAGAATGACATGTTCAACGAACAGGTGTCCACATTGGTAATGTAGTGTAGCTTAGTTTGGGTTAACTGTTCTTAACTCCAAGCACAGATAGGACACAAGGAAATTCATTTGCTTAGGCATTAATCATGCAAAAACATGTATTTTTTATTGTCACACAGTGTCAGTGAGATTTGATTTTATGATCTTCTGTTCTTTATCCATGGAATTAGTCCACTGCGCCACCAGGAAGGAGCTAGTATGCCATGTTTTTTAAAGTCATACAAAGCTGTTCATTTTAGTCTATTCAAACAGACCCCATTTCAAATGAAACAAGCAGTCATTAAGATCAGGAGTGGCCATTGAGTGGGCCCGCCAACACACCTGAACATACTCAACAAGGTAGAAGATGAGAGTTTTGTTTATGCTGAGAACGGAATGTATATGTTTTAAAATAATATTCTTAGAACTTTTAAAGTTTTCTTGTGGTTTTCATGGAAAGTTTTCTTAACGTTCTCGGAACAATTAAATTTGAATAGACCCACGAGAAAACCTGTAGGAAATCCTTATGCTGAAGTTCTGAAATTCCCACAAAGTAATAAAATACCAAGAAAATTATGTTTTTTTGTCAAGTTCCTTAAATGTGTTGAGAATGTTCCAAAGCCAAGCTACTATCCTGCACCATTCACAGAAAGTTGTGGGAAGTTTGTATGCAAATTGCCTCTTGAAAAGAACAAAGATCAACAAAAGAGGGAAGATGTCTTTGAATCATCCCCTCTTCTGTTCTGTGTCTATCAGCCATCTTAATCTGTCTTTAATGTTAGGAGCTCTCAAAGTTCCTCCCGTCGTTTGTTCAGAGTATAACAACATCTCCCCTCACACAAAGCTTAAGAGCTATATCAAAGGTTGTGCATTAAACACACACACACACACACGCACGCACACACACACACACACACACACACACACACACACACACACACACACACACACACACACACACACACACACACACACACACACACACACACACACACACACACACACACACACACACACACACACACACACACACACACACACACACACAGTTTGTAGCCTAATCCTAAAGTACATTCTTAAATTCAGGCCCCATGATAATACAAGGTGTTGGGGCCTCCTCCCTCTACACATGACTTCTTTGGAAAGGGAAAGTCTGCTGAGTCTATTCCTGAGATGACACCGCAGTAAAAATAGATGGGTTTAGGTTAGCTCCATAGTAATGAAATATGTAAACTCGGGTTAATATAAAGGCAAGCCCTGCATTTGTAAAGCGAGGATTACCTGAAAGGTCATGTATAGTTCACAGAATGGCACAGAAGTTCAAAGGAAAGGGAAACATCTTCTCACTCAGCACACACTGGTTGAATCAACTTTGTTTACACATCATTACAATGACATTACGTTGAACCAACGTGGAATAGACATTGAATTGACGTGCCAGTGGGTTAGGAGAGTGGGTTAGTGCTTGACATGCAGTAGCTTATACCAACAAGACCAGGAGAGTGATGAGACCACTTGGAGACATGGGTGGTCTGAGAATTTTAACTCTAGACCTATAGCCTATATCAGCATTATTTATCTCATCAGTACATATGTTTTTTATCACGCTCAGTTTGCATACAAACCCTTTCGCTTCTAGAATTACAGACTTATATCTGTCTTGTACCACTCTCACTTATGGTCAACCCCTCTTCACCCCCACTTCTCAGAATTATCTCTCTCTCTCTCTCTCTCTCTCTCTCTCTCTCTCTCTCTCTCTCTCTCTCTCTCTCTCTCTCTCTCTCTCTCTCTCTCTCTCTCTCTCTCAATTCAATTCAATTTCAATTTAAGGGCTTTATTGGCATGGAAAACATATGTTTACATTGCCAAAGCAAGTGAAATAGATAATAAACAAAAGTGAAATAAACAATAAAAATGAACAGTAAACATTACACTCACAAAAGTTCCAAAATAATAAAGACATTTAAAATGTCATATTATGTATATATACAGTGTAATGATGTGCAAATAGTTAAAGTACAAAAGGGAAAATCTCTCTCTCTCTCTCTAAGCAGGGGTAACGACGCAGCAAAAGGTCGGAAAGTTCCATGAGTTATGAGCTTGGCCCGGGGTGAGTGATAATCATTAAACTGTCTTCTCCGCCACACCTCTTCGCAGCCCGGAGGCTATTTGGACTTAGGATGAATGTGAAATATTCCCTCGCGCTCCGCTGCCTGTCTGTGTGCGTTACCGGGTTCACCAGGCAGGCAAACAAGCCCGCGCGATCCGCGGTTGGTTCTGCTGGCTGGATGCGCACATTTCTCACACAAATACACACCTAAACAAGCACACACGCACACTTGGCTTCGGTTACGCACTGTATGTTTGTGTTTGCTGTGGCTTTCTCCCACGGCCTCACTCCAAAATCACTTGTCAGTAGGTTTGACCCTGACCGTGCCATGAGACTCCTACCTCAGCCTACTACCAGACAGATAGAACGATGAGCGCACTCTGGAACGCTCTTTTTAATGTGTCTGCATTCTTTAACACAAGTCGAATTTTTCTCACGTCAGGAGAGAGCTCGAGACTTCAGTAAACACACAGTCAGTGCGTAATTATCACCTTGGGCACGCAAGACGCGGCATGCGTGAGGTGCAGTACCCGGAACACAATGACTCTGAGCAGCTGGCTTCAAGTCAAGAGATGCACCTGTGGAGTCTGGTCTGTTGTGTTCAGGATACTAAACAAACTGTCTTGGATGCTGGGTTTCTGTGTCTTGTTTGTTTCACTTCGTGTGTGTGTCTAATTGAGAGCGAAATAGATAGAGAGAGAGATGTGCTCCAATGATCACCCTTTTGATACCACTTAGGCCTGTTTTTTTTCCATCACAGAAGCACATTTTTCTTGGGGAAAGATGTTCTCTCTTCCTTTCCAGAAAAACCTGACCAAGTTTGTGCATCTCAACCGTTGCGTTCAGACAGCGGCCACTGATGTCCATTGCCCGTTATCTCACCCCTGACCTTACTCCTTAGCATACCTCAAATAGCCTTTCTCTCAACTCATTATAAGTCACGATCAGACCCTTCCACGACACATAGGTACAGAGGGGACACCGGGCTACGTGCCACGCGCGCTGGAACCAAACACAACACTGGTCTGATTTAATGAGTTTCTGATGGAGGTTAATAAATTATACGTGCCCTTTTTCCTCTTTCTGGAAAATAACATCACAGTAGCCCATATCATCAGTAGATTATGTATTTCTGTCTCTATATTTCTCAGGCAATTCTCTTCCTCGCAATAAATCCACTTTGTTGCTACTGCTAAATTGCGATGGTGGTTATTTAATCCAAATCTGTCAGGGTTAAATGCATTCACCCGGGAACGGCAGAACATGGTGGCATAGGCCTAGCCTACTCCCATACACCGGGTCTATATAGTAAGTCATCTAAGTAATCTGTATATACCGTAACGACCCTGGGATTGTAAACGCGGGTATCGACTCTGCCGGTTGAGCATGCTTTTGCGGCACAGTCCATAGCGCGCCGGACCTCGGGCTAGGAAGGTCGAGGGTTCGAGACCTGCTCCATGCTGTTTCATTACAATACGATTTAATTAACATTCCAATCCACCGGTAAACGTACAGACAATTATGCATACCATTCCTACCTACTCGAAAACCTATAGGCTACAGTGCAGAGCGAATATTTGTGTATTGGAGAGAAATAGATCGCATACCAAGCTATCATGACCTTGTAGGGTACACAACCGTGCGCCCTGTTGATGAGTAGGAATTCATTCCGCAAAACTCTGAACCATGTTAACAGAATACTTTAGTTTATCCACCACAGTAGGCCTATATCAATTAACATATCATTGTACATATCTTATTACTCCAACTCGTAAATACATCTCATCCAGTCCCTCTAGATCTCGGCTGCAACTACAGCCTTTACAGTCTCATGTCAGAATTAGACGTTCATCCATATTTCTCAAACGTGGTCTGCTATATCAAGGGAAAACATGCCTATCCCATTGAAAATGTTCGTCTGGTTTGACGGTCTTAACTCAAATAATATGCAGTGTGTTTCATGACTTGGTTTACAGTAGGAATGCTATGCTCAAACTGGAGCCAATCGTACAGTACAGTATACATGGCTGGAGCATAATGTCTGGATAGAGTTACAGCTGCTTCAGGTATATAATTCCCCTCTGGTTGTGTTTCCAAAACAAAATTGTTTCCAGCAATTCTGAGCGAATGGGCCAACAAAATCCATAAACAGTGCTGCTTACAGTTTGAGAATGTTTCTGGTCAGTGTAAACTTACAGAGTCTTATTCAAGAAAAATGTTATGAGGATAAGGTTAAACAGCCTTAGTTGAAAGAGCTTTGAGATTTTTTATAGATTAATAATATACAGCTCAGAAAAATTGCTATTTGCCTTACACAAGAAACAGACATTTTTAGGTACAGAGTAATGTTGTTTTAACATAGTTCTCTATCTCTGTCTCTTTCTCTTTCTGTCTCTCTCTCTCTCCCTCTCCAAACCCCCTCTCCCTCAGACCCCTTTCTCTTTCTCTCTCCCTCTCTCCCTCTCCACCTCCATCTCTAACGCAATTCAATTCAATTGAAGAGGCTTTATTGGCATGGGAAACATACAGTTGAAGTCGGAGGTTTACATACACCTTATCCAAATACATTTAATCCTTTCTAAATTCCCTGTCTTAGGCCAGTTAGGATCACCACTTTATTTTAGGAATGTGAAATGTCAGAATAACAGTAGAGAGTGATTTATTTCAGCTTTTATTTCTTTCATCACATTCCCAGTGGGTCAAAAGTTTACATACACTCAAATAGTATTAGGTAGCATTGCCTTTAAATTGTTTAACTTGGGTCAAACATTTCGGGTAGCCTTTCCACAAGCTTCCCACAATAAGTTGGGTGAATTTTGACCCATTCCTCCTGACAGAGCTGGAGTAACTGAGACAGCTTTGTAGGCCTCCTTGCTCACACACGCTTTTTCAGTTCTGCCCACAAATGTTCTATAGGATTGAGGTCAGGGCTTTGTGATGGCCACTCCAATACCTTGACTTTGTTGTCCTTAAGCCATTTTGCCACAACTTTGGAAGTATGCTTGGGGTCATTTGTAACGCCCAGTCCTGGGTTTTCAGGCTGGAGCGTTTTGGGTTCATTTTGGTTTAGGGGTTTTCACAGTTCTATGGTGTCTAGTTCTATGTTGGGTTAATGGCTCCCACCAATTGAGGCAGCTGAGTCTCGTTGTCTCTAATTGGGAACCATTTATATGTTTGGGGATTGCACCTTAGTTTCGTGGGTTATTGTTCATGTCATGTTTATGTTAGGCTTTTCGTGTTCGGTCGGGTTCTTGTCTAGTTAGGTTTCTACAGTCATGTCTAGTTAGGTTTCTCCGTGTTTCACTTAGATTTCGCCATTCATGTTTAGGTTTAGAGTTCTGTGTTCGTGTTTTAGGATTTAGCGTTAGGGCTCACGTCTGTTTCTTCGTTTATTGTTTTGTTTTCGTTCTGTCCCGTGTGTTATAATTAAATCATGTATTCTGGCTACATCGCTGCGTCTTGGTCTGTCCCCTCAGAAGTGAAACGTGACAGAATAACCCACCAGCAAAAGACCAAGCAGCGAGAGACTCGGGAGTGCTGGACCAGGGAGGACCTCATCGATCTCGCCTGGCACGGAGGTCCGTAAGGCAGCCCCAAGAAACTTTTGGGGGGGCACACGAGAGGTTGGCCGGTTCAGAGGAGGACTCCTGAGCCAACCCCTCGTGCTTTATGGAGAGAGCGTTGGGGAGAGCGTCGCAGCGAAGGGAGGCCGTGCTATGCAGTGTTGCGCACGGTTTCCTATAGGGATCCAGAGGCCGGTGCGAGTGATTCCCGCTCCACTCATCAGTCGGGCGAAAAGAAGGGTTCAGCCAATAAGAGTGGTGCCATCGCTGCGCACTAAGTCCCCGGTGCGTCTCCTGGGACCCGGATATCCTGCTCCAGTTCCGTGTGCGGTGTCTCCGGTACGTGTCCGCAGCCCAGTGCGAGAGATCCCAGCGCCACTCATTGGTCGGGCCGAGGTCTGTGTGCTACCTGGGAGAGTGGTGCCAGCTCTGCGAGCCAGGCCTCCAGTGCGCCTTTTGGGCCCATGTTATCCTGGGTGGTCTTACGGGCAGAATCTCCGGCACGTATCCACAGCCCAGTCCGAGATTCCAGCTCCACTCACCCATGAGACCAGGGTTAGTGAGCTAGCTGGAGGTATGGTGTCGGCTCTCATATCAGGTCCCCGGTCCGGGCGGAGGTTTCTACACGCCCAGTCCTCGTTCCACGCTCGAGACTCCCTGTTCCACGCTCCGAGACCCTGTTCCACGCTCCGAGATCCCTGTTCCACGCCCGAGATCCCTGTTCCACGTTCCAGATCCCTGTTCCACGCTCCAAGATCCCTGTTCCACGTTCCAAGATCCCTGTTCCGCGTTCCAAGATCCCTGTTCCGCGTTCAAGATCCCTGTTCGCGTTCCAAGATCCCTGTTCCGTGTTCCAAGATCCCAGTCCGTGTAGTGGTGTCTACACGCCCAGTCCCTGCTCCACGCACTCCAGCTCCCCCGGCGTTCAGAGAGTCCAGCACGCCCTGCTCGCCCCGCGCAAGCTCCCGTGCGGCGCCCCGAGTCCAGCACGCCCTGTTCCGCTCGCGCACCAAGCTCCCCGTGCGCCCGAGAGTCCAGCACGTCCTGTTCGCCCGCACTCCAGCTCCGCGTGCGCTCCGAGTCCAGCACGTCCTGTCCCGCCCGGCACCAAGCTCCCCGTGCGCTCAGAGAGTCCAGCACGCCCTGTCCCGGCCCGCACCAAGCTCCCGTGCGCTCAGAGAGTCCAGCACGTCCTGGGTCCCGGCCCGCACCAAGCTCCCGTGCGTTCAGAGAGTCCAGCACGCCCTGTCCCGGCCCGCCGCACTGCGCTCGCATGCTCAGAGAGTCCAGCACGCCCTGTCCCGGCCCGGCGCACCAAGCTCCCCGTGCGTTCAGAGAGTCCAGTACGACCAGTTCCTGCTCCACGCACCAGAGTCCCAGTGAGCATCACGAGTCCAGTACTGCCAGTTCCTGCTCCACGCACCAGCCAGCCCCAGTGAGCATCACAAGTCCAGTCTGACCAGTTCCTGCTCCACGCACCAGAGTTCCAGTGAGCATCACAAGTCCAGTACTGCCAGTTCCTGCTCCACGCACCAGAGTCCCAGTGAGCATCACGAGTCCAGTACGACCAGTTCCCGCCTCCACGCACCAGAGTCCCAGTGAGCATCACGAGTCCAGTACTGCCAGGTCCTGCCCACGCACCAGAGTTCCAGTGAGCATCACAAGTCCAGTACGACCAGTTCCTGCTCCACGCACCAGTGTTCCAGTGAGCATCACAAGTCTAGTACCCACCAGTTCCTGCTCCACGCACCAGAGTTCCAGTGAGCATCACAAGTCCAGTACTGCCAGTTCCTGCTCCACGCACCAGAGTTCCAGTGAGCATCACAAGTCCAGTACTGCCAGTTCCTGCTCCACGCACCAGAGTTCCAGTGAGCATCACGAGTCCGATAGGGCCAGCTTCTGCTCCACGCACCAGAGTTCCTAGAAAGGGTCCAGGGCCTCCGGATTGCGTGACATCAGACCAGCACGGCCAGCACCGGAGCCCCCACCTGGGACAAAAGGAACTCCACCTAGATCCCCCCACAGATTTTTGGGCGCGTCCGGAGTCCGCTACTTTGAGTACTGTAACGCCCAGTCCTGGGTTTTCAGGCTGGAGCGCTTTGGGTTCATTTTGGTTTAGGGGTTTTCACAGTTCTATGGTGTCTAGTTCTATGTTGGGTTAATGGCTCCCACCAGAGGCAGCTGAGTCTCGTTGTCTCTAATTGGGAACCATTTATATGTTTGGGGATTGCACCTTAGTTTCGTGGGTTATTGTTCATGTCATGTTTATGTTAGGCTTTTCGTGTTGATTAGGGTTCTTGTCTAGTTAGGTTTCTACAGTCATGTCTAGTTAGGTTTCTCCGTGTTTCACTTAGATTTCAGCCATTCATGTTTAGGTTTAGAGTTCTGTGTTCGTGTTTTTAGGATTTAGCGTTAGGGCTCACGCCTGTTTCTTCGCTTATTGTTTTGTTTTTCGCTCTGTCCCAGTGTGTTATAATTAAATCATGTATTCTGGCTACATCGCTGCGTCTTGGTCTGTCCCCTCAGAAGTGAAACGTGACATCATTATCCATTTGGAAGACCCATTTGCGACCAAGCTTTAACTTCCTGACTGATGTCTTGAGATGTTGCTTCAATATATCCACATCATTTTCTTGCCTCATGATGCCATCTATTTTGTGAAGTGCACCAGTCCCTCCTGCAGCAAAGCACCCCCCACAACATGATGCTGCCACCCCCGTGCTTCACGGTTGGGATGGTGTTCTTCAGCTTGCAAGCCTCCCCCTTTTTCCTCCAAACATAACGATGGTCATTATGGCCAAAAAGTTCTATTTTTGTTTCATCAGACCAGAGGACATTTCTCCAAAAAGTACAGTCTTTGTCCCCATGTGCAGTTGCAGTGGCTTCTTCCCTTTTAATTTTAATTTATTTATCTGTTATTTTACCAGGTAAGTTGACTGAGAACACATTCTCATTTACAGCAACAAACTGGGGAATAGATAAAGGGGAGAGGAGGGGGGATGAAGGAGCCAACTGTAAGCTGGGGATGATTAGGTGACCATGATGGACAGCTTGGGAATTTAGCCAGGACACCAGGGTTAACACCCCTACTCTTTCGATAAGTGCCATGGGATCTTTAATGACCTCAGAGAGTCAGGACACCCGTCTTAACATCCCATCTGAAAGACGGCACCCTACACAGGGCAATGTCCCCAATCACTGCCCTGGGGCATTGGGATATTTTTTTTAGACCTGAGGAAAGAGTGCCTCCTACTGGCCCTCCAACACCACTTCCAGCAGCATCTGGTCTCGCATCCAGGGACTGACAAGGACCAACTCTGCTTAGCTTCAGAAGCAAGCCAGCAGTGGGATGCAGGGTGGTATCCTTGCTGAGCTGCCTTTCAGTTTATGTCGATATAGGACTCGTTTTACTGTGGATATAGATACTTTTGTACCTGTTTCCTCCATCATCTTCAAATCAAATCAAATCAAAAAAATTGGGTCACATACACATGGTTAGCAGAGATTAATGCGAGTGTAGCGAAATGCTTGTGCTTCTAGTTCCGACCGTGCAGTAATATCTAACAAGTAATCGAACAATTTCACAACAACTACCTTATACACACAAGTGTAAAGGAATGATTAAGAATATGTACATGTAAATATATGGAAGAGCAATGCCCGAATGGCATAGGCAAGATGCAGTAGATGGAATAGAGTACCGTATATACAGTGAGGGAAAAAAGTATTTGATCCCCTGCTGATTTTGTACGTTTGCCCACTGACAAAGAAATAATTAGTCTATAATTTCAATGGTAGGTTTATTTGAACAGTGAGATACAGAATAACAACAAAAAAATCCAGAAAAACGCATGTGAAAAATGTTATAAATTGATGAGGGATTTTTAATGAGGGAAATAAGTATTTGACCCCTCTGCAAAACATGACTTAGTACTTGGTGGCAAAACGCTTGATGGCAATCACAGAGGTCAGACATTTCTTGTAGTTGGCCACCAGGTTTGCACACATCTCAGGAGGGATTTTGTCCCACTCCTCTTTGCAGATCTTCTCCAAGTCATTAAGGTTTCGAGGCTGATGTTTGGCAACTCGAACCTTCAGCTCCCTCCACAGATTTTCTATGAGATTAAGGTTTGGAGACTGGCTAGGCCACTCCAGGACCTTAATGTGCTTCTTCTTGAACAACTCCTTTGTTGCCTTGGCCGTGTGTTTTGGGTCATTGTCATGCTGGAATACCCATCCACGACCCATTTTCAATGCCCTGGCTGAGGGAAGGAGGTTCTCACCCAAGATTTGACGGTACATGGCCCCGTCCATCGTCCCTTTGATGCGGTGAAGTTGTCCTGTCCCCTTAGCAGAAAAACACCCCCAAAGCATAATGTTTCCACCTCCATGTTTGACGGTGGGGATGGTGTTCTTTGGGTCATAGGCAGCATTCCTCCTCCTCCAAACACGGCGAGTTGAGTTGATGCCAAAGAGCTCCATTTTGGTCTCATCTGACCACAACACTTTCACCCAGTTGTCCTCTGAATCATTCAGATGTTCATTGGCAAACTTCAGACGGGCATGTATATGTGCTTTCTTGAGCAGGGGGACCTTGCGGGCGCTGCAGGATTTCAGTCCTTCACGGCGTAGTGTGTTACCAATTGTTTTCTTAGTGACTATGGTCCCAGCTGCTTCGAGATCATTGACAAGATCCTCCTGTGTAGTTCTGGGCTGATTCCTCACCGTTCTCATGATCATTGCAACTCCACGAGGTGAGATCTTGCATGGAGACCCAGGCTGAGGGAGATTGACAGTTCTTTTGTGTTTCTTCCATTTTGGTCTCATCTGACCACAACACTTTCACCCAGTTGTCCTCTGAATCATTCAGATGTTCATTGGCAAACTTCAGACGGGCATGTATATGTGCTTTCTTGAGCAGGGGGACCTTGCGGGCGCTGCAGGATTTCAGTCCTTCACGGCGTAGTGTGTTACCAATTGTTTTCTTAGTGACTATGGTCCCAGCTGCTTCGAGATCATTGACAAGATCCTCCTGTGTAGTTCTGGGCTGATTCCTCACCGTTCTCATGATCATTGCAACTCCACGAGGTGAGATCTTGCATGGAGACCCAGGCTGAGGGAGATTGACAGTTCTTTTGTGTTTCTTCCATTTGCGAATAATCACACCAACTGTTGTCACCTTCTCACCAAGCTGCTTGGCGATGGTCTTGTAGCCCATTCCAGCCTTGTGTAGGTCTACAATCTTGTCCCTGACATCCTTGGAGAGCTCTTTGGTCTTGGCCATGGTGGAGAGTTTGGAATCTGATTGATTGATTGCTTCTGTGGACAAGTGTCTTTTATACAGGTAACAAACTGAGATTAGGAGCACTCCCTTTAAGAGTGTGCTCCTAATCTCAGCTCGTTACCTGTATAAAAGACACCTGGGAGCCAGAAATCTTTCTGATTGAGAGGGGGTCAAATACTTATTTCCCTCATTAAAATGCAAATCAATTTATAACATTTTTCACATGCGTTCTTCTGGATTGTTTTCTTGTTATTCTGTCTCTCACTGTTCAAATAAACCTACCATTAAAATTATAGACTGATCATTTCTTTGTCAGTGACGTACAAATGTACAAAATCAGCAGGGGATCAAATACTTTCCTTCACTGTACATATGAGATGAGTAATGTAGGGTATGTAAACATGATAAAAAGTGGCATTGTTTAAGTGACTCTGGGCCGGCAGTCTGGGCCGGCAGCCTTGCGAGGGTTAACACATTTAAATGTTTTACTCACATTGGCTGCGGTGAAGAAGATCCCGCAGGTTTTAGAAGCGGGCCGTGTCAGTGGCACTGTATTGTCCTCAAAGCGAGCAAAGAAGTTGTTTAGTTGGTCTGGGAGCAAGACATCGGTGTTCGCGACAAGACTGGTTATATTTTTGAAGTCCGTGATTGACTGTAGACCCTGCCACATACGTCTCGTGTTTGAGCCGTTGAATTGCGATTCTTCTTGGTCTATATACTGACGCTTAGCTTGTTTGATTGCCTTGCGGAGGGAATAGCTACACTGTTTGTATTCGGTCATGTTTCCGGTCGCCTTGCAATGATTAAAATCAGTGGTTTGCGCTTTCAGTTTTGCGCGAATGCTGCCATCAATCCACGGTTTTTGGTTGGGGAATGTTTTAATATTCACTGTGGGTACCACATCACCGATGCACTTGCTAGTAAACTCGCTCACCGAATCAGCATATGCATCAATGTTATTGTCCAATGCTATCCGGAACATATCCCAGTCCACGTGATCGAAGCAATCTTGAAGCGTGGAATCAGATTGGTCGGACCAGCGTTGAACAGACCTGAGCACGGGCGTTTCCTGTTTTAGTTTCTGTCTATAGGCTGGGAGCAACAAAATGGAGTCGTGGTCAGATTTGCCGAAGGAGGGCTAGGGAGGGCTTTGTATGCGTGGCGGACATCAGAGTAGCAATGATCCAGAATTTTAACAGCCCGGGTCGCGCATTCGATATCCATATACAATTTAGGGGAGCCTTGTTTTCAGATTAGCCTTGTTAAAATCCCCAGCTACAATAAATGCAGCCTCAGGATATGTGGTTTCCATCGCCGAAGTCAAGGATCGGTAGGATAGTCAGTTTTACGAGGGTATGTTTGGCAGCATGAGTGAAGGATGCTTTGTTGTGAAATAGGAAGCCGATTCTAGATTTAATTTTGGATTGGAGATGCTTAATGTGAGCCTGAAGGAGAATTTACAGTCTAATCAGACACCTAGGTATTTCTAGTTGTCCACATATTCTAAGTCAGAACCGTCCAGAGAAGTGATTCTAGACGGGCGGGCGGGTGCGGGCAGCGATCGGTTGAAGAGCATGCATTTAGTTTTACTTGCATTTAAGAGCAGTTGGAGGCCACATAAGGAGTGTTGTATGGCATTGAAGCTAGTCTGGAGGTTTGTTAACACAGTGTCCAAAGAAGGGCCAGAAGTATACAGAATGGTGTCATCTGCTTAGAGGTGGATCAGAGAATCACCAGCAGCAAGAGCGACATCATTGATGTATACAGAGAAAAGAGTCGACCTGAGAATTGAACCCTTTGGCCCATATACACTGCCAGAGGTCCAGACAACAGGCCCTCCGATTTGACACACTGAACTCTATCTGAGAAGTAGTTGGTGAACCAGGCGAGGCAGTCATTTGAGAAACCAATACTGTTGAGTCTGCTCATAAGAATGCGGTGATTGACAGAGTCGAAAGCCTTGGCCAGGTTGATGAAGACAACTGCACAGTACTGTCTTTTTTCAATGGTGGTTATGATATTGTTTAGGACCTTGAGCGTGGCTGAGGTGCACCCATGACCAGCTCGGAAACCAGATTGCATAGCGGAGAAGGTACGGTGGGATTCGAAATGGTCGGTGATCTGTTTGTTAACTTGGCTTTCGAAGACTTTAGAAAGGCAGAGTAGGATAGATATAGGTCTGTAACAGTTTGGGTCTAGAGTGTCTCCCCCTTTGAAGAGGGAGATGACCGCGGAAGCTTTCCAATCTTTAGGGATCTCAGACGATACGAAAGAGAGGTTGAACAGGCTAGTAATACGGGTTGCAACAATTGAGGCGGAAAAGTTTAGAAAGAGAGGGTCCAGATTGTCTAGCCCAGCTGATTTGTAGGGGTCCAGATTTTGCAGCTCTTTCAGTACATCAGCTATCTGTATTTGGGTGAAGGAGAAATGGGGGAGGCTTGGGCAAGTTGCTGTGGGGGGTGCGGAGCTGTTGACCGGGGTAGGGGTAGCCAGGTGGAAAGCATGGCCAGCCGTAGAAAAACGCTTATTGAAATTCTCGATTATCGTGGATTTATCGGTGGTCACAGTGTTTCCTAGCCTCAGTGCAGTGGGCAGCAGGGAGGAGGTGCTCTTATTCTCCATGGACTTTACAGTGTTCCAGAACCTTTTGGAGTTTGTACTACAGGATGCAAATTTCTGTTTGAAATAGCTAGCCTTTGCTTTCCTAACTGCCTGTGTATATTACTTCCTAACTTCCCTGAAAAGTTGCATATCGCGGGGGCTATTCGATGCTAATGCAGTACGCCACAGGATTTTTTTGTGCTGGTCAAGGGCAGTCAAGTCTGGAGTGAACCAAGGGCTATATCTGTTCTTAGTTCAACATCTTTTGAATGGGGCATGCTTATTTAAGATGGTGAGGAAAGCACTTTTAAAGAATAACCAGGCATCCTCTACTGACGGAATGAGGTCAACATCCTTCCAGGATACCCGGGCCAGGTCAATTAGAAAGGCCTGCTCGCTTAAGTGTTTTAGGGAACGTTTGACAGGGATGAGGGGTGGTCGTTCGACCGCGGGCCCATTACGGATGCAGGCAATGAGGCAGTGATCGCTGAGATCCTGGTTGAAGACAGCAGAGATATGTTTAGAGGGCAGGTTGGTCAGGATGATATCTATGAGGATGCCCGTGTTTACGGATTTAGGGTTGTACCTGGTAGGTTCCATGATAATTTGTGTGAGATTGAGGGCATCTAGCTTAAACTGTAGGACGCCTGGGGTGTTAAGCATATCCCAGTTTAGGTCACCTAACAGTACAAACTCTGAAGATAAATGGTGTGCAATTAATTCACATATGGTGTCCAGGGCACAGCTGGGGGCTGAGGGGGGTCTATAACAAGCGGCAACAGTGAGAGACTTATTTCTATAAAGGTGGATTTTTAAAAGTTGAAGCTCAAACTGTTTGGACACAGACCTGGATAGCAATGACAGAACTCTGCAGGCTATCTCTGCAGTAGATTGCAACTCCACCCCCTTTGGCAGTTCTATCTTGGCGGAAAATGTTATAGTTGGGTGTGGAAATTTCCTAATTTTTGGTGGCCTTCCTAAGCCAGGATTCAGACACAGCTAGGACATCAGGGTTGTTGGAATGTGCTAAAGCAGTGAATAAAACATACTTAGGGAGGAGGCTACTGATGTTAACATGCATGAAACCAAGGCTTTTACGGTTGCAGAAGTCAACAAATGATAGCGCCTTGGGAATATGAGTGGAACTGGGGGCTACAGGGCCTGGGTTAACCTCTACATCATCAGAGGAACAGAGGAGGAGTAGGATAAGGGTACGGCTAAAGGCTATAAGAACTGGTCGTCTAGTGCCTCCTCTCTGTGCCTCCTCTCTGGAGGCACCAGTTAAGCCAGGTGAGGTCTCCGCATGTGTGTGGGGTGGGACAAAAGAGCTATCTAAAGCATTTTGAGCAGGACTGAGGGCTCTGCAGTGAAATAAAACAATAAGAACTAGCCAAGATAGGAGTAGACAAGGCATATTGAGATTAGAGAGAGGCATAAAGCAATCACAGGTGTTGATCAGGAGAGCTAAGACAGCAACGGGTAAATGACGATGAATGGGCAGAGCGGGTCAGTTAGGTACATACAGGACCTGAGTTCGAGGCTGGGGCCGACAGATAAACAAAATGAGGTACCGTGTTATTGAAACAGTCCAGGGGGCATCAGCTGTGTAGCCGAGTGATCATTGGGTCAAAAGAGCAGCAATAGGTGAGTCAGGGTGCCGTTCAGTAGTCACTACTACGCTTGGAGAGCAGCGGACACAGCGTTCAGAAAAGCTAGCGGGCCGGGGATAGTAGATGGTTCTTCGGCGACATCGTAACAGAATTGCCTGTTGAGACCACATCGGGTAATCACGTCGGCAGTCCAGTCGTGATGGATCGGCGGGGCTTTGTGTCGACAATAAAGGGTCCAGGTCAATTGGCAAAATAGGTATTGTAGCCCTAGAATTAGCTGGTATGTGGGCCTAGCTCGAGGCTAGCTCAAGGCTAGCTGGTGCTTGCTTCGGGACAGAGGCGTTAGCTAACTGTAGCCACTCGTTTGCAGCTAGCTAGCTGCGATGATCCGGTGTAATGATCCAGAGCGGCAGGAATCCTGTGATATGGTAGAGAGAAGCAGTCCGATATGCTCTGGGTTGATATCACGCTGTGCAGACTGGCAGGTGTTGTCTGACCTAAGGCTGGCTGATGACCGGGAAAAAGGTGAAGACCGCTAGACATGGCTAACAAAGACTAGTAGCTAGTTAGCTGGCTAGCTCCTGATGGAAGTTCCAGTTATAAGGAAAATAAATAGCAGATCCATACCACATTGGGTGAGGCGGGTTGCAGGAAAGTATATTTAGTTCGTAGATAGAAAGTGAGATTAAGATATTTCCGAAAAAGACTGGATATTTACACGGGATAAGACAAGACACGGGATAAGACACGGGATAAGACAAAGACAAATACACACGTCCTACTGCAACACCAGTACTAAACACCAGGTTAAGCCTGGTGTTCAGTACCAGCGGTATGGATACATGTTCTGTACAGGTGTTATAGCTCAGATGTATAGGCATCTCTCTTGGCCCCTTTTACACTCCATTTCCTCCTCCCTCTCAGTCTCTTCCTGCCTCCCTGTATGTTAACTATTCACACCCTTCCACCATAGTATCCCCCCCTCTCTCTGTCCATATATATGTGCAGTTTGACAGCAGGGCTCTTGACCTAACATGAAGTGAAGTGAACATGAAGTGACAAATTGATTAGCCTATAGGTTTCATGGCTCCACTTTTTGAACAGCCATTTTGGTTTAAAGTGTTTTTAATATGTGGTGCTTGTGTCTATATGCCAATGCAAGGCAAATATCCTGACACACGTGTGTAAGAGAGTTATATAGCCCTATATACATGTCTCTGTTGAGGTGCAACACAGACACAGAAACAACTAAATTATTTTCCACTATTTGAAAAAGAAGGCCTACTAGGTTATCCTCACACAATATCACTAGAATTTTTCATCTCTGATTACAAATCAAATAAAATTTTATTGGTTGCATACACATATTTAGAAAATGTTATTGCGGGTGTAGCGAAATGCTTGTGTTCCTAGCTCCAACAGTGCAGTAGAATCTAACAATACACACAGATCTAAAAGTACAAAAATGGAATTAAGAAGTATATAATATTAGGAAGAGCAATGTCGGAGTCCGGAGTAAAAATACAGTATATATATATATATATGTGATGGGATGTATAGACATTATTGACAGTATGTGGGTAGAATATGTAGTACATCTGTAGAATACATAGGATAGAATAGTATATAGTATAAACAGCAATAGTTGAATAGGATGGCCTTGACTAGAATACAGTATATACATATGAAATTAGTAAAATAGTTTGCAAACATTATTAATGTGACCAGTGTTCCATTATTAAAGTGACCAGTGTTCCATAACATATTGAGAAATAAATCCCTACTATAGATAGTTTAGAGTATAATATCATGAATAGTGAAAGTGTTTAGTTGGAATTCAAGAAGTCAAGAGCTAACTCAGTGGTAAATCAATATAGGGAAGCAGAGCTATGTGCACTAGCTATCATTATCACCGTCACTGCACAACAAACATGTGTACACTGATTGAGTGTGAAGAGGCACGAAGAACATTTTACACAGCTTTGTTATGGCTAATGGTGGGCTGGAGGCGTGTTGAAGTGTGAGTGTGTGTATGTTGGATCTGATTACACACACTCTCCTCAGATGGCTACACACACCTGTGTGGGACAGATTTGGCGTGAGAGACGGCGAGCGCACCTGTTTTTCTGTTGTGTCCCCCTTTCTTACGTAACGACGAAGCGACACCATTCATTCCAATGTTGACTGAATCATAACTCACATTTACACATCACTTACCACATGAATGGCTCTAAAGCTATTCTGCTTTGTTTTCCCTTAGATCATGCTGTATACTTAGTAACACAATGCAGTGAGTGAAGAGTGTGTTCAAAGGATACATGAGAGCTGAGGGTCAGTGGGGTCAATTGAGGAAACAACACGGTGTACAATACAGGGTTGGAGCCATTCACACATAAGGTTGAATGTGGGTGTTTTAGAATACCTACTACCTGAAGCTCATCTTGCCCAATGCCTCCATCATTGTTAAGGATTGAGGGTTGTCGTAATGGTCCTACAAGTGCAGGACACAGCTTTCAATAATAAAAAAACACACACACGGACACGCACACGCACACGCACACGCACACACACACACACACACACACACACTCAATAACAAAATAAATGTTTGTATAATGTGTGAATGTTTGTGTGCTAAAATTGGCACCTTGTTGTTGTAGAACAGTCTTGTGTTGACGAGTGGAATGTAAATCATGTAAACTGATCATTGGGTGAATCCTCACCTGCGTCTAAAAAGGCCTAATATAGCTGCACCTTTGCATGGGTCTGCGCTCACACGCTAACCCCTGTCTGCTTGTCTGTGGATAACTCTCTACCTCCATCTCATCTGTTTCCTTCCAGCTCTCATCACTCTCTCAACTCCAGCTCTGTGTGAGTAGGTCAGAGGAGTGTGTGTGTGTTTGTGTGTGCAATGTGTGAGAGCCACGCAGAGAGGGCTCTATGACAGGCCCTGCTTATAGTGGACTTGCTTCACCCCACCTCAGAGTGGGGATTGTCTCTACAACACTGCGTACAGAAAGGTTAGATATTCCTAACCAATTCCATCCGTATTTGAGCACAAGTGTGTGGTGCTGGGTTGGGTATTGTGTATTAGTGTGTGTGTGTGTATTAGTGTGCTTGTGGTGTGTGTGTGTGCCTGCATATGTACAGCTGCGTGTGTGTGTGTGTGTGTGTGTAAGACAGCGTAATACAGGTACGTCAGCCAGTGGAGGATTGCAATGCATGCATTCCATTTAGTTTATTCCTTCAACGTTAGATAATTATGGTTATTATCCTCTAAACGTTTTTTTCCATGCTCTGTTGCTCTGCTGCTCCGTTTTCTGTCTCTCCTACTTTTTGTTTTGGAAGATAAGGGGTGGGAGGCTTCCAGTCCATACAGTATAATCAGCAACACCTGAACACTTTACAGTTACAGAACAAAGTTCCCACACAGTGAGTTCTCTGTCTGATGTTAATTCATGCACTACTGGCACAGTTGTGTGCAATGAGATCATATTGCGTGTTTATAATACTGCGGTTTCTCTGTATTAATTGCTTAGTATACTATATATTTGCATATATACAGTGCCTTCAGAAAGTATTCATACCCCTTGACTTATTCAATACCCCATAATGACAAAGTGAAAAGGTGGTTTTGAAATGTTTGCAGATGTATTGAAAATGAAAAACATAAATATCTCATTTACATAAGCATTCACACCCCTGTGAACTACAAGGTTGTTGATCCATCCTCAGTTTCTCCTATCACAGCCGTTTAAGTTTGTAACTGTTTAAAAGTCCCCATTGGTCTCATGGTGCAATTCCTGAGTGGTTTCCTTCCTCTCTGGCAGCTGAGTTTGGAAGGACGCTTGTATCTTTGTAGTGACTGGGTGTATTGATACACCATCCAAAGTGTAATTAAGAACTTACAGTTGAAGTCGGAAGTTTACATACACTTAAGTTGGAGTCATTAAAACTTGTTTTTCAACCACTCAGCAAATGTCTTGTTAACAAACTATAGTTTTGGCAAGTCGGTTAGGACATCTACTTTGTGCATGACACAAGTAATTTTTCCAACAATGGTTTACGGACAGATAATTTCACTTATAATTCACTGTATCACAATTCCAGTGGGCCAGAAGTTGACATACACTAATTTGACTGTGCCTTTAAACAGCTTGGAAAATTCCAGAAAATGATGTCATGGCTTTAGAAGCTTCTGATAGGCTAATGGACATAATTTGAGTCAATTGGAGGTGTACTTGTGGATATATTTCAAGGCCTACCTTCAAACTCAGTGCTTCTTTGCTTGACATCATGGGAAAATCAAAAGAAATCCTACAAGACCTCAGAAAAGAAATTGTAGACCTTCACAAGTCTAGTTCATCCTTGGAAGCAATTTCCAAATGCCTGAAGGTACCACGTTCATCTGTACAAACAATAGTACGCAAGTATAAACACCATGGGACCACGCAGCCGTCATACCGCTCAGGAAGGAGACGCATTCTGTCTCCTAGAGATGAACATACTTTGGTGCGAAAAGTGCAAATCAATCACAGAACAACAGCAAAGGACCTTGTGAAGATGCTGGAGGAAACAGGTACAAAAGTATCTATATCCACAGTAAAACAGGTCCTATATCGATATAACCTGAAAGGCCGCTCAGCAAGGAAGAAGCCACTGCTCCAAACCCACCATAAAAAAGCCAGACTACGGTTTGCAACTGCACATGGGGACAAAGATCGTACATTTTGGAGAAATGTCCTCTGGTCTGATGAAACAAAAATAGAACAATTTGCCCATAATGACCATCGTTATGTTTGGAGGAGAAAGGGGCAGGCTTGCAAGCCGAAGAACACCATCCCAACTGTGAAGCACAGGGTGGCAGCATCATGTTGTGGGGGTGCTTTGCTGCAGGAGGGACTGGTGCACTTCACAAAATAGATGGCATCATGAGGCAGGAAAATTATGTGGAATATTGAAGCAACATCTCAAGACATCAGTCAGGAAGCTAAAGCTTGGTCGCAAATGAGTCTTCCAAATGGACAATGACCCCAAGCATACTTCCAAAGTTGTGGCAAAATGGCTTAAGGACAACAAAGTCAAGGTACTGGAGTGGCCGTCACAAAGCCCTGACCTCAATCCTATAGACAATTTGTGAGCAGAACTGAAAAAGCATGTGCAAGCAAGGAGGCCTACAAACCTGACTCAGTTACACTAGCTCTGTCAGGAGGAATGGGACACAATTCCCCCAACTTATTGTGTGAAGCTTGTGGAAGGCTACCCAAAACGTTTGACCCAGGTTAAACAATTTAAAGGCAATGCTACCAAATACTAATTGAGTGTATGTAAACTTTTGACCCACTGGGAATGTGATGAAAGAAATAAAAGCTGAAGTAAATAATTCTCTCTGCTATTATTCTTACATTTCATTTTTAATGAATTTGTAAAAATGTGTCAAAATACATAATATATAATTCCACTTTGACATTATGGGGTATTGTGTGTCGGCCAGTGACAAAAAGTCTAAATTTAATCCATTTTAAATTCAGGCTATAACACAACAGAACCAAAAAGGGTTATCCTATGGGAACAGCTGAAGAACCCTTTTTGGTTCAAGATAGCACCTTTTTTCTAAGAGTGCATGTGAAGGACGTGAGCACACTGTCTGTCTGTCATCATAATAATAAAGATATGTATGGGCCTCCCGAGTGGCGCAGTGCTCTAAGGCACTGCATCAAATCAAATCAAATCAAATTTATTTATAAAGCCCCCCTTACATCAGCTGATGTCACAGAGTGCTGTACAGAAACCCAGCCTAAAACCCCAAACAGCAAGCAATGCAGGTGTGAAAGCACGGTGGCTAGGAAAAACTCCCTAGAAAGGCCAAAACCTAGGAAGAAACCTAGAGAGGAACCAGGCTGTGAGGGGTGGCCAGTCCTCTTCTGGCTGTGCCGGGTGCAGATTATAACAGAACATGGACAAGATTTTAAAATGTTCATAAAACAGGCAGAACAGTTGAAACTGGAGAAGCAGCACGGCCAGGTGGACTCGGGACATCAAGGAGTCATCAGGCCAGGTAGGCCTTGAGGAATGGTCCTAATGCTCAGGTCCTCCGAGAGAGAGAGAGAGAGAGAGAGAGAGAGAGAGAGAGAAGAAGAAAAAAAGAAAGAAAGAGAGAGATAATTAGAGAGAGCATACTTAAATTCACAGGACACCAGATAAGAGAATAAATACTCCAGATATAACAGGCGGACCCTAGCCCCCGACACATAAACTACTGCAGCATAAATACTGGGGGCTGAGACAGGAGGGGTCGGGAGACACTGTGGCCCGTCCGGCGAAACCCCGGACAGGGCCAAACAGGCAGGATATAACCCCACCCACTCTGCCGAAGCACAGCCCCCACACCACTAGAGGGATATCTTCAACCACCAACTTACCATCCTGAGACAAGGCCGAGTATAGCCCACAAGATCTCCGCCACGACACCAGAAGCCAGTGACTCAGCCCCTGTAATAGGGTTAGAGGTAGAGAATCCCAGTGGAGGGGAACCGGCCAGGCAAAGACAGCAAGGGTGGTTCGTTGCTACAGTGCCTTTCCGTTCACCTTCACACT
Source organism: Brachymystax lenok tsinlingensis (assembly GCA_030435695.1). Taxonomy (NCBI): domain Eukaryota; kingdom Metazoa; phylum Chordata; class Actinopteri; order Salmoniformes; family Salmonidae; genus Brachymystax; species Brachymystax lenok. The sequence continues at coordinate 33,169,186 of CM059790.1, forward strand.
CCTGGGCCAGACTACACTCAATCATAGGACCTACTGAAGAGATGAGTCTTCAATAAAGACTTAAAGGTTGAGACAGAGTCTGCGTCTCTCACATGGATAGGCAGACTATTCCATAAAAATGGAGCTCTATAGGAAAAAGCCCTGCCTCCAGCTGTTTGCTTAGAGATTCTAGGGACAGTAAGGAGGCCTGCGTCTTGTGACCGTAGCGTACGTGTAGGTATGTACGGCAGGACCAAATCAGAAAGATAGGTAGGAGCAAGCCCATGTAATGCTTTGTAGGTTAGCAGTAAAACCTTGAAATCAGCCCTTGCCTTAACAGGAAGCCAGTGTGGAGAGGCTAGTACTGGAGTAATATGATCCAATTTTGGGGTTCTAGTCAAGATTCTAGCAGCCGTGTTTAGCACTAACTGAAGTTTATTTAGTGCTTTATCCGGATAGCCGGAAAATAAAGCATTGCAGTAGTCTAACCTAGAAGTTACAAACGCATGGATTAACTTCTCTGCATCATTTTTGGACAGAAAGTTTCTGATTTTTACAATGTTACGTAAATGGAAAAAAGCTGTCCTTGAAACAGTCTTGATATGTTCGTCAAAAGAGAGATCAGGGTCCAGAGTAACGCCGAGGTCCTTCACAGTTTTATTTTGGAGGGCAATTTTGGGGCTTCACCATGTTTCATCGAAATGTACAGCTGTGTGTCATCCGCATAGCAGTGAAAGTTAATATTATGTTTCTGAATGACATCACCAAGTGGTAAAATATATAGTGAAAACAATAGTGGTCCCAAAACAGAGCCTTGAGGAACACCGACATTTACAGTTGATTTGTCAGAGGACAAACCATCCACAGAGACAAACAGTGCTAGTGGCGTCACATCACAGTGCTAGTGGCGTCACTACAGACCCGGGTTTGATCCTGGGCTGTATCACAACCGGCTGTGATCGTGAGTCCCATAGGGCGGCGTGTTGAACGTTGTTTCCTCTGACACATTGGTGCGACTGGCTTCCGAGTTAAGCGGGCGGGTGTTAACTTCTTTGGGAGCAGCGCACGAGGTGACGGTTTTGGAGGGCCTGGCGTGCCCAAAGTAAAATGCCTCCCATTCATGCCCAGAAAATGGATATGCACATATTTAGTATCATTGGATAGGAAACAGTCTGAAGTTTCTAAAAGCGTTAACATTTTGTCTGTGAGTATAACAGAACGGATATGGCAGGCAAAAACCAGAGGAATTTCTGTCCTGGAAAAAGTGGTTTTGACACATTGCCTCATTTGGAACCCCTCCCTTATGAAAATGCCCATATAAGGGCATATGAATGCAGTACCTATTGCTTCCTCTGGATGTCAACAGTCTCGAGAAAGTGTTTTGATTCTTTTTAGCTGCTTTTAGATTGTAGAAGAAGACGAATAAGGAAGTGGCCACACAGATGTCAACAGAAAAGAATGCGCATTCCCGGCTTGCGCGCGCTGTGTTTTTTTATTTTCCTATCGCCCAGTTTATATTCCGGTTGAAATATTATACAACATATACATAAAAGTGTTCCTAAGGATACATTTACAATTATGTTTGATTGTTCTTGGACAAGTTTATAGGTATAAGTTGAACGAGTTCTCTTCACGTTTCAATGGAGGAGTCGACGCTGTATTTTCTCATTATAACGCGCGCCAACCAAACAGAGATTTATGGATATAATACATTACTTTTTCTAACAAAAGAACCATGGATTGTCTTCGTTGGACACTTGGGAAGCCCTCAGCAGAAGTTCTTCAAAAGGTAATTGATTTGTTTTCGCTGTGAAATGTGTTATGTGTGAACTGTGATGGTGTATGAATTTATGGTAATGGGAAAAATATGCGGGGTGCTATCCTCAAACAATCAAATGTGGTGCTTTCGCCATAAAGCCTTTTTGAAATCTGACAACGCTGTGATATTGCCAAGAAGCAGAGCTTTTGATGACTATGCAACACTTGTATATTGATACATGTTTAATAATTCAACTTTTGGATTTTGAATTTGGCGCCTTGCATTTCACCGGGTAGTGTCCCACCGCTCCCTAAGAAGTTAAGAAGCGCGGTTAGACGGGTCTTGTTTCAGAGGACGCATGACTCGACCTTCACCTCCCAAGCCCTTTGGGGAGTTGCAGCGATGAGACAAGATCAAAATTGGGGAGAAAAAGGGGGTAAAATACAAAAAAAAAATATATATATACAGTATGTATATGCCACTGTAAGCAGACCAGGCCTCTATTACTTTACTGGGTCGCAACATGGGTTGGTGTAAGGTACAGTGTGTCCAGCACTGTAAAAGGGGTAATAAAGTCTGCAAAGCAAACATTCTCACTATTTTCTTACTACGACCTGACATAAGAGGATGTTTGTCAAAGCTGAGATGTATCATGAGTACTTCGGTTGTTGTCGTGTTGCTCAAAAAGACTCACACCCATGTAACAAATGCCATCACACACACAGCACACTGACATTGTCTTGGAAAAGGCTTTTAGAAGTGTGGTTTGTTGAGCATAAACACAGCACACTGGTATTGTCTGGGATAAGGCTTTGAGAAGTCTTCATACACAGCTTTCATCTCCACCACTATAAATAAATAGAAATATGAAATGAGAACTGTTACGTGAGAGAGCCCGAGTCAGGTTATCTCCTGCAATCAATTGGCAGAGAAGGCTATGCCAGTGTATGTGTGTGTGTGCCAAGACTATTCTGGGTTCCTCTGCGTTCTTACCTGAGGTGATGTTCCCGCCCTGCCAAACCAACAGAGGAAAAAAGAGATGCATAAATACATGAACCCAGCAAGCAAGGGTATAATTAAAGTAATTAAGGAGAGAGGTGAAACACAGGTGAAGCACAGGTGAAAGGTGTTACAGCAGCCGTTCCCCTTCCTGAAAACCAAGAATGCACAGTGACGACGGTAAGGTGACGCATAAGGGTCATTCCAGTGTCCCTCATGTGTTCCAGCGCATGGACAATAGTGGTAAAACTTCTCTTCTCTTCGCTTTCTTCTCCTGGCTTCTCTTCTCTGGCCCATTCAATGGTGTGGGCTATTCCAGGGGTTGGCAGGACAGATGTGTCCACTTTAGGGGTAACCTTACATAAGAGGACTTGCTGAACCCTGAAGTCAGAGATGCTGATCTTTTGTCTGCATGAAAAGGCAAGAAAAATGTGAATGTGCTTTTAATCCGTCTATCTGCATATTTCAAGACATGGCATATGAGGGTATAGTGAGATACCCAATGGGTTGGGCAATACTTTTCTTGTCAATCATTTTAGGAAAAAAAGTATACTTAAAAACGGAAAATCAAATGATCCTCCATCGTTAAGAGAGTGAAAAATCTAATGCATTATTATTTAAATATTTAAAAGGTGTGAGCAACAGAGAAAAACAGAATAGCGCAATTTGAGGCTTATGGCATAGAAATCCCGCTATGCCCTCCGACAAACCATCAAACAGACAAAGCGCCAACACAGGACTAAGATCGAATCGTACTACACTGGCTCCGACGCTCGTCAGACATGGCAGGGCTTGCAAATTATTACAGACTACAAAGGGAAGCACAGCCGCAAGCTTCCCAGTGACATGAGCTAATAAATAAACTTTTATTTTTAAATTGTACCTTTATTTAACTAGGCAAGTCAGTTAAGAACAAATTCTGATTTTCAATAACGGCCTACTGGGGAACAATGGGTTAACTGCCTTGTTCAGGGGCAGAACAACAGATTTTTACCTTGTCAGCCCAGGGATTTGATCTTGCAAACTTTCAGGTACAAGTCCAACACTCTAACCACTAGGCTACCTGCCTAAATTCTATATGCTCACTTCGAGACAAGTAACACTGAAACATGCATGAGAGCATCAGCTGTCCTGGATGACTGTGTGATCATGCTCTCCGCAGCCAATGTGAGTAAGACCTTTAAACAGGTCAACATTCACAAGGCCGCAGGGCCAGATGGATTACCAGGACGTGTACTCCGAGCATGCGCTGACCAACTGGCAAGTGTCTTCACTGACATTTTCAACCTCTTCCTGTCTGAGTCTGTAATACCAACATGTTTCAAGCAGACCACCATAGTTCCTGTGACCAAGAACACTAAGGTAATCTGCCTAAATGACTACCGACCCGTAGCACTCACATCTGTAGCCATGAAGTGCTTTGAAATGCTGGTCATGGCTCACATCAACACCATTATCCCAGAAACCCTAGACCCACTCCAATTTGCATACCGCCCCAACAGATCCACAGATGATGCAATCTCTATTGCACTCCACACTGCCCTTTCCCACCTGGACAAAAGGAACACCTATGTGAGAATGCTATTCATTGACTACAGCTCAGCGTTCAACACCATAGTGCCCTCAAAGCTCATCACTAAGCTAAGGACCCTGGGACTAAACACCTCCTTCTGCAACTGGATCCTGGACATCCTGACGGGCCGCCCCCCAGGTGCTAAGGATAGGTAACAACACATTCGCCATGCTGACCCTCAACACGGTGGCCCCTCAGGGGTGCGTGCTCAGTCCCCACTATCATTAATGTTGCCGATGACACAACAGTGGTAGTCCTGATCACCGACAATGACGAGACAGCCTATAAGGAGGAGGTCAGAGACCTGGCCGTGTGGTGCCAGGACAACAACCTCTCCCTTAATGTGATCAAAGACAAAGAAGATGATTGTGGACTACAGGAAAAGGAGGACGGGGCACACCCCCATTATCATCGACGGGGGCTGTAGTGGAGCAGGTTGAGAGCCTCAAGTTCCTTGGTGTCCACATCACCAACAAACTATCATGGTCCAAGCACACCAAGACAGTCGTGAAGAGGGCACAACAAAACCTATTCCCCCTCAGGAGGCTGAAAAGATTTGGCATGGGTCCTCAGATCCTCAAAAGGTTCTACAGCTGCACCATCGAGAACATCCTGACTGGTTGCATCACTGCCTGGTATGGCAACTGCTCGGCCTCCGACCGCAAAGCACTACAGAGGGTAGTGCATACGGCCCAGTACATCACCAGGGCCAAGCTTCCTGCCATCCAGGACCACTATACCAGGCGGTGTCAGAGGAAGGCTCTAAAAATTGTCAAAGACTCAGGCCACCCTAGACACAGACTGTTCTCTCTGCTACCGCACGGCAAAAGGTACCGGAGCGCCAAGTCTAGGTCCAAGAGGCTTCTAAACAGGTTCAACCCCCAAACCATAAGACTCCTGAACATCTAATCAAATGACTACCCAGACTATTTGCATTGACGCCCCCCCCCTTCTACGCTGCTCTCTGTTATTATCTATGCATAGTCACTTTAATAACTTCAATAACATATTACCTTAATAACCGGTGCCCACGCACATTGACTCTGTACCAGTACCCACTGTATATAGCCTTGCTTTTGTTATCTTACTGGTGCTCTATAATTATTTCTTACTTTAATTTCTTACTTTTTGTAGGTATTTTCTTAACTACATTGTTGGTTAAGGGCTTGCAAGTAAGCATTTCACTATAAGGTCTACACCTGTTGTATTAGGCGCATGTGAAAAATACAATTTGATTTGATAGTCTTACAAGCACTGGATAGATGCGGTGGGAACATGTGGGTCTGGGCAGGTGTGATGTTGCTGATGTTTTTGTGCGTCTGTCTGTTGTCTTTTGTCTGTATTTGTTAATATTGTTTGAAAACTAAAATCTAATCTTACAAAAAAAGAAAAGACAACAAAAAGCCCATCAAGAGGTAAAGGAGAAACGATAAGCTCCACAAGGCCAGCCACTTAATGCCTCTGCCCGTAAATGTTACTGTTCTGTTCCCGCGTTCTACTTAATGACTCCTGCCCTGTCCATGCGGGCAGCGCGGGATCACACACCCATCCATCTTAAACTGCCGCCTGCTATCTCTATACTTTCTGTTCTTCACACGCTACTGAGCCCCCTCGCACGCTCAGCATCTCCACTATGGGGGGGGAGGCTGTGTCCCTAATGGCACCCTATTATGATCAAATGCTGGATCTGTTCAAAAGTAGTGCACTATATAGGGAATAGGGTGCCATTTGGCATGTACCCCAACAGTACAAAAGAAGAAAGCCAGCTATGAGTGATCCTCGCTATGAACGCTTTGTGTTATCTCTATGACAGAGCGGCTGATATGTGTGCTATGACCTACCTACCTCCATTCAGCAGCGCTGTAGGCTGTTTTTTATGTTAGCGTAAACACAGGGCCAAATCAATACATGCAGTATGCTCCCCATGCCTGCCTGACTGCCCGCCTGCCTGCCCGCCTCCCTGCCTGCCCGCCCGCCCGCCTGCCGCGAGCTGCTCTGTTTACCTGGCAGCCGTTCAGACCTTTTCTGTCTAAACTTGAAATAGGATCCAAAACACTCCACTCACGCATAGTGGTTTGCACGAGATGCTTTGGTTCCCTCCCTCTACGTTCCCCGACAATGGGGCTCCCGAACGCTAATTTTACACACTGCCTGACCGGGAGGGGGAACACACCTAGCCAGAGGGTCATATCTATCTGCAATTAAAGCATTAATGCTTAAAACAAGCCTGGGAATTGGCTGACTGATACAAGCCAGCAAACACGCACAGAGCTGCAAGGTGATAACATCAATCTTCACTTCATTTATATCTCACCTTTGTTTCAACTGCTTATGTATCAGAGCAACTGCCAGTGGTTTGTGTGTGTCTTATTTTCCTGACTTATTTATTCATGTGTATTTTGCTCTACTGTATAGGCCCTTGCAGCATACTGTTTTCCTAACAGATTATGTAATGCTCTTGACACAAACCACAGACCACAGACAGTCTAGCAGGTCTGGTACACCTGGTATACAACAACTGTTGACTGCATAATCAGGTCAGTCAGAACAGTAAATCCCATTGACATCAGAGCCGCCTTCCTACTCTTCACTGGCCTCCAAGGCGTGTGATAGCAAGCCAGGGCCCCCAGAACCCCCCAACACACACACACACACACAACTTGGGAAAGCTGTAAATCAACCCGAGCAGGACTGTTTAAGATATGGTATTTAGTGAAGAAGGAGGTTCATCATTTACCTTTACACTAAGGTCAACAGGGTTAAAGCCAGTCAAGACTGGTGTGTGTGTTTTCCTCAAGCCTTAACGTATACATAAACATTTAGTTTCATTTATAAAAAGTTTACAGAATTAAACGTTTTTAATAGAAATTTCAAAAAAAGTTTATCTTGTTCATCTTTCTGCTTTGAGTTCTAACGTGTTTCATTGGTAATGCAAGTGCAATTAGAAACATCCTGATCCTCCTTGGCAGATGCTACTGTTTGGAGTTAGTGCTATTAGATATTGATCCAGTTTTATTTCCTATATTCATATAATTAAGCATCGGAAGGAAGTGCGATCGGAAACAGGGCCTAATCTCTTCCAGGGCTGTGGTCTGTAGCGGGGACTGTGTGTGTGTATGTGTGTGTGTTCTGTGGCAGGGACAGTGTGTTCGCTCCAGGGAAGTCAGCATTGATCTCTGGGCGCAAACAGCAGGTGGACGGCTGGTGGTTTTACAGTATAGTACCCTACACCACCCGATGTCACAGGAAGGCCAAAAAGATCATCAAGGACAACAACCACCCGAGCCACTGCCTGTTCACCCCGCTATCATCCAGAAGGCGAGGTCAGTACAGGTGCATCAAAGCTAGGACCGAGAGACTGAAAAACAGCTTCTATCTCAAGGCCATCAGACTGTTAAACAGCCACCACTAACATTGAGTGGCTGCTGCCAACATACTGATTTAAATCTCTAGCCACTTTAAATAATAGAAAATTGGATGTAACAAATGTATCACTAGCCACTTTAAACAATTTTGTATATAATGTTCACATATCCGACATTACTCATATCAAATGTATACACTGTACTCTATACCATCTACCGAATCTTGCCTATGCCGTTCGGCCATCGACTCAAATCTCTAGCCACTTTAATAATTAAAAAGTGGATGTAATAAATGTATCACTAGCCACTTTAAACAATGCCATTTATATAATGTTTACATATCCTACACTACTCATCTCACATGTATATACTGTACTATATACCATCTACTGCATCTTTCCTATGCCGGTCAGCCATCGCTCATCCATATATTCATATGTACATACTCGTATTCATTCATTTACACTGTGTGTATAAGGTAGTTGTTGTGAAATTGTTAGATTACTTGTTAGATACTACTGCATGGTCGGAACTAGAAGCACAAGCATTTCGCTACACTCGCATTAACATCTGCTAACCATGTGTATGTGGCAAATAAAATTTGATTTGATTTGAGTAGCCAGTACCCAGCCCAGCGACCAAGGATTGACCAGGAGCAGGTCAAACACCCCCTCTTTACCACACACACACACACACACACACACACACACACACACACACACACACACACACACACACACACACACACACACACACACACACACACACACACACACTGGAAGTATGTCTCACTGGAGGACGAAAAAGGAAGGTCAGACTGAAGTAAGTGCAGACCTCACCGTAAGTCGTTAAGTCTCAGACATCAAAAGGTACCTGAACCCCCCTTCACATACCTGAAGAACAGGTGAGGTTGTCATGGAGACAGACATACTGACAGACAGACCAGAAGGAAGAGGAGGAAAGAGAGGAAGGGGATGTAATTGCAACACCTGCATCATAAAAAGCAGGGATGTCTGGGATGTTTGGTTCAGAAATACACCATGTTTTCTCTCACTCAGCAACATGCATGGTGTACAGTGATTCTTGGATATTGATGATTTCTATATAGGCCTACATTTCATTTTAGCATTAATCCCCAATTCAAAAACAGAAGAGGACATATTGCAGAATGTTGCATGAATTAATTATTTATCTGAAGATAATTTACAATAGTGGAATGAAGAAAAGAACAATTAGGCCTACATGTAGCCTGCCAGTTCACTGAGAGGTGAGAGGTGGTATTTATAGAATCAAATGTCGGTGAGATGGTTTATATGCTTCAGCTATATTTAAATCAAAACGATCTCCAATTATACAAAAGATCTAACCATAATTACTGCTATGCAATCTCTCTGCCTGCCATCTCCTTTCAAGTCAGGATACGTGCCATGACCGCACCGCTTCACTTTAATAAACCTTTCCCTGGAAAAGTGTTATGTTATGTAAAAACACCCGGTAACTATTTATACAGTAACACACCTGACGAGGCAACTATCCAAACAGAAGGTGTTGAACCTGGCCCTTGCGTGCCTATCCAACCCAGACATCTGATTCATTACAGGGAGTCCGTTGAGGGTAAGAAAACCGACCCGATGAAAAGTAACCTAAGTGAGTCTGCAGGCTCGACCTGCCTCAACAGCATCATGCGTGTTAGCTAATAAAACCCTCCCTTCCCTTCTTCTCTCTCTCCCTCCGCCTCCCTCCCCCGCTCCGGGCCCGTTCGTGCAGACGAGGTAAAACATCTCCATGCCTGTGACGGAGCCCCGCAGGTGGGCCCTTGCCCACGTGCGCAGGTAGACCTAGATAATATCACTGTTACTATACAGACCGTGTTTGGGTTAGCTGAAAAACACTTCAACGGTGGGGGCAAAACAAAGTGATCTGCAGTATGTGATAACACCACGAAGCTGCCCCCTACAAATGAGCCGACTGTATATGCTATGTAAACACTGGAGCCTTGCACGAAACACCAACACATAGTATAAGGATTTGTATCTTTTCTTCTTCAGGATAGGCTCTTGTGAGTGTGTTGTTGTCATATATGAGGTGTTTATATAGCCATTGACACACAGATAGATTTATGATAATTATCAGGAAGACTAGCTGTTGCCATTGGCGTCGGCTAATGGGGATCCTAATTAATCAAACAAAAAATCAAATAATGTTGACTATTAATGCAATATTTTAGGATGCATAATGTTGATTGAAGTAATTCACTAAAACACACTAGTCCTACTAATAATCAAAACAAATGGACTTCGGCTTACAAATTTTTGCTGCCAATTCTTTTCCCGCCCAAGTCTCTTTCTTTGGGATGAACAGAAACCCGCTCTGTTTTTAATTGAAGTCTCTACAATGCAGCTCATTACGTATGTTCTCTCTCATCTACTTATAAACAGAATGAAAAATATATAATATGCGGTTGCCGGTCTGGACCAGAACAGCCCTTACTGCTTGCTTCCGTAAACAGATCTCCCAGGTGGTCCATGTGTGCCAGGAGAGGGAGGAAAAGAAGTGCTGGATGAAAATATCTGCTGCATTCAACACAAGAACAAGGGATGTCTAGATTTCTAGGGCTCTGTTTAATATATTTAGTGGTGTGTATGTGTTTGTGTGTGTGTATGTGTTAAAAAAGTGTCATATTAGTCTTTGTTTACACTATGACAAATGTTTGACACCAAAAGAGGGTCATGATACAACAAACAATTAATCTAGGTTAAAGTGACAAAATGACCTGTATCTGTTTGTTCACAGTAAATCTGTTATGGGGACACCTGAGGCCTTGGATGTCTGCCACATTCTTTAAGACAATTTAGCAATCTTCATTAATTGCATGCATGGTTGAAGTTACATTATTAGGATGGACCCATAGCAGTTTTATTTATTACATTATTAGTCATTTAGCAACCTAAGCCAACCATTGTCGTTACACCCCCCCCACCCTCTCTCTCTGAGTGGTGAAACATGCAGTTCTTACAGACACACACACCCATACAGACCCTCCCCCTCACACACACACACAGCGCTGACTACCCTACATGCTGTAAAAAATAACAACCCTTTTGTAAAGCCAGGAATTACAGTACATGACCACTGATGACCTCACAAACAACCATCTATTAGTCAATACTGTCTGAAAACAAGATTGCATGAAAATATGAGGAAACTGTATGTGTGTGTGCATGTGCGCGTGCTTGAATGTGTATGTGTGTGTGGTTGGCTCTAACTCTTGGGGGTACCCGGGTGTAATATTTCACAATGCTTTCTACTGTCTAATAGGTGTGAGTCAGTGTTAACGGTATGCCATCGCGTGTGTGAGGCTGTGAGCCAGGCCGTTGAGGTTGGGCCTTTGTCTCGGCTGAATGTTTTCTTTAGGCTGGTGTAACACAGGGAGAGCCTCGGCTCGGAGTGACGCAGAGTAAGGTGTCCTCACACTGATTAGTCAGTCAGTGATCTGTTTTTGTTTTTTATGTGTTTGTGTTTATGTGTGTGTGTGTTTGTGTTTACGTGTGTTTTTGTGTTTATGTGTGTGTGTGTGTGTTGTGTTGTGTGTTTTTAGGGCTAATGGGCTTGTTTGGACAGGTGTCAATGGTGCATGGAATCACTGCAATAGACAAAGGGGGTTCCTATGTGCTCTGGTTACAGTAACTGTTTACTGAGTTGTTTCCAGGTTGTTGTTTTCTGGGGTGGGGCGTGCTGCGGAGGTTGGGGTGTTATTGGTACCAAGGTAACAGTGGGAGAAGGCCATGGCTACATCCCAAATGGCATCTTATTCCCTATGGGCCCTGGTTAAAAATAGTGCACTATATAGAGAATAGGGTGTCATTTGAGACACAACCCATGTCACATCTGACTCCAGGTCAGCCAGGTGACCAGAGTCTTGTTGGTAATGACTGTTTGAATCAGCTCTAGGGTCAGTGAGTTTCTATCTATTGTTCCTGACTGGTTTCTCAGGTATCCAACAACCGCAGAAATAGTTCTAAAAATAACATGGCAGGGCCCTCCTTCTCTCTCTCTCTCTCTCTCTCTCTCTCTCTCTCTCTCTCTCTCTCTCTCTCTCTCTCTTGTGAAAAACAGGCAAAATTTAATAGGGAAATCTCACAGGGGTGCGTCTATCAGAAAACTGGTCCACTTGCCACCATTAGGTGGTATGCCGAACCAGAAAAACATGAAGTTGATCGATTCCCCACCATTCTTATGGTGACTATAACATGTGTTGGCACCTTCAATTCTTGCATTTTCTCATAAAAAGTATACTTTAACAAATTTGCCAAACTGCTAAACTTGGAACCAATCAGAACTCCCAATGGCCTGCTTCTATCAATTATGTAAACACAGCCTCTTGTGAAAACATGAGCTCCTGTCTGATGACGAGGAACACATATAGCTAGCTAGCTCCCAAAGACTGAAATAAGATACATATCTGTTTTCAAGTGCACTTGAAATATGTAGCAACACAATCTGAATGGTCTTGATAATATGAAGAGATGACTCCGTTGACCGTTTAGCCAATTTGTGAACGCTAGCCAATGTTACATACTAGCCTAGCCAGCTACTGTAAATGTCAATTTTTATCATGTTTTGGCATGATTATATGTCTCATTTCAAGTAACTAGCTTCAGGCTTAAAGAAACATTCAATCACATGCGTTGCATGTAAACTCAAATAAAAGCATGTAGATACAAGGATGTGTGTGTGTGTGTCATGTATGCTAGAATGGAGGTAAAAAAATGACAGCTGCATATACATATTAGCCAATACATAAGGCATAGCCTACATATATATAGCATAGCTTGCAATACAATCTTCTCTAAAACAGTTGTACAATGAGCTCTGCAATAAGATAACCAGAGTTTTATTTTTAAACCAGAGTTTTCTTTTTAAATCAGATTTTTAAACAAGATGAGTTCTCAAATAGCACTTAGTATTACTTTCGTAGCTAAGTTTTGGACATACTTTGTTGTGCTGTGCCCACTTGAACAGGAAGGTGGTGCGGCGGTCCTTCTTGTTGGCAAATTTTGTCATTAAAGTTTGTCATCAAAGTCTAGCATTCTCTGGATTTATGGTGCATTCAAGACAACTGGGAACTTGGAAAAAAACAAGGTCATGACCTTGGGGTGGCAGGTAGCCTAGTGGTTAGAGTGTTGGGCCAGGAACCGAAAGGTTGCTGAATTGAATCCCTGAGCTGACAAGGGAAAAATCTGTTGTTCTGCCCCTGAACAAGGCAGTTAACCCACTGTTCCCTGGTAGGGCGTCATTGTAAATAAGAATTAGTTTTTAACTGACTTGCCTAGTTTCATAAAAAAAAAAAAAAAAGACATAAGTGATCTTCAGGTCAGAGCTCTAGAAAGAGGCCCGAGTTCCCGACTTGGAATTCAGAGTTGGATTACTGTTCAAAACGTATTTCCCAGTCGGTGCTAGTTTTTTTTCTGTCTGAGTCTGAGATTTCCTATTTCCGAGTCCTGTTGTTTTGAACACGGCAGAAGTAATGCTGGATTGACAGCATGGCCAATGTACTCAACCTTTTCTGGCCCATAGTGTTGCATGTGATTGTTTATCCATTTAAGCTTAGAAAAGAGACCCTTAAACCCAGACTTGGACCACACACCCTCTCCACTGAATAGCAGGCTAGTGATTGCTTTGCAACACTTGCAGTTAGCAACTGATTCCTTCTTGTTGTGTAATGTTTATGTCCAATGGTCGATGAGCACTGATACGTTTTATCTCTAATTTCTCTTCATATGACAAGGATTAAAAAGGATTTGCCAGTAGATTGTCGACTTGATTCATGATGATGTCTGCATGCCTAGTTTGCTATATAAGATTTTGAAAGTATGATGTTGACATGATCAGTCCAATGAAAGCTACGGTAGATATAATGTGATTTGGTGTCATTGTATCTGTGGCCAATGACATTGAGCCTTCTTGGATGGGCACTTCTAATGTAAATCTATGGCAGCACCCAAGGGGCTTGAAATTTAAAGCTCGCCCGTAGATTTTGTGATGACGTAGTGTCCCCATAAGTGACAGAACACTGAGCCAATCACAGTGCAACTAGAGAACATTACCAACCCCTACACTCATATTTTCCACTGGCTGCCCCTCCACCACAGAAAGCTCTGAGCTAGGCTGAAACACCTTCATTTTCAAGCTGCCTTACTCAAGAAATCAAAAAAGAGACCATGTTTGTATGCAGCTTTGTTAACTAAATTACTTATTTTTTTACATTGTGACATATATTAATGCCAAAAAAAGCATGCAAAACAGGCAAAACACATATATTTTTTAGCTAAACAGGTGGGGTTCAAAACAAGTGGGGCTCTGCAGCAAAGGAATGTGAGCTAGAAAATGAACATTCTGACAGTTTGAGGCAGGGTGCTCTGCAATCATCCTACTCCAACTATTGACATGGATAATGTGGCATTTCTTATTTGTCACTATGAATGAAATGAGTGGGTCCTGCCTTGATGACTGGATTAGATTTACACTACTTGTCCTATAGATTTTTGTAGTCTTAAAATTATTTATTGGAATAAAACGCTTCTGGTCCCGGAATGACATGCTAGCTAGTGATATCTGCTCCTACTAGCTAGCAACAGATCTACTTGTAGTAACTAGCTAGCCAACTAGCAAGCTAGCTACATTACTAAGGTCCCTGTGTTCTAAGTTGGAAGTCATTTTACAGCTTGCATTGATGGTATCACATTTCTATAACTAAATAGTTAGATTAAAAAAATACTTTATCTGATAGCAGTTTGTCAGACGGAGATCTCTCTCAAGATGTCACCAGCTGTCTACTACCTTAGATATGGATAACGTGATAGTACCATGGATAGTACACAAGTTTTGATTGTTTTACGGTGGTTTATAGTGGCTCCCGAGTGGCGCGGTGGTCTAAGACACTGCATCTCAGTGCTAGAGGCGTCACTACAGACCCTGGATTGATTACAGGCTGTATCACTCCCAGCCGGGATTGGCGCAGAACTGGCCCAGCGTCATCCAGGTTAGGGTTTGGCTGGGGTAGGCTGGCATTGTAAATAAGAATTTGTTCTTAACTGACTTGCCTAATTAAATAAAGGTTAAAAAAAAAAAAATACTCAGCTGGGTTTGCATGTCCAACTAGTGAAAAAAAAGAATTGACAACTTATAGAAAGGTGTTCAGATATGTGAAAAACAGCTCCTCCCTCGAAAGAGATCAATCATCTCGAAAACTGAAGCAGATATCTTGCTACGACCCACCACCTACATAGGAAGCTGCAGAACAAATCAGAATGTGCTTAGAGAGAGAATGTGAAATCTCAACATCTCTCTCTCTCTACATAGTTCAGTCAGCGGAGCTGTAGCTATAGACCAGTGTCACTGTACTCCTCCAAACGCTGCTCAGATCAGTATACGTTGCAGCTGGATTATCACTGCATGCAACAACAACATGCCAGTGCATGCTGGCTGGGCATCGGGGAAGCAGCTTCGAGGAAGTTAGGATCTACCATAGGTACTGCACTGCTGTGCTCCACAACAAACAAACTCTCTCACAAATAAACAACAAGTAAACAAACAATCAAAGACTATCGGTGAGCTTTAAAGAAGTATAATCAAAATGTGTTTACTGCATCAAACACCTTGGAGAAAACAATTAACGTAGTTATCTTAACACTTCAATTGTTTTGGAAAATGAGTGAAATTAGGTAACTAGATTTCTGGAACTTTTAAAGATGAAAGTTCTTCACTTGGCAGCTGAATCACAGTGTGAAGATGTTTCATTCTCTACTTCCCTTGAGGAGACAGCTGTTCCATTGAAACTTGATGTGTGTTGGTCTTGGCTGAGGCTTCTGGGATATCAGTATCAGTTCTATGAGTGGTCAAATCTACCTTCTCTACTGTACTTGATGGTAGGTGATGTCTGTCTGAAAACGTTGCCATGACACAGCAGGCTGTAGTGAGTCAGTCAGTCTAATCCTGTAAACAAAAAAACAAGATTAGCCAATCAGAAAGGGATTAGCTGACAGACAGAAGCCACGGACGGACACCAATGACATCACAGCATCATTAGCTCCATTTGCAAACGCTCAGTCCTGCTATGATATTTATAATAGATTTATTATACTGTCACGTAAACATCATGACTCATGAGGTAGCTGATGTAGCATTTGTCACAGAATGCATAGCAGGAGACCTTAACCAAATTTATCCAAAAACAAGTTCACTTGTACAGATGTCATGATGAAATTTACTGAGGTTTACTGAGGCTTTCCCCTGGTAGCCAACAGTATAATACTACAGTACACATATCATGTTTTAGGTAAGTAATGATGCAATGAAACAGGTCTGTCTACTGTATGTGTTGGCCTGTTTGACAAGGACAAACACCCTGCATAAAGGATCCAGCCGGTAACGCAAACGTTCCTCAGGTAAAGGCGTGTGTGCGTATGTGTCAGGTATGGGAACACCCAGTCAGGTATGGGAACATAAAACACAGAGATATGATTGGATAGGGTCCTGGGTTGCATGACTCACATTTCTATGTACTGTATCTTATTCAGATTATGTGATCACTATGCTTACTCTACTGAAAAAACATACAATCCTACACTTTTACACACACACACACACACACACACACACACACACACACACACACACACACACACACACACACACACACACACACACACACACACACACACACACACACAAACACACAGAGGGAGATGCGTGAGAATTTCTTACACTTGATTTAATGAGCTGGGCTCTTGTGATCAGATAAACCCATATCAGATCAGCGCTCAACTCTTTTAATATAAACATCCATGATAATGTGTGCGTGTGTCGATTCCCTTGGGGTGGCTGGAGGAATGTTACCTGTCTGACAGGTGTGTAGTTAGGGCTTCTCCACAAACCGTAGCTCACCTGATCCTAGCTCCAAGGAGTACACGCATGCACGCACACAAACACACACACGCATGCTGCTAATCCACATGGTCTCATACATACTCTACATATTTGTCCACTGTGTCTCTTCATCAGAGCTGTCTGCTCCTATACTAATCCTGCAGGTATTTGCACCGCAGGGCAAGAATCATAAGCTTTTCATTTAAACACAAGAGCCAGTTCAAATCAACCGAAAGGAGATTTTGACCTTGAAAAGTATGTGTTAATGCTTTTCATTATGTTTAAAATTATAGTCCAGTGGTAGTTATTGAGTGTGTCATGTGTTAAGGTGTCAACTTGGCTTTGTCTCTCCGAATTTGTGTAGAAGGGTTTTACCTCTATCAGTCCCGAGACCCCAGTAAAAATCGGCTTTTTATTAATCAGACTTCAATTTATCTGAATGTCCAGTCCTTATATTTAGCCCCAGAATTAAATGTTCCCCTGTTTTCTTTTCAAGACAACTATGGCTACAGTACAACACAAAACAATGAGTTTTATTGACAAATGTCAAATGTCAATAAAAAAATAAGGTCAGCCAAACCAAAAACCTGACAAAAATGAATTTATATGAATTCTGTAAGTACAGAAATTGTTTGCTCAGTGAGAAATTAATATCCAACTATGTGAGCTTATTACAGTATTATAGACACTTCGTCCTGGGATTTCCTTTGGTCTATGTAGAAGAACACGTACCTTCTAACGACTCTTGTGTAGCTTGTGAGAGTCATAGCGTGTTCGTGAGAGTCTCAGCTTTTCATTGATAGCTTTTAATAGTTTGTAGCCCAAACCATTCAGACTCTACTGATGTTTTGTAAAAAGACCCGGCCACGGGCCCCTTCTGGATCCACTCTTGTCTCACAAACACCACTCTACCTCAGCTCCTGTCAATCACACAGACTAATAGAGGAATCCACGGATGCAGAAGAAATAGACAAATCCAATGGTACTACCAAAGTCTGTAACTCAAACATGTTTAAAGGGGTTAACTGTTTAAAGGGGTTAGAAGTCCAAAACGCACTGGCGTCATGGTGGGACTGTACGAGTTTATGGTCCAATTTTGTTTCTGGCAGTAGTAAAAAAAAAGTCAAAGTCACCATTATTAGTCAGTTGTACAACCGAATGCCTTCAACTGAAATGTGTCTTCCACATTTAACCCAACCCCTCCGAATCAGAGAGGTGCAGGGGGCTGCCTTAATCAACATCCACAGCACCCAGGGAACAGTGGGTTAACTGCCTTGTTCAGGGGCAGAACAACAGATTTTTACCTTGTCAGCTCAGGGATTTGAACTTGCAACCCTCCAGTTACAAGTCCAGCATTCTAACCACTAGGCTACCTGCAGCCCCAGTAGGGTTGGAACGGACAGGGTCAGACTTAAATCCTGTTTTTGTCCACCCAGACAGTGATTGTGTGTGTTTGTATTGCATGTTGATCGCCCTTCCACCTCTCGATCTGACGCAGACAGGCTGGTACATGTATGCAGTCAGACATTCCACACACGTGTAAAAAGACTGCCCATGCCTGGCACTGGAGAGCACAAACAGACAGACACCCACTCACACGCATACGCACACACACATACACATTCCCACACACACACACACAAATACACACACACACAGTCCATGTCTGGCACAGAAGAGCCCATCTATCTAGAGTGTTCGAGGGACTTTCTTACTTTGCTCTGCTCTCCCTCACATGTGCTGCAGGTTCATGTTTTTGTTTTCTTAAAGGGCAGACAGCATTTTTGGGCCAGGCGGTGATAGATGTGGGTGCCTCTGATCTCTCTCTGTGTCTATGTTGTGCTTGGTGTATAACTAACTACCTGTTGCTGGGACTGGGACTGGGAGGTTGATGAGAGAAGAGAATACCTGCTCAGAAATGTTTTGAGTTATTTTGGGGACTTGAGTTAGGCAGAAAAGAGAGAGAGTGCAATAAATCACCAGACAGATACAGGATGAGGGACATACATATCAAAAATATTATATGTCATACATACCACACATGGTGTAATAACAGTGGAGGCAGGGCCGGATTAATGCAGGGGCTTACATGGGATGAAGCCTCTGGGCCCAAACCCATAGTTGGCCAGAGAGGCAGAGAAAGAAATAAAGTGTTTTTTTTTACCATAACTTTGTATCCCTCATTTTGTTTCATTTATTTGTGTCCTTTGTTTTGGCAGTTACCGGTATGCCTACAGTCAGGAAGGCTGTAGAATATAGAACGTATAGAACAGCTTGTTGCGTTGCCATAGACATATAATCCATAGAAGGGTTTTGGAACCTCTTACCGTGGTAATTTGACTGTTAAACTCATGGGTACACTAGCAATGGCTGCCAGTCCTGACTTGAATTGTAACTGCCATTTACGGATTATATTTATATGGTTGGTTGCAGCTGACAGTTTGTCTTTTGCAAATTTCAAAATACAACTGCGGGAAAAATGTACAGTTCAGCCTACTGCTGAAAAGAGAAGACTAATCTGTCTATAGAACCAATTTTGAGCAAACAGCAGCACTGTCTATCAAAGTAGCTCATCTTGAGATAGGCTAATGCCACGACAAGCGCATCAGCCATCACCGGTGAGTAGCCTATGGCTTCATCTTCATCATTAGGTGAGCCAGTGTGGCACTTTATTTAGTAGCTTACTGTATCCTACAATAAACTCAGCAAAAAAAGAAACGTCCCTTTTTCAGGACCCTGTCTTTCAAAGATAATTCTTAAAAATCCAAATAACTTCACAGATCTTCATTGTAAAGGGTTTAAACACTGTTTCCCACACTTGTTCAATTAACCATAAACAATTAATGAACATACACCTGTGGAGCGGTCATTAAGACACTAACAGCTTACAGACGGTAGGCAATTAAGGTCACAGTTATGAAAACTTAGGACACTAAAGAGGCCTTTCTACTGACTCTGAAAAACACCAAAAGAAAGATGCCCAGGGTCCCTGCTCATCTGCGTGAATGTGCCTTAGGCATGCTGCAAGGAGGCATGAGGACTGCAGATGTGGCCAGGGCAATAAGTTGCAATGTCCGTACTGTGAGACGCCTAAGACAGTGCTACAGGGAGACAGGATGGACAGCTGATCGTCCTCGCAGTGGCAGACCACGTGTAACAACACCTGCACAGGATCGGTACATCCGAACATCACACCTGCGGGACAGGTACAGGATGGTAACAACAACTGCCCGAGTTACACCAGAAACGCACAATCCCTCCATCAGTGCTCAGACTGTCCGAAATAGGCTGAGAGAGGCTGGACTGAGGGCTTGTAGGCCTGTTGTAAGGCAGGTCCTCATCAGACATCACCGGCAACAACGTCGCCTATGGGCACAAACCCACAATCGCTGGACCAGACAGGACTGGCAAAAAGTGCTCTTCACTGACGAGTCGCGGTTTTGTCTCACCAGGGGTGATGGTCGGATCCGCGTTTATCGAAGGAATGAGCGTTACACAGAGGCCTGTACTCTGGAGTGGGATTGATTTGGAGGTGGAGGGTCCGTCATGGTCTGGGGCGATGTGTCACAGCATCATCGGACTGAGCTTGTTGTCATTGCAGGCAGGCAATCTCAATGCTGTGCATTACAGGGAAGACATCCTCCTCTCTCATGTGGTACCCTTCCTTCAGGCTCATCCTGACATTACCCTCCAGCATGACAATGCCACCAGCCATACTGCTTGTTCCGTGCGTGATTTCCTGCAATACAGGAATGTCAGTGTTCTGCCATGGCCAACGAAGAACCCGGATCTCAATCCCATTGAGCACGTCTGGGACCTGTTGGATCGGAGGTTGAGGGCTAGGGCCATTCTCCCAAGAAATGTCCGGGAACTTGCAGGTGCCTTGGTGAATGAGTGGGGTAACATCTCACAGCAAGAACTGCCAAATCTGGTGCAGTCCATGATGAGGAGATGCACTGCAGTACTTAATGCAGCTGGTGGCCACACCAGATAGTGACTGTTACTTTTGGTTTTTGACCCCCCCTTTGTTCAGGGACACATAATTCCATTTCTGTTAGTCACATGTCTGTGGAACTTGTTTAGTTTATTTCTCCGTTGTTGAATCTTGTTATGTTCATACAAATATTTACACATGTTAAGTTTGCTGAAAATAAACGCAGTTGACAGTAAGAGGACGTTTCTTTTTTTTGCTGAGTTTATATAGGCCTGTATGTTTCCTCCTAATATTGTACAATCTGTGTGTCACTTCATTAGCCTGGGCTATTGTTTGAATTCAAGACGAGCTCGTTTTTATTGATATCTGTTTATCAGTGTCAGAGAAGCCACTCATTTCGGGAATTTGTGTGGTAATAAAAAAAAATCTGATAATGTCTTCTGTCATGTAAATGACGTAGAATTTATTGAAATGTGTTTATGAAAGGCATTTTTTACCCCGAACCCTGCTAAAAAAAATCCACATCTGTGAAAATCCGAAAAACGCCTCTGCTTAACTGTAGCCTATGCCCCATTGCCAATGGGGCTATAAAAAAACTCCTTCCCATCTCGTGGCACAGACTATACAGGGTGGGGCAGGGCCATTTACAAACCTTCTCTGTAGACAAAATTAGGCCTATTTATTTAATGCAAGAAGAGACTAAGCTCACTCATTGTAAGAAAGCTAGTGCCAGTACTCCTAGGCCAGAGACGACAAGAGATGGAAAAATAGTGATCAGATCGAATGATGATGTAAATATGATAGATAGCCAGCTAGTTAGCTATTCTTTCGAAACAAACTAGTTTTTACATTATTTGACTTTGCTCTGCTGCTGACATCTGCCTATTACTAACAAGCAGTCCAATTGCCCCATTCTGTGTCCTTATTAACAGTGGGAGACACACATGACAGATCTAACTTAAAAGTAGCCTCCTACCAGTGTTCATGTCTCCCCACCCTACGCCCGCAGCCATTGGCCACTGCATTGCAAGTCAGTTGAATGCGATCTTGGGCGGGAGGGCAGGAGCTTATAAAATTAGCTAGTTTGATGTGCAATTCTTTATATTTAAAATTGAAAAAAAAATGAAAATAGACTGAAATAAAATGACAAAATAATTCATAAAACTAAAAAAATGCACAGAGGTGAGGGAACTCTTTCGTAGCAGGACAAAAGGCCAGGTGCTTGGGCACGGGTTGAGCCCTATCTGTGCACGTGCCTGGGGTGGGGAAAGGGAGCAAGGATTCTCAAAGGAATGGTTATCACATCTAGATGTTAGAAACACCTGCCAAATGCAGCCCGAGTTACCTTAGTAGTACATACCTAAAGAGGTGTGTTGTCTCCAGCCTGATCTTCAGATAACAGTAACATAATCAGAGGCATGGGGGTGAGAGGGTTTGTTGCACGCACTGAGAACATACACCTACTACAGTACATCTCTCGTCTCCTTACCCATTCCTGGAGAGTGGTGGTGTGTCTGTGTGCTGTATGAGAAACACAGCAGGTGGGCCTCTGCTGCTTGCGAGAGAAAGGGAGAGAAGGAGGAAGGGAGAGTTGTGAGGGAGGGAGGAAGGAAGGAAGGAAGGAAGGAAGGAAGGAAGGAAGGAAGGAAGGAAGGAAGGAAGGAAGGAAGGAAGGAAGGAAGGAAGGAAGGAAGGAAGGAAGGAAGGAAGGAAGGAAGGAAGGAAGGAAGGAAGGGAGGGAGAGATGGAAAGTAGGGGCAAGCTGTGATAGCAAACTTCATTCACTGAAGAAATATTCCTCACACTGCTCCTCTCTCATCTGTAGTCTGTTTAAGAGATACACATCCTCCACTTATGATAAGTCACACACAGATCCTGAATAGGCTGTGTAAACAGCGAACACCAGAAACAGGAAACAGCTGAAGCTTGTCTGCTTGGTCTGTGAGGTCACCATACCCTGCCCCGCCCTGGTCAACACAGGCTGAGGCACATAAACTGTATCAAAGTGAATGAATCCTCTCTTAGCTCCATCACCACTATACACTTCCCTCTTCTCCTCCTCCCCCTCCTCCTCCCCCTACTCCCTCTCCTCCCCGCAACACCTAGCTCCCATGGTGACACTCCAGCACCCTTCCTACCACCATTGGAACCCTCTGACCTGCTGGGTTCTAAACTGGGAATCCCAGAGCTGAGACTCCCACTTCTGTATGAAGCCTACAGCGGCAGCGGAGCCGGATGGAAGGATGTTTTGTTTTCTGTGTTCTTCTGGTAGAGGAGCTGAGGGGGGACGTAGGGACGGCGGTGACATTGTTTTGCGATGAGGGTGGGGGATGTTCTATGTTCTATTTCTGTCTCATCAGGACAGGTCCCTCTCTGAAGATGGGGGTGTCTGTGGAGAATCCCATCAGGTTAGAGGAAGTACAGATCGACGGACATGGAGAAGAGAGAGAAAAGGGAAGAGAGAGGGACACTAACCTAACATTGACAGAGGGCATAAAGAGAGAAAAAGAAAGAGAGAGAATTTATGATATGTTATGAGAAAGATTACAAGCTCTTTACCACACACACACACACACACACACACACACACACACACACACACACACACACACACACACACACACACACACACACACACACACACACACACACACACACACACACACACACACACACACACACACACACACCTAGCAGATATTGTGTTGTACTCTATCTGTAAGCCTGTGGAGGAAGGTCTGGTGTACAATATGTCTCAGTGTAGTTCAGATCATCTATAGTATATACCGTATATCTAGTCATCTGAGGTAATTCTCTCTCTCTCTCCTTCATTGTTTTGGAGTGCTCTATTAGATGAGTGAGTGAGCTACTGAAATTATGTGGACAGGGCTTGTTCTCAGTCTGATGCCAATCTTTCGTCTCTCTCGGGGCGAACTGGAGGTTACGAAAACAATGTCGTCCAGGGTTACAGTGAGATCACGGATCAGGTCCCTTGTGATTGGCTGCTGGAGCCATGTTGTCACGGTAATTAGCCCAGATGAGAGATTAGCATCACTGTGAGCTTTGAACGACAGTGACTCATAATTAGAGTTGAAAAACAAACCATGGGAAAAATTCATAATCTCTAAACAATTATTCTAGCTGAACTTCTACTTGAGTATCTGGTGTTATTATAACAATAAAAATAGGTTGAGATGTTTTATTTTATGATTGCTCTACTTCATGACATGATCATTGACATTCAATCAAACTGTTCTCCACCCCACCCTATTCCCTATTCTCCACCCCACCCTATTCCCTATTCTCCACCCCACCCTATTCTCTATTCTCTACCCCACCCTATTCTCTATTCTCCACCCCACCCTATTCTCTATTCTCCACCCCACCCTATTCTCTATTCTCCACCCCACCCTATTCTCTATTCTCCACCCGACCCCAC
This sequence comes from Brachymystax lenok tsinlingensis, assembly GCA_030435695.1. NCBI lineage: Eukaryota > Metazoa > Chordata > Actinopteri > Salmoniformes > Salmonidae > Brachymystax > Brachymystax lenok. The sequence goes on from CM059790.1 coordinate 33,193,162, forward strand.
CCTATTCTCTATTCTCCACCCCACCCTATTTTCTTACAGGTGTGTTTATGTACAGGTATCTGCCAACATTATAGAAACACTTGAGTAAATGAGGGATACAAAGTATATTTAAGGCAGGTTCTTGAGTAAATTAAGCAATTAACATCCCATCATGCTTAGGGTCATGTATAAAAACACTGGAAAGGCCATTATATTGGCCATTATTTGCTATGCCCCCATAGAATTACAATGCACCCATCCACACGAGTGGTCACTGAATGGTTTGATGAGCATGAAAATGATGGCCAAGCCATATGTCATGGCTTGGCCATCATGTCACCAGATCTCAACCCAATTGAACACTTATGGGAGATTCTGGAGCGGCACCTAAAACATTGTGTTCCACCACCATCAACAAAACACGAAATTATGGAATTTCTCATGGATGAATAGAGTTCTAGATACTTGTAGAATCTATGCCAAGGTGTATTACAACTGTTCTGGCTCGTGGGGGCCCAACACCCTCTTAAAAACACTTTATGTCGGTGTTTCCTTTATTTTGGCAGTTACCTTTACCTCCCTACTCATGACCCCATCCCTACTAATGACAAGGTCAAAGTGTTATGCCAGGGGTAATCAGCCCAGTGTGTGTGTGTGTGTGTGTAATAAGAGGGTCATCAGCCTAGTGTCCTCAGAGGAGACCGATGACCCATGAACTCTGAGATGGACATGCACAGAGAGAGAGAGAGGGAAAGAAAGAGAGAGAGAGAGAGAGAGAGAGAGGGAGAGGAACAAAGTCTGTTTGACTAGAGTTGGCTCATACAACCAAGATACAGTGTCTTAATATGGCGTTGGGCCACCATGAGCCAGAACTGCTTCAATGCACCTGGCATAGATTCTACAAGTGTCAGGATTACATCGTTTTCATGCTCATCAAACCATTCACTGACCACTTGTGCCCTGTGGATGGGGGCATTGTCATAATATGGGGCCATAGCCATGGTAGCCAAAATAAGGGCCTGATGGGGTGTTAATTGCGTAATTAACTCAGAAACCACACCTGTGTGGGACTTCCTGCTTTCAGTACACTGTACTTTGTATCGATCATTTACTCAAGTGTTTCCATTATTTTGTCAGTTAACTGTAGAAGAGATGTTTAGGGGGTTAACATGACTGACCTCTTGTCTTTGACGTGTTCTGCCCTAAAGGCACTACTGACCTCAACCTGAGAATCTGAAACACTTACCTGCAACTACGTCATTACTAAAGAAAATCCTCATCATCAGAGCTAAACAGAGGGCTCTGATAATCATGATAATGCCTGTTTTTATCGTTACTATAGTTAAACTGTAAAATCACCATCAACAATGATCTTTTGGTCTTGCTCTCTACTATCAAAACCAATTTTCTCAAACCTAAACTATGGTTGATGGGTCCCAAAGATTTGCTTGTATTGCATTACTCTCTCTTGTCCCATAACGCTCAGACAGTTCAGACAGGTGATGGGTGTTAGTGCATTGAGGTGTGTCTTAATGGTACATGCCAATTTAAAGCTCAGGGCAAAGGGGTGGTGTGTGTGTGTTTGTGTTGTGGGTGGGGAAGGTGAGTTAGCTACATATGAACAGACACTCATACATAAACCATGTAAACATGTACATTTCACCTTCCCTAGTTTCCCTTCCCATTTGAAAAGGTCTGTGAGGAATTGGAAACATTCAGAGACATCCCAGAAATGTACCTGACAGACAGTTTATGTTGGGCGGGGTGAGTGTGATAGTTAAACTCACATTTTCCTCTTAAATAAACCGTCCCTGGCATGAATCTTCAATGAAGGGGAGTGAAGATCTGTGCTACTCCCATACTGTAAAGACACACATAAACATTAGCCTATTACACAGCTACAGTGCCTTCAGAAAGTACTCATACCCTTTGACTTATTCCACATTTTGTTCTGTTGATATTTTTCCTCACCCATCTACCCCAAATATCCCATAATGACAACGTGAAAACATGTTTTCAGAAATGTTTGCTAATTTATTGAAAATGAAACATACAAATGGGGAACAGCAGTGAACAGCAATCTTCAAGTCTATCCACAGCTTTTCATTGGGATTCAAGTCTGTGCTTTGGCTGGGCCACTCAAGGACTTTCACATTCTTGTTCTGAAGTCATTCCAGTGTTGCATTGGCTGTATGCTTGGGGTCACTGTCCTGTTGAAAAGTACATCTTCGCCCCCAGTCTAAGATCATTTGCACTCTGAAGCAGGTTCTCATCAATGATTTGCCTGTATTTGGCTCCATTCATTGTTCCCTCTATTCTTACCAGTCTCCCAGTCCCTGCCACTGAAAAGTATCCCCATAACATGATGCTGCCACCACCATTCTTCACGGTAGGGATGGTGTTAGATGGGTGATGAGCTGTGCCTGGTTTTCACCAGACATAGCACTTTGCATTCAGGCCAAATAGTTAACTTTTTGTCTCATCAGACCACAGAGGCTTTAGACTTATGCTTTCATGTGACTTTGCAAACGCCAGGCGTGCTGTCATGTGCCTTTTTCTCAGGAGTGGCATCCGTCTCGGCCATTCTCCCATAAAGCCCAGATTGGTGAAGTGCAATAAAGGCTGTTGTCCTTCTGGCAGGTTCTCCCATCTAAGCCAAGAAACTCTATAGTTCTGTCAGAGTGGTCATTGGGTTCCTGGTTATCCAGAGTGACAGACAGTAGTGAGTGCAAACATTTTCATTATTTATTCATAAATCATGTCCAAACAATTGAATTGGCCACAGGTGGACTCCAATCAAGTTGTAGTGACATCTCACGGATGATCAAAGGAAATTGGATGCACCTGAGCTCAATTTTGAGTGTCATAGCAAAAGGGAGTGAATACTTCTGTAAATGAGATATTTCTGTACTTCCTTTTTAATACATTTACCAACATTTCTAAAACATGTGGGGTATTGGATGGGTGAGAGAAAACACATCAAATGAATACATTTAAAAAATAGACTGTAACACACCAAAATGTAGAATAAGTCTGTGTACACACACACACACAAACGTGGTGGATCATGTATGAACACAGATGAGCACTTACACAAGAAACAGGTTTATACAGACATACTGTATATGTGTGTTAACTGTCAAGAGTACGAACTCAGCTGTAGCTGTGCATTCTTGATTGCGTGTTTGGTTCAACAGAATTGATAGAACACAGTGGAATCTTCCTAGGGCAAAAGAGAAAAGTAGTGGCAATGTTTTAAGTGTGCGTATAGCTAAGATGTTTAGGATAGATTAGTCGCTGAATTTTTTTACGCACACACACTCGGGCCTCTGTTGATTCCTCTGAAGTTGTCTGGTAGTAAACTAGTCATCTCTATTCCTCAGTAAACAGTAGAGTAAACCACTACACACACACAGCAGAGAAAATAGTGTTTAAAAGGCTTTACATCTCCTTGTTCTCTAACTCTTAAAATCCCAAACATTGACTTTATTGTGCATCCTTACCTCACTAAGCAGCACACAGCATGTATCTGGGGATTGAGGGTGTAACCACTCATTTACTCTCAACTTCTTTACTGTTCACACCTTCTATGCACAGATGCATACACATATACACAAGCACGCATGCACTCAAGCACAGACACACACACACCGATAGAGAAAGCGATGTGACAACACCATGCACCATAGATTACTTCTCATCTCCCTCAATAGTGTCATGTTTTCTGCTCTGACTTCAGGGCCTTTTTTGGCTTTTAAGTAAACTAATCTTTTAGCAAATACCACAGGCTGGTTCTGAAGTCTGTGCATAATGCAGAGTCTTAAAAAAACTGAGCAAACAGACTCAACGAGAGACACACTGGAAGTTTGGGATCAAAGCTTCGGGGCACAAAGGCAGAGATTTAGCATGTTAGAATTGATCGTCACTATTTCTTTTCAGAGAGAAGTATTGTCTCTGTGTTTCTCTCCTCAAGTTCTTAGAATTCCTGTGCCGTGTTGAAAGCTCATTGTTATCTGTGAGGTTTACCGCTGCAAAACGTGCTCTTAAACATCTCCACCGAGCCTTTCAGACTCCCCTCTATTGAGAGAGAGATTAAAAAACATCAAACGGACTAACAGTGTGTACTCATGTTTTTGCTGTTCGGTTATTGTCGGGAGCCTTGACCGAGGCAGAGAATACGAACAACCTGCAGACACCTCTTTTCTTTGAGTTGTGTTTTAAGTGGTTTTTGGGCCCAGTCTGTGTGTGTTGGGCGGGTTCCAGGTGTGTTTGTACAAGATGCAGGAGTTTGGTTTGCTGTGTGCATACGTAAGCAGACTCTTCAGACTTTTCTTGTTTTTTTCCCCTTTCTCTTTCTCCGTCTCTCTCTCTCTCTCTCTCTCTCTCTCTCTCTCTCTCTCTCTCTCTCTCTCTCTCTCTCTCTCTCTCTCTCTCTTTCCCCTGTTGTTGTAGTGATATCATTCTATAATGTTGTGTGGGTTATTAATTACATTCCCATTATCATTCCCTCCCTGATACAAACTGAAACCATTGCACAACATGGCCGCCCACTGTAACATTATTGTGTTGCCACGGCACCAGCCCAGGGGCTATCTCCACACACATATACTTAAACAAACAGTGGGTATTGTTGGGAGAGCCGATCAGTGTTTGTCTGGCAGCTAATTTGATTTATTCTGATTCATTAGGGAATATTACACATGGCTTCTATCCTACCATATCTGATAAGTTCCTGGTCCCATAGATTGTCCACTGTTCATTTGTCTGCTGAAATCTCTCTGTCTATCTCTCCGTCACAACGCGTGGGAAGATTAAACGCTGATGGTGTTTGTACAGCACACCTGTGCAAAGCAGGTCCTCCTAATGTAGCTCGCTAATGTGTGTGTGTGTGTGTGTGTGTTCCCAGCAATGTGTAGTGTATCATCCGAAAACAGGGAAGTCAGAGAGGGTCCATTGCTGAAATCAGCTGGGAGTTCATAAAACCTTAAATCAATCAGATCTGAGTATTATCACCATCATCATCACCACCACCACCATCATCATCATCATCGTCATCATCATCATCATCATCATCATCATCATCATCACTAACCACCACCATCACCACCACCACCACCATCATCATCATCATCATCATCATCATCATCATCATCACTAACCACCAACATCATCATCACTAACCACCACCACCACCATCATCATCATCATCATCATCATCATCATCATCATCATCATCATCATCATCATCACTAACCACCACCATCATCACCACCACCACCATTATCATCATCATCATCATCATCATCATCATCACTAACCACCAACATCATCATCATCATCATCACCACCATCATCATCATCATCATCATCATCACCATCATCATCACTAACCACCAACATCATCATCACAACCATCATCATCATCACCACCACCAACAACATCCTCATCACCATCATCATCATCATCATCATCATCACCACCACCACCACCACCACCACCATCATCATCATCATCACTAACCACCACCATCATCACCATCATCATCATCATCATCATCATCACTAACCACCACCATCATCACCACCACCACCACCATCATCATCATCATCATCATCATCATCATCATCACTAACCACCAACATCATCATCATCACCACCACCACCATCATCATCATCATCATCATCATCATCATCACCACCATCACTTTCACCATCGTTCTCCTCCTCCTCCTCCTCCTCATCACTATTATCCTCATTGTCATCATAGAACCGTTCAGCTCATGTGATTCAGAGTGTAGGCTACTGTGATTCAGAGTGTAGGCTACTGTGATTCAGAGTGTAGGCTACTGCCACTTGAAATGTTTTGCTCCTCGCCATCCTGTAATCTTTATTCATTGAAATGTGTTGGCAGCACTTGAATAAAAAAAAGGCCTTCATCGTTTAGGTATTAAGGAGGTATTAAGGAGGAGTGGCAAAGTTTTCAATCGCTCCTCTCTTCCTCATCTCCACTGGGTGGAGTGAAGGATTTTCTGAGATGATTTGTCTGTTATTTGCCTCAACCTCACTACAACTTTGTCATCAGAACTACACAAACGAACAGGATCAAACTACAATAATTTACCTTTATTGCCTGAACCTCATTAGTAACCATAACTTCTGTCATTAGAGCAGAACAGATAGACAGGAATAGGCAGATTCCTCTCTCTCTCTCAAGAGTATATATATATATATAAGGTCTGGTATTTTGTGCGGGTATTATTGTCTGAAATTCACCAGATACAACTGTCATCAGAGCAGAACAGTCAGACAGTATTGTCAGCCATGCAGGGAGTTGATGAGTTCATGTTGGCATCGTAATAATGAACAGATGAACAGTTTGAGATCTTGTCCATTGGCTAGAGTTCACAGTAAATGTTACAGGATGTGTAACGTCTGGTATTTGATGGTGGTGGAGGGTAATGTTTGGCCATGCCACCTCAGGTCATGAACCTTGTTAAAGTGTTTGAATGTTTTTATATTTTCTTATGTTGATCTAACTGCACCAGTAGCACCCATGCCGATGCCAGGTGAGTTTCCGCCCCCCTGCTCAGACTGTCAATCATCAAACCATATCATTATAACAGATCCATACACAGTAGAGAGAAAAAGAGAGGAGCTGAGATGGAGGAGAGATAACTGTGGTTATGGGGTTGAGGATGGATGGATGCCATGGGGATGGTAGGTAAGCAGAGGCAGGTTGGAACCAAGATCAGAACAACAAACAGAACAGGCTGACAGACCAACACAGGTCAACAGAAGGGCAGTGTGTGTGTGTGTGTGTTTGTGTGTGTGTGTGGAATGGTGGAAACTCCTGCCTCTGACCTCAAAGAAAAAGGGCAGCGAGCAGGCGAGATTTGACATGTTCCACTTAGATGTGTTGCACACAGTGAGTTCTTTCTTTGCAAAAAAATTACATCTATGAAGTGTTTGTGTGCGTGCCTCTATTGATTTGAGTAGACGCTGAACACGGAGTATACCCCCGAACAGCCCCGAACAGCCTCAGTTTGTCGGGCATGGACTCTACAAGGTGTTGAAAGCATCCCACAGTTGTGTCAAGCTGGCTGGATGTCCTTTGGGTGGTGGACCATTCTTGATACACACGGGAAACTGTTGAGCGTGAGCATCTACACTGATTAAAGTGGATTTAACAAGTGACATCAATAAGGGATCATAGCTTTCACCTGGATTCACCTGGCCAGTCAATGGCATGGAAAGAGAAGGTGTTCTTAATGTTTTATATACTCTGTGTAAACACTCCATGAGCTGAGCCTGTTCCTTGGCTCCTTGTAACTGGGGTTGAGGTTGCCACCTCTGTCAGGTATGCTGCCCTCCACATGCACCTGAGCTGCCAGGTTACATCAGTTCTACGAACACAGACAGGAAGGTAGGCACATGCGCATGCACACACACACACACACACACACACACACACACACACACACACACACACACACACACACACACACACACACACACACACACACACACACTCACACACACACACACACACACACAGTGATCAATGTGTCATGGCATGCCTGTGTTTTATTGTAGTGCTGATTTGGTACCCCGAGTTTCACCCTGCTGCCGAGCGGGCCAACAAACACTCTCCCAGGAGTTGAGAGCGGGTTCGCCAGTGTGTATGTGTAATGTTGTTAGCCATGGGGCAATTATAAGCTGTCAACTGATGCTGACTCACACACACACCTCCAACGAGTTAATTAGAGGTGGCGGAGTGTACCTACACACACACAGGCACACACACCACAAACACATAAAAATAAATATATATATAAATATAAATAAATAAATACAAACTACACTGGTTATAGATGCCAAACACACACCTTAATGCAGCACCTAGCTACTAAGGCCCAGTGTTACGTTTTGAAATCCCTGAGAGACATTTGTCAGTGAAGCAGGGATAAGCTTCAATTTGTTTGTGTGTGTGAGGGTGTGCGTGTGAGCAAGTGTTTAAAGACAGTGTGACTCAGACAACTTGAAGGGAATATGACTAACGTCTCTTCTCTCAAAATACCAGGGTAATTCAGTTTAAGATTGCTCTCATACCACATTAGGGAATAAAGACAACTGTTGTAATGGTGTTTAATTTCAATCCTACAGTTATCATTAGCGCAACAAAAAGCTGGATATCATAAAATAGAATGGTCTGTATGATGGGATATAAAGGTTTGGTTTTTGAAGAGAAGTCCTTAAATGTCTAGCCAGACCAAAGAACACCCTTCTCTCAATCCCTTCTCTTTCTTTGCTCTTCTTTACTTCTCCGTTCATACTGTAATCATCACCATGGTCCCACGGGGGCCAATATTCACAGATGACATGTGTGCACTCTTTGTCTCCTATTGTTGGTGATTACAGCCGCTTACACTCTCAGTCACAGGGTCTCTCAGTGTCTAGCGAATATTTCTGGGGGCCCTTATGTTATTGCATAGTAACCTCTGAATCCTGACAATGCCCCTGGATGCGTATCAAATGGCACCTTATTCACTATATAGTGCACTACTTTGGACCAGGGCCCATAATGCTCTGTTCAAAAGTAATGCACTATGTAAGGAATAGGGTGCCATTTGGGATTCCACCCCTGTCGCCTTAGAGACACACCTATAAGGATTACAACAGGACAATGACATTGACAATTAGGGGAGATTGTGTTTCTCTCCTTCGTGGAAAGGTGTGTGACCCTGTAATCTATGGAATCTGATGTTCTGTATGTTCTGTGTGTTCTGTGTGTGACCCTGTAATCTATGGAATCTGATGTGCTGTATGTTCTGTGTGTGACCCTGTAACCTATGGGACCTGCTGTTCTGTGTGTTCTGTGTGTGACCCTGTAATCTATGGGACCTGCTGTTCTGTCTGTTCTGTGTGTGACCCTTTAATCTATGGGACCTGCTGTTCTGTGTGTTCTGTGTGTGACCCTATAATCTATGAGACCTGATATTCTGTGTGTTCTGTGTGCGACCCTGTAACCTATGAGACCTGATGTTCTGTGTGTTCTGTGTGTGACCCTGTAATCTATGGGACCTGCTGTTCTGTGTGTTCTGTGTGTGACCCTGTAATCTATGGGACCTGCTGTTCTGTCTGTTCTATGTGTGACCCTGTAATGTATGGGACCTGTTGTTCTGTCTGTTCTATGTGTGACCCTGTAATCTATGGGACCTGTTGTTCTGTGTGTGGTTGTGGAATGGGATAGGAGTCCGAGTGGGGCGTGGTGGAGTAGCCAGGTGTAATGAAGAGGTCATCAAATCAAATCAAATGTTATTTGTCACATACACATGGTTAGCAGATGTTAATGCGAGTGTAGCGAAATGCTTGGCTTCTAGTTCCGACCATGCAGTAGTAATCTAACACTTTCACAACAACTACCTTATACACACAAGTGTAAAGGAATGAATATGAATATGTACATATAAATATATGGATGGGCGATGGCCGAACGGCATAGGCAAGATGCAGTAGATGGTATAGAGTACAGTATATGCATATGAGATGAGTAATGTAGGGTATGTAAATATTAAATAAGTGGCATTGTTTAAAGTGGCTAGTGATACATTTATTACATCAACTTTTGTATTATTAAAGTGGCTAGAGATTTGAGTCGATGGCCGAACGGCATAGGCAAGATGCAGTAGATGGTATAGAGTACAGTATATACATATGAGATGAGTCATGTAGGATATGTAAACATTATATAAAGTGGCATTGTTTAAAGTGGATAGTGATACATTTATTACATCCAATTATTAATTATTAAAGGGGCTAGAGATTCAGTATGTTGGCAGCAGTTTCTCAATGTTAGTGGTGGCTGTTTAACAGTCTGATGGCCTTGAGATAGAAGATGTTTTTCAGTCTCTCGGTCCCAGCTTTGATGCACCTGTACTGACCTCGCCTTCTGGATGACAGCGGGGTGAACAGGCAGTGGCTCGGGTGGTTGTTGTCCTTGATGATCTTTTTGGCCTTCCTGTGACATTGGGTGGTGTAGGTGTCCTGGAGGGCAAGTAGTTTACCCCCGGTGATGGGTTGTGCAGACCTCACTACCCTCTGGAGAGCTTCACGGTTGTGGGCGGAGCAGTAGCCGTACCAGGCGGTGATACAGCCCGACAGGATGCTCTCTTATTGTAAAGGTGTCAGGTCTTTTCTTAGAACACTATACGTGATCATTGTGTCTCTGAGTTAATTGTTTGTTTGAAATAAACCTTCCAGGCATCACAGGGACATGTCCTGTGTTTTTTTTGTGTTATGTAAGGAAGTCCTTGAAAAGATCACACCTACTTATAAACTGGATTACTGTGCTTTTCTCTATTTACCAGCTCTAGCTGTTTGTCTGGTTAATTTGTTGTTAAAGTCAGTTGTTTTAAGCAAAAAAAAAATCAAAAGATGCAGAAATGTGGTCTCTACCTATACTGATCACCATAACTCTAGATCAGAACTGGCCCGGAGTTCCAATTCCAAACTCAGAACCTTCTAATCTCCGAGACCTTCAAGCTTGCTTCCAAAATAAAACAAATTGCTCATATTTCTCATATTAAATGGTTTTCTGAGGTGTATCTTTCCTACAGTAACTCCCTGACCTTTGGGCTGTGTTTTCACTGCAGAGTTGATGAAAACGTAGAGAGCTAGTCTTTGTGAAAAGTAGACATCAGTTTCTCAATTCTCTTCCTCTAATCTCACTGTAAACCAACTCAATGGCTCTCCCTACTCTCCCTGCGTTCCATTGGTCCAACCCTCATGTTGTCAAACTTGATGGTTTCTTGGTGTTCCTAGCCCCAGGCCACCCGTTGGTAGCCTACATCACCATATGCCTGTTTCTCTCTTTAGCTCTCTCTTTACAGACGAACAAAGTTAGTATTTCGTGACAAGTTGCTTCTTGTTAAATCAGTAGTTTATTTGTCCCCAAGCGGCAATTATACACCATTTAAATTTTTTATTTGTGTAAAGTTGTGTGTCTTTAGTTGTATTTTGTTTTTATATACAGTGCCTTTAGAAAGTATTCACACCCCTTGACTTTTTTCACATTTTGTTGTGTTACAGCCTGAAATTAATTGTATTAAATTTAGATTTTGGGTCACTGGCCTACACACAATACCCTATCATGTCAAAGTGGAATTATGTTTTTTGAATTTTTTACAAATGAATAAAGAAATTAAAGCTGAAATGTCTTGAGTCAATAAGAATTCAACACCATCGTTATGGAGAGCTAAAAGACATTCAGAAGTAAACATTTGTTTAACAAGTCACATAATAAGTTGAGTGGGGTCTAAGAGACCTACCTAGAAAGACTCACAGCTGTAATCGATGCCAAAGGTGATTCTAACATTTATTGACTCAGGGGTATGAATACGTCATTGCACCTGTACATAGCCCATCTGTAAATAGCCCATCCAACTACCTCATCCCCATATTGTTATTTTATTTCTACTCTTTTGCACCCTAGTATCTCTACTTGCACATTCATCTTCTGCACATCTATCACTCCAGTGTTTAACTGCTAAATTGTAATTTCTTCGCCACTACGGCCTATTTATTGCCTTACCTCCCTAATCTTACCTCATTTGCACACACTGTATATAGATTTTTTCTATTGCGTTATTGACTGTACGTTTGTTTATTCCATGTGTAACTCTGTGTTGTTGTATGTGTCAAACTGCTTTGCTTTATCTTGGCCAGGTCACAGTTGTAAATTAAAACTTGTTCTCAACTGACCTACTTGGTTAAATAAAGGTGAAATAAATAAATTTACAGTGGCTTCAGAAATGATTCATACCCCTTGACTTATTCCAAAAATGTTTGTGTTACAGCCTGAATTAAAAATGACATTCAGAGCATCTACACACAATACCCTATGATGACAAAGTCAAAATGGTTTTTAGAAATTTTGGCAAAAATATTGAAAATGATATTGTTAGGGTTGCGAAATTCAAATATGGTGTTCGGACAAAAGGTGACACATAGTCACCAAGTAAGTTCTAATTAGTTTATTCACTCAAGCAATAAATGGTAAATGCAATCTTCGTATATACGGGTTCAATGTAATACCACGCAGGGTTAACAGAGAACTGCCCTTTCTGCTAAATGCATTGGTTTAAGTAAGTTCTGACAGAGTTAGTTCCCACCTCGGGATGGGCCTATCAGAACAGTGGCTGGGCGTGGTTTAGACTTGCCTGGCCAATAGTAGGCGCACAGGCTGGTCCCAGCCTCTTGGCGCTTGTTGTCCGGGGTTACTGAGGCCACAGGCTTGGTCCTGATTGCATCTCCACATCTTTCTTTTCATGTGTTCCTAGCTCAACATACTGTTATCTCCCAAGGTTATACTGCCCCTTAGCCAGACACCCAGTGTCAGCCTGAGCTCAAACACATTCCTGTGTAGCAAACGAAACATTTTCTCATACCCCACAATAGTAATGTTGCGGCTTAATGATACAATGAGCACACAGTGTGAAAAGGCAAGCAAAACATATCAATTTTCCACAATAACATATTCTCAAACCTAACAATATACAGAAATACCTTATTCACATAAGTATTCACACCCCTGAGTTAATACTTTGTATAAGCACCATTAGCAGCGATTACAGCTGTGAGTCTTTTTCACACCTGAATTGGGCAACATTTGCCCATTATTATTTTCAAAATTCTTCAAGCTCTGTCAAATTGGTTGTTGGTCATCGCTAGACAACTATTTTCTGGTCTTACCATAGATTTTCAAGCAGATTTAAGTCAAAACTTACTCGGCCACTCAGGAACATTCACTGTCTTCTTGGTAAGAAACTCAAGTGTAGATTTGGTCTTGTGTTTTAGGTTATTGTGCTGCTGAAAGATGAATTCATCTCCCAATGTCTGATGGAAAGCAGATTGAATCAGATTTTCCTCTAGGATTTTGCCTGTGCTTAGCTCCATTATGTTTATTTTTTATCCTGAAAAACTCCCCAGTCCTAAATGATTACAAGAATACCCATAACATGATGCAGCCACCACTATGCTTGAAAATATGGAGAGTGGTACTCAGTAATGTGATGTGTTGGATTTGCCCCGAACATAACACTTTTTATTCAGGACAAAACGTCAGTTGCTTTGCCACATTTTTTGCAGTATTACTTGAGTGCCTTGTTGCAAACAGAATGCATTTTGTGGAATATTTTTATTCCATACAGGCTTCCTTCTTTCACTCTGTCAATTAAGTTAGTATTGTGGAGTAACTATAATGTTGTTGTTCCATTTTCAGTTTTCTCCTATCACAGCCATTACACTCTGTAACTGTTATAAAGTCAAATTGGCCTCATGGTGAAATCCCTGAGCAGTGTCCTTCCTCTTCGGCAATTGAGTTAGGAAGGATGCCTGTATCTTTGTAGTGACTGGGTGTATCATCCAAAGTGTAATTAGTAACTTTACCGTGCTTAATGGGATTTTCAAAGTCTGATTTCTGAAATGTTTACCCCTCTAGCAATAGGTGCCCTTCTTTGCGAGGAATTGGAAAACCTATTATTGCACACAGAGTCCATGCAGCTTATTATGTGACTTGTTAAGTACATTTTTACTCCTGAACTTATTTAGGCTTGCCATAACAAAGGGGTTGAATACTTATTGACAAGACAAGCTTTTAATTTTAAATTCATTTGTAATCATTTCAAAAAACAGGACAGCACCTTGACATTATGTGGTATTGTGTGTAGGCCACTGACAAAACAATCTCAATTCAATCAATTTTGAATTCAGGCTGCAACTGTCACGACTTCAGCTGAAGTCGGTCCCTCTTCCTGTTTGGGCGGTGTTCGGCGTTCGTCGTCACCGGTTTTCTAACCATCACCGATTCCTTCCTGTGTGTCTATTGGTTTTGGTTTTGATTGTTCACACCTGTTTTGTATTTCTCACAATCACGCCCCTGTTACATTTTCCTCCTTTTCCCGTCTTCCCTTGTGCGTGATTGTTTTGTCTATTGACAGAGTAGGTTGCTACCGTTGTACGTCTTGCTCTGTGAGGTTATTTGATTTATATTTTTGGTACTCCGGGTAGTTGCATTTTACACCTGTGTTTTATTTTGGTGTATTTAGATAGTTTGAGTATTGTTCTGTTAGTGTGCCTGTATGCTCTCTGGCGACTATATTAAAATACTCAATAATTACATATCTCCTGCGCCTGACTCCTTCCACACACCCCAGACAACTTACAGAATCACGCACCCTAAAATATGGAGTCAGCAGGAGCAGGAAACCCTGGCCGAGGAGTCGAGGAACGCATCCTTGAACATTCAGCGATGCTACAACAGCTTGGGACCGCTATGGATCGCGTTGTCCAAACATTGGACCGCTGGGAGAGACAGGAGGTCTCTCCAGCGCCTCGACTACCCAACCCAAGTCTGGCTACACCTACATCTCCGGACTCTGGATCCAGTGGGATTCGTCTCTCCCTTCCCAGGGAGTATGATGGAACAGCAGCACGGTGCCAAGGGTTCTTATTACAACTGGACCTCTACTTGGCCACCGTGCATCCAGCTCCCTCAGGAAGGGAGAGAGTGTCCGCTCTTGTCTCCTGTCTCACTGGGAGAGCATCGGAGTGGGCCAACGCCGTCTGGGGAGAAGGAGACGCAACGTTGGACCACTTTGAAGAGTTCACCCGTCGCTTCCGAGCGGTATTCGACCATCCTCCCGAGGGTAGAGCGGCGGGGGAGCGGCTCTTCCATCTGAGACAGGGGACAAGGAGCGCTCAGGAGTTTGCGCTCGGGTTTCGGACTTTGGCCGGCGGAGTGGGCTGGAACGACAGGGCCCTCATCAATCATTATAGGTGTAGCCTACGCGAGGACGTCCGACGGGAACTGGCCTGCAGAGACGCCACAGTGACATTCGATCAACTGGTAGACCTCTCCATTCGGTTAGATAATCTGTTGGTCACCCGCGGACGTCCAGAGAGGGTCCTGTCAACCCTACCCTCCGGCATTCCTTCTCCAGAGCCTATGGAACTAGGAGGGGCAGCGCGTAGGGAGACTGGAGGAAGAACCTTCACCTGTACCATCTGTGGCCGCAGAGGGCACACTGCTGGTCGGTGCATGGGTTGGTGCTTCTAGGAGAAGAGACGGCAGGCAGAGTACTCTGGCGCCACCTCTGGTGAGTATGCACCACTCTCATCCAGAGTCCTCTTTTAGCCAATTGTTTGTGTCTGTGTGTTTCCCAGAATATTCTCTGCATTCCCAGCATAAGGCACTCGTCGATTCAGGTGCAGCTGGGAATTTTATTGACAGCGCGCTAGCATTAAGTTTAGAAATCCCCATAAAACAGGTGGTTAGACCTTTTCCAGTTCACGCTTTAGATAGCAGACCGTTAGGATCTGGATTGATTGAGGAGATTACTATCTCTCTCGTTATGGTGACGCAGGGGAGTCATGAGGAGAGAATTAATCTCTTTCTCATTGACTCTTCTGCATTTCCGGTGGTATTGGGTATTCCCTGGTTAGCTTTGCATAACCCTATTATTTCATGGCAACAGAGGACTCTCACGGGGTGGTCGCGAGAGTGCTCAGGGAGGTGTGTAGGAGTTTCCGTGGGTGCAACCACGGTGGAAAGTTCAGACCATGTCTCCACTGTGCACATCCCCCCAGAATATGCCGATTTGGCTCTCGCCTTCTGTAAGAAGAAGGCGACTCAATTACCACCCCATCGACGAGGGGATTGTGCGATAGATCTCCTGGTAGCACCTCCTAAGAGTCACGTGTATCCCCTGTCGCAAGCTGAGAAAGAGGCTACGGACACATATATCTCTGAATCGCTGAGTCAGGGGTACATTAGGCCCTCCGTTTCACCCGCCTCCTCGAGTTTATTTTTTGTGAAGAAGAAGGATGGGGGTTTGCGACCGTGTATTGATTATTGAGGTCTCAATAAAATAACGGTGAGGTACAGTTACCCGCTGCCTCTCATCACTTCGGTGATGGAGTTAATGCACGGGGCGCGCTTCTTTACGAAACTGGATCTCAGGAGCGCATATAATCTGGTGCGTATCCGGAAAGGAGACGAGTGGAAGACAGCGTTCAGTACCACCTCAGGTCATTATGAGTACCGTGTCATGCCGTGCGGGCTGATGAATGCTCCCGCAGTATTCCAATCTTTTGTGGATGAGATTTTCCAGGACCTGCACGGGCAGGGTGCAGTGGTGTATATTGATGACATCCTAATATACTCCGCTACACGCGCCTAGCATGTGTCTTTGGTTCGCAAGGTACTTGGAAGACTGTTGGAACATGACCTATACGTCAAAGCTGAGAAATGCTTGTTCTTTCAGCATGCCGTTTCCTTTCTAGGACATCGCATTTCCACGTCCGGGGTGGAGATGGAGAGTGAGCGTATTGATGCCGTGCGTCATTGGCCGACTCCCACCACGGTAAAAGAGGTGCAGCAATTTTTAGGGTTTGCCAATTATTACCGGAGATTTATCCGGGGCTTTAGTCAGGTCGTGGCTCCCATTACCTCATTGCTGAAGGGGGGTCCGGTGTGTCTGAAGTGGTCAGTGGAGGCGGACAGGGCTTTTAGGAAACTGAGGGAGCTGTTCATTTCGGCGCCCGTTCTGGCGCACCCGGATCCTTCTTTAGCGTTCATAGTAGAGGTGGATGCTTCCGAGGCAGGGATAGGAGCTGTGCTCTCTCAGCGCTCGGGCACCCCCCCGAAACTCCGCCCCTGTGCTTTTTTTGTCTAAGAAGCTTAGTCCGGCGGAGCGTAATTATGATGTGGGGGACCGGGAGTTGTTGGCTGTGGTTAGAGCTCTGAAGGTGTGGAGACATTGGCTTGAGGGGGCTAAACACCCTTTTCTCATTTGGACTGACCACCGTAACCTGGAGTACATCCGGGCAGCGAGGAGATTGAATCCTCGTCAAGCTAGGTGGGCCATGTTTTTTACTCGGTTTGTGTTTACCATTTCATACAGACCAGGTTCCCAGAATAAGAAGGCAGATGCACTGTCCCGGTTGTATGACACAGAGGAGCGGCCCATGGATCAAACTCCCATACTCCCGGCTTCCTGTTTGGTGGCACCGGTGGTGTGGGAGCTAGACGCGGACATTCAGCAGGCGTTACGTACTGAGCCTGCTCCCCCCCAGTGTCCCATTGGGCGAATGTATGTTCCGACTGTTGTTCGTGACCAGTTGATCTCTTGGGCCCATACGTCACCCTCCTCTGGTCATCCGGGGATTGGTCGGACAGTGCGCTGTCTGACTGGGAAGTACTGGTGGCCTACTTTAGGTAGGGACGTGAGGTTTTATGTCTCCTCCTGTCAGATGTGTGCCCAGAGTAAGGCTCTAGACACCTACCTAGAGGTAAGTTAAAACCTTTACCTATTCCACAACGGCCATGGTCACATCTATCTGTGGATTTCTTAACGGATCTTCCTCATTCTCAGGGGAATACCACGATCCTGGTCGTTGTGGATCGTTTCTCTAAGTCCTGTCGTCTCCTTCCGATGCTAGGTCTGCCTACGGCCCTACAGACTGCGGAGGCCCTGTTTAACCTTTCAGGGATTGCTGGGGCGCTAGCGGGCTGCTCCCGACACTACCAGGTGAAATGTAAGGCGCCAAATTCAAAATCCAAAAGTTTAACTATTAAACATCCACCAATATACAAGTGTTCCATACTCATCAAAAGCTCTGTTTCTTGGCAATATCACAGCGTTGTCAGATTTCAAAAAGGCTTTACGGCGAAAGCAGCACATTTGATTGTTTGAGGGTAGCACCTCACATATTTTTCCCATAGCCATGAATCGATTAGCCATCATGGCACACACACCTGTTGAAGAACTTCTGCTGAGGTCATCCTAAGTGTCCAACGAAGACAATCCATGGTTCTTTTGTTAGAAAAAGTAATGTATTTTATCCATAAATCCTCCATTTGGTTTGCGCGTTATAATCAGAAACGACAGCCTCCACTAGTCCATTGAAACGTGACGAGAACTCGTTCATCTTATACCTATAAACTTGTCCAAGAACAATCAAACATAGTTTTAAATGTATCCTCAGGAACACTTTTACGTATATTTACTATTATAAATCAACCGGAATATAAACTGATCGATAAAGACTGTAAAAAAGACACTGCGCGCTTTGTCGGGAACGCGCACTGGGTACTGTTTACATAAAAAGGTCACTTCCTCGTTTGCTCTTATTCTCTGGTCTAATTCATCCAAAATGAAATTTTACACTGTCTCGAGACTGTTGACATCTAAAGGAAGCGATGGGTACTGCATTCATATGTCCTTATATGGTCATTTTCATGAGGGAGGGGTTCCCAATGAGGCACTGTCAAAACCACTTTTTCCAGGACAGAAATTCCTCGGGGTTTCGCCTGCCATATGCGTTCTGTTTCACTCACAGACAAATGGTTAAAACCTTTGGAAAATTCAGAGTGTTTCCTATCCAATGGTACTAAATATGTGCATATCCTATTTTCTGGGCCTGAATGGGAGGCATTTTACTTTGGGCACGCCAGGCTCTCCAAAACCGACCCCTCAGCTGCCACTCCCTAACAAGTTAACCATGTCTTCCGGCACTATGGGGTACCCGAGGATATAGTGTCTGATCGAGGTCCCCAGTTCACGTCAAGAGTCTGGAGGGCTTCTATGGAACATTTGGGGGTCTCGATTAGCCTTACCTCGGGTTTTCACCCTGAGAGTAATGGGCAGGTGGAGAGAGTGAATCAAGATGTGGGAAGGTTTTTGCGGTCCTATTGCCAGGACCGGCCGGGAGAGTGGGCGAGGTTTGTACCCTGGGCAGAAATGGTGCATAACTCGCTTCGCCACTCCTCAACTAACCTCTCCCCTGTTCAGGTTGTGTTGGGTTATCAGCCGGTTCTGGCACCATGGCATCAAAGTCAGACCGAAGCTCCTGCGGTTGACGAGTGGTTCAAGCGCGCGGAGGAGACCTGGGAGGCTGTCACTGGTCACCTTCAACAGGCCGTGATGCGTCAGAAAACCAGCGCGGACCGTCACCGCAGTGAGGCCCCGGTGTACACACCGGGGGATAGGGTCTGGCTCTCGACCCGAAACCTGCCCCTCTGCCTGCCATGCCGGAAGCTGCTGGCTCCGCGGTGAACGAGGTGTGTTACAGGTTACAGCTTCCCCCTGATTATAAAATTAACCCCTCGTTCTATGTGTCCCTCCTCAGGCCGGTGGTGGTTGGTCCGCTCCAGGACTCTGAGGTGAGGGAGGTCCCTCCGCCCCCTCTGGACATCGAGGGGGTCCCGGCGTATTCCGTCTGCTGCATCCTAATTTCGAGACGCCGGGTGGGGGGCCTTCAGTATCTTGTGGAGTGGGAGGGGTACGGACCGGAGGAGAGGTGCTGGGTTCCGAAGGAGGATATATTGGATCCTAATATGTTAAGGGAGTTCCGGCCGGATCGTCCTGCGCCTCGCCCTCCGGGCCGTCCCGAGGCCGGTGTCCGCTGGAGCCGCGGCCGGAGGGGGGGAGTACTGTCACGACTTCAGCCGAAGTCGGTCCCTCTTCCTGTTCGGCGTTCGTCGTCACCGGTTTTCTAACCATCACCGAATCCTTCCTGTGTGTCTATTGGTTTTGGTTTTGATTGTTCACACCGGTTTTGTATTTCTCCCAATCACGCCCCTGTTATATTTTCCTCCTTTTCCCGTCTTCCCTTGTGCGTGATTGTTTTGTCTATTGACAGAGTAGGTTGCTACCGTTTTACGTCTTGCTCTGTGAGGTTATTTGATTTATACTTTCGGTACTCCGAGTAGTTGCATTTCACACCTGTGTTTTATTTTGGTGTATTTAGATAGTTTGAGTATTGTTCTGTTAGTGTGCCTGTATGCTCTCTGCGACTATATTAAAATACTCAATAATTACATATCTCCTGCGCCTGACTCCTTCCATACACCCCGGATAACTTACAGCAACACAACAAAATGTGGAATAAGTCAATGGGTATGAATACTTTCTGAAGGCAGTATAAAGAAAAGCTATTTTTTTTGTCCATTAAAATAACATCAAATTGATTAGAAAAACAGTGTAGACATGTTGTAAATGACTATTGTAGCTGGAAACGGTTTTCCGCTGTGTTAACATAATTGCAAAAGGTTTTTCTAATGATCAATTAGCCTTTTAAAATGATAAACTTGGATTAGCTAGCACAACGTGCCATTGGAACACAGGAGTGATGGTTGCTGATAATGGGCCTCTGCACACCTATGTAAATATTCCATAAAAAAAATCAGCCGCTTCCAGCTACAATAGTCAATTTCAACATTAACGATGTCTACACTGTATTTCTGATCAATTTGATGTCATTTTAATGGACATTATTTTTATTTTTTTTCAAAAACAGGACATTTCTAAGTGACCCCAAACTTTTGAATGGTAGCGTACATATATATTGTATATAGGTTGCATTTGGAAAGTATTCAGACCCCTTTTTTTTGCCTTATTCAAATATGTATTAAATAAAAAAATCCTTATCAATACACACCATACCACATAATGACAAAGCGAAAACCATTTAAAAAAATGTTAGCAAATGAATTAAAAATGAAAAACAAAAATACATGATTTACATAAGTATTCAGACCCTTTGCCATGAGACTCAAAATTGACCTCAGGTGTATCCTGTTTTCATTGGTCATCCTTGAGATGTTTCTACAACTTGATTGGAGTCCACCTGTGGTAAATTCAATTGATTGGACATGATTTAGAAAGGCACACACCTGTCTATATAAGATCCCACAGCTGACAGTGCATGTCAGAGCAAAAACCAAGTCACAAGGTCGAAGGTATTGTCCGTAGAGCTCCGAGACAGGAATGTGTCAAGGCACAGATCTGGGGAATGGTACCAAAACATTTCTGCAGCATTGAAGGTCCCCAAGAACACATTGGCCTCCATCATTCTTAAATGGAAGAAGTTTGGAACCAGCAAGACTCTTCCTAGAGCTGGCCACCCGGCCAAACTAAGGAATCGGGGAGAAGGGCCTTGGTCAGGGAGGTGACCAAGAACACGATGGTCACTCTGACAGAGCTCCAGAGGTCGTCTGTGGAAATGGTAGAACTTTCCAGAAGGACAACCATCTCTGCAACACTCCACCAATCAGGCCTTTATGGTAGAGTGGCCAGACAGAAGCCACTCCTCAGTAAAAGGCACATGACAGCCCTCCTGGAGTTTGCCAAAAGATACCAGCAAAAATGTCTAAAAACCTGTTTTTGCTTTGTCATTATGAGGTACTGTGTGTAGATTGGTGAGGATTCTTTTATTTTTGATCAATTTTAGAATAAGGCTGTAACATAACAAAACTCACTGTGAGCTAAAGGCTAATTGGCTAAAAGAAAATGAACCCTTTGAGTGTCTTTATAAACATACAGTACAGTGAGTGCATAAATGTTTTGTATTTGTGTAATCCCTGAGGGAATTGAACCCACAACTTTGTACTCTTCCTGGGGTCTGGCAAAATACATTTTAAGGCAGTTATATAAAATGTTAAAAACTTTACAATACATTTCACAATACATGAAGTGTTACTAGTACCACACGCTTACCAACTGAGCCACAGAAAACCCCACTACATGTGATTTCTGATTTCTGTTTGTTAAAAAACAACAAAATACATCCTCATAATCATAAACATCATACAAATCACACAAGCCAGCCTATTAAGCATTAACCACTAAGACAAAAATAATAAACATGAATCAAAAATACTTCCTCTCTCTATTATATTCTTATCAATTCAGTAGCTGAGGTCTGTGTCTGGCTGTGTGCATGGCTTTACGATTGCTTCCCTCAGCTGTTCACCCCATACAGATAAATCTCTATGGTTCACCCCTCATTAGGTATTAGCAAACATTATATCTGCTCCTGGGTTGGTAAACAGCTATCAGTGTTGACAAAGATGGCGTCCCAAATGGCACCCTATTCCCTACATAGGGCACTACCTTTGACCAGGGCCCATAGGATTATATGTGTAAATAGGGTGCCATTTGAGATACGGGCAAAGAGAGACATATGACCTGCAGGTTCTATCTCTATATTATCTATACACTGGAAACATACAGCCACAAGTACGAATTGCTCAATAGCCTGATAATGCAGCTGCTGCCAATGGGATCTATAGCTGATGGATTTATGACAGTGTAATTCAGTTTGTACTGTTAGTTTTAGTGCTTATGGTTATCAAATCAGTCCCGCCTGCTCTGAATGTCGCAGGAGCCATCTCATGTTTATTTAACCGTTTTTATAAGTGTATGAAATCTCAGTGTGTATTGATCTTGTTATCTGTTCAAATACGAATGATAAAAAGGCCCCTAATAAAAACCATAAAGGTTGTATAATGTTGACCTAGGCCCTAGACACAGTAAGCCTCCTACATTACAGGCTTAATAGCTTCTTTGAGTAGGGCCCTGACCATACAGATAAAACTACTTAAACTGACTACTTTCAATAGATTCATCTTTATGGTCTTTAGAACTTAATTCAGGTTCTACAGATCTGAAACATTCCCAGCTCTCACACATTCTAAACACAGGTCTCCCCACCCTCCAACTTACTCAAAATGTCACACTCTCCAGTCACACAGGAAGTTGCATCATCACCAGGGGCCCAATGAGATATATCAGGGGATGGTTTATGCAATAACCCATTTCCTTGTTAGAAGTTGTGAACGGGTTCATGTCTGTCCTGTGCCATACACCCAGCCAGCCACACAGACACCCTGAGCTGTCCTCAGAGACTTTATCCTATTGTCTGAGGATCACTGGTAAATCAAGGTCAAGATCAGGACAGGGCTCTATGGGCTCTATAGGAATATTATATTATTATAACTGTCCCAATAATCCAAATTCACCTGTGAGAAATGACATCCCTCTATGTCATAGCCACTGTATGGGAGTCATACTTTTATTTTATTTTATAAGGATCCCCATTAGCCCGACGCCAATAGCAAAAGTTAATCTTCCTGGGGTCCGACACATAATGAAAAACATATTACAGACAAAATTACTTTACAATTAACATACATTTAAAACATTAACATAGACATTACAGACTTTTATATATACTGTATGTCACTGAAGATCAGCCCATATCATTAGAGTTGTTGATTACATGATGACTAATGGCCTTATTTTTATAACTCTTGCCAGTAACTGGACAGATAGCCATTAGCTGGCATTGCTGCATGCCAAATACACGATAATGTGATAATGGCACAACAGTATATGACTTAATGATCCTGCCTAGACCTGAGGTAAAGTTCAACATTATGTTGAAATACGGTTCATGCAGACTTTTCTTTCTTTTAGTCTTAGGAATAAACTTTGTTGGGATCTATTTCAATAAATATGAAAACAGTATTTTGCCAGTGAAAGGAAAGATACCAAAGTATTTACAAGTTATAAAGAGGGAACTTGCAAATAGATATAATTTGTTAATAGACTAGTAAATAGGTGGAACTTGTAAATAGATGGAACTTGTAAATAGACTTGTAAATAGATGGAACTTGTAAATAGACTTGGCAAATAGACGGAACTTGTAAATAGACTTGTAAATAGATTCAACTTGTAAATAGATGGAACTTGTAAATAGACTTGTAAATAGATTCAACTTGTAAAAAGATGTAACTTGTATATAGACTAGTAAATAGATGTAACTTGTAAATATACTAGTCAATAGATAGAACTTCTAAATAGACTAGTAAATAGATGGAATTTGTAAATAGACTTGTAAATAGATGGAATGTTATGTCCGGTATTAGTTGGATTAACCGAATGTGGACACTCCTAGCTTTCACAATGTCTGGCTGGATAGTGGATAGAACAATTGTGGGGGAATTACCAACACCCACAAATGCAAACACACACATTCTCCAATGTATATTAACAGGCCAAGCACCCAACAATCGTGAGTCACGCAACGTCATAATCCTGGGTAACCTAACAACGATGAGGGCGGTTGATTAATTGGTCAGGCTAGTCGTTGGAATGATTAATTAGTTGGTGGCTGACATAACAAGTACGAACTATGTTATGTGGCAGTCTGTCCTGGTCTGGCCTTCTCCGTGCTGTGGTAGATTGGTATATGTCCCGAAACAGGAGGTTGAGGAAGGCCTGGGCAGTGTTGGAAATTTGGCAGTGGGTAGAGATCTGTAACTAGACACTTTCAGATCCAGACCTGCTGATTGGGGATTATTGTTGCACCTAGTTACAACAATATTATTACATCATCCTACACTGTGTATAGATGATGAGTATAGTATACAGTTGAAGTCGGAAGTTTACATACACTTATGTTGGAGTAATGAAAACATATTTTTCAACCACTCCACAAATTTCTTGTTAAAAAACTATAGTTTTGGCAAGTCGGTTAGGACATCTATTTTGTGCATGACACAAGTAGTTTTTCCAACAATTGTTTACAGACAGATTATTTCACTTATCATTTATTGTATCATAATTCCAGTAGGTCAGAAGTATACATATACTATGTTGACTGTGCCTTTAAACAGCTTGGAAAATTCCAGAAAATGATGTCATGGCTTTAGAAGTTTCTTGGAGGTGTAATTGACATCATTTGAGTCAATTGGAGGTGTAACTGTGAATGTATTTCAAGGTCTACATTCAAACTCAGTGCCTCTTTGCTTGACATTGTGGGAAAATCAAAAGAAATCAGCCAAGACCTCAGAAAAAAATTGTAGACCTCCACAAGTTTCATCCTTGGGAGAAATTTCCAAACGCTTGAAGGTACCACGTTCATCTGTACAAACAATCGTACGCAAGTATAAACACCCTGGGACCACGCACCCCTCAGGAAGGAGACGCGTTCTGTCGCCTAGAGATGAACGTACTTCGGTACAAAAAGTGCAAATCAATCCCAGAACAACAGCAAAGGACCTTGTGAAGATGCTGGAGGAAACATGTGCAAAGTATCTATCTCCACAGTAAAATGAGTCCTATATGGACATAACCTGAAAGGCCGCTCAGCAAGGAAGAAGCCATTGCTCCAAAACCGCCATAAAAAAGCTACTACTGTTTGCAACTGCACATGGGGACAAATATCGTACTTTTTGGAGAAATGTCCTCTGGTCTGATGAAACAAAAATAGAACTGTTTGGCCATAATGACCTTTGTTATGTTTGGAGGAAAAAGGGGGAGGCTTGCAAGCTGAAGAACACCATCCCAACTGTGAAGCACGGGGGTGGCAGCATCATGTTGTGGGGTGCTTTGCTGCAGGAGGGACTGGTGCACTTCACAAAATAGATGGCATCTTGAAGAAAAATTATGTGGATATATTGAAGCAACATCTCAAGACATCAGTCAGGAAGTTTATTGCTTGGTCGCAAATGGGTCTTCCAAATGGACAATGACCCCAAGCATACTTCCAAAGTTGTGGCAAAATGGCTAAAGGACAACAAAGTCAAGGTATTGGAGTAGCCATCACAAAGCCCTGACCTCAATCCTATAGAAAATTTGTGGGCAGAACTGAAAAAGCGTGTGCGAGCTAGGAGGCCTACAAACCTGACTCAGTTACACCAGCTCTGTCAGGAGGAATGGGACAAAATTCACCCAACTTATTGTGGGAAGCTCGTGGAAGGCTACCTGAAACGTTTGACCCAAGTTAAACAATTTAAAGGCAATGCTACCAAATACCAATTGAGTGTATGTAAACTTCTGACACACTGGGAATGTGATGAAAGAAATTAAAGCTGAAATAAATCATTCTCTCTACTATTATTCTGACATTTTACATTCTTAAAATAAATTGGTGATCCTAACTGACCTAAGACAGGGCATTTTTACTAGGATTAAATGTCAGGAATTGTGAAAAACTGAGTTTAAATGTATTTGGTTAAGGTGTATGTAAACTTCCGACTTCAACTTTACTATACTCATCTATACATACCATACTATACTCATCTATACATACTATACGCATCATATATACTATAATATACTCATCTATACATACTATACTCATCTATACATACCATACTATACACATCATATATACTATAATATACTCATCATCTATACATACTATACTCATCTGTATATACCATACTATAGTCATCTATGCATACTGTACTACACGCATCATATATACTATAATATACTCATCATCTATACAATATGTATAGATGATGAGTATATTATAGTATATATGATGCGTGTAGTACAGTATGCATAGATGAGTATAGTATGGTATATACAGATGAGTATAGTATGTATAGATGATTATATTATAGTATATATGATGTGTATAGTATGTATAGATAAGTATAGTATGGTATGAATAGATGAGTACAGTGTAGTATGTATAGATGATTTTTAAACTTTATGAGGATGTCAGACTGATGACAAATGCAACAAAGAGCAAGTTTCCACATTCTACACATTGTTATTCTATAATCTGTTTGGGTGCTTAGGTGTTATGAGTCTCTCTTCTACGGAAAGTGAGTTTATAAGTATCTGCACCTCTCTGTGTGTTCTCTTCCCTCCTCTGATGACTTCTGTTTATCCAGAAACGCCTGCCTGGCTCTATTCTGCTCTGTCTGCCCCACACAATGGCAACCAGCTTTGTGTCGTCGTTCTCTATGTTAATACAGGTCTCTTTGTGTGGTTCTCTGTGCTGATAGCTCTGGGGTTTAATCCGGAACCCGTTTCTTCTCAGGGGAACATCACCAGTAGCGTATAGCGGCGGGATTAGTGGCCAGGGTCGCTGTAACAGCGTCTAATCTACAGCACGCCTGTTCTTCTCCTACCCCCCAGCTCTCTATGCATCTCAATAGAGAACACAATGGCAGAGCTGAGACATCCCTCTCTGCATATCCATGGTATTATAACACAAGACAATGACTGAGAGGTTTGAGTGGCATGTGGCAAGTCATGTAGGCCTATTCCCATACATAAGTCAGTGTTTGTCTTTCTGTGTAGGCCTTTACATGTGTAGGAGAGCTGCTATATCAACCACTGTGAGAAAAAATAAAATAAATAAAGAGTGAGAGAGAGATCATATAAAACACACAAAGTTTAATTTACCTATCCAAACGATTCCAGAATGGATGGATTTATTCATTCAAACATACACAGCACTAGCAGCACTAGCACTAGCACACACACACATGCACACACGTGCAAACACACACACTATGCAGGTCAGCCTACATAGTGTTAAGAGCTGTAGATAGGCCTGAGTAATGAGTGTAGATACACATCATGTCAAGCGGAGGGTGTTACCAGTTCCTCAGTGTCCGGTCTGGAGCGTGAGGTTTTTAGATGTTTTGGGCTTTAAAATGTGTTTATTATGATCAAGTTCAAACCCCACAGTGAATTATTTAAAAGTTTCATACAAATCGAGATATTTAATTAAATAGTAATTCATTCTGACAACTACTATACATGTGTTGTCACACAGGACCACGTACAGACCAATCACGGGCCGGCAGGCTACGAGGAGGCTCTTGCAGGCAGGATGAAAACGACTACGTCGACCATGATCCTTGGCTAGTTACGGCCACTTTCACCATGATCCTTAACAATTTTGTGGTGCCATTCAACAATATGGCACACTTCATGCTTCATGCGCCAATGGGAGTTTTCCATGGGAATACTGTCACGATTTACTGGTTTGAATGTTAATCTGTGTTACCGGTTACCTCTAAAGCAAGGTTTGTCCCTGTATCCATTCCTGACTGACTCAGTGGTTAAAGGACAGAAGTTTGTCACTTCCCTGAACCATGTCAGTTCTTCCTGTGATTGGGGTTAGGGGCTGTGTGTGCGCAGGTTGGCTCAGAGGTTAGTAATGATAGTGCTGCAGACTGTTACAGGCTCACTGTACTAGAGTGGCAATGGAAAAGCTTATCAGGGTGAGAGAGAGCAACACACAGACAGAGGAATAGAGAGAGACTGGGAGATGAGATGAAACAGGAAAATCATAGAAATAACTGTTGGAAGGAAAGAAGATGAAGACACACTTGAAAAAAGACACAGAGAGAAAGGTAAAGCGAGGGATGGAGAGAGAGAAGGGTAAAGCGCGAGGGGTGGAGAGAGAGAAGGAGAATAGAGAAGAGACTATAAATATATGAGAGAGGTGGGGACGGAGGGGTAGAGAGCTCTTTTCGACACCCTTCTGCAGCTGGCTCCTCTAGTCACGCCATTCTGCCTGGGTTCACTGAGAAACCCACTGCACCTGTCCTGTGGTTTACCCAAGGAGGGGCCCAGTATACACACACGCACACACGCACACACGCACAGCACACACATGCGCACACATACATACAGACGCACACACACTACACAGGGCCAAATTACGTTGGCCCTCGGGGAGGGAGTTTACCAGAGAAAGAAAGGGAGGGAGTGGAGGGGTTGCTGATTAGATGGTGTGAGAAGGGTACATCTAGAACCAAACTCGAAACTTCTCTGTCCTTCAGTACAGTATCTGTAGGCAGTGTCATGAGTGGTTGGAGTGTTACACACAGCAGAATGTTCTACAGAAAGATTTATAGAATATTAATTACATTTTCTTAAATCAGGCAATTAAAAACCAATCAAAGCAACTGCAATTTAGGGTGGCAGGGTAGCCTAGTGGTTAGAGTGTTGACCTAGTAACTACAAGGTTGCAAGTTCAAATCCCTGAGCTGACAAGGAACAAATCTGTTGTTCTGCCCCTGAACAGGCAGTTAATCCACTGTTCCTAGGCTGTCATTGAAAATAAGAATTTGTTCTTAACTGACTTGCCTAGTAAAATAAAAAAAATATTTTATTTACTTTTATTTATTCAGAAGAGCCCAATTGAGAACAGTATCTCATTTGCAATAGTGCCGTGAGGACAGACAAACCATCAACACAACAACAAAAAGATAAAAACTACAAGACAGCTATAAATACATTACATCAGGTTATCACAACACGTTATAATAGTAACTTGAAACAATTCAAAGTCACCATTATTAGTCAGTTGTACAACCGAATGCCTTCAACCGAAATGTGTCTTCCGCATTTAACCCAACCCCTCTGAATCAGAGAGGTGCGGGGGGCTGCCTTAATCGACTTCCACGTCTTCGGCACCCGGGGAACAGTGGGTTAACTGCCTTGTTCAAGGGCAGAACGACAGATTTATTTTTTTTCCCCCTTGTCAGCTCAGGGATTCGAACTTGCAACCCTCCGGTTACAAATCCAACGCTCTAACCACTAGGCTACCTGCACACTTCAGTAAACTAATTTAACAACAGCGTTTTAAAACTTCCCTATCAGCACCAGGGAATGCAGGTGCAATTTGTTTTGTAAGGTATTTCATATCTGTCGTGCATTAAAACTAAAGGCGGATTTACCAAACTTTGTGGAGACAAGCAGGACCTCAAGAGTTAAGCAACCCTGCGAACGGGTTTGTTATCTCATGTTTTTATATTTCAACAGGGAACTGAGGTATGTTGGAAGTTTTTGGAGCAGAGCTTTATAAACAAGGGAGTAATGAAGTGAAGACTTTATTGAGATTCAGCTGACCTTCTGATACAAGATGCAGTGATGAGATTTAAAACTGTCACCTGTAATAAAGTGAAGGGCACTATGGTATCCAATGGTTCAAGAGTAGTGGCTGCTGCATTCTGGTAAACGGTGTCACTATAGTCAAGAACTGTCAGGAAAGTTGACTGCACAATCTACTTCCTGCTGTTGATGGAGCAGCAATATCTATTTCTAAAAAATAAGTCCACATTAAATCTTAGCTTTTTAACTAGCTCATCAGTTTGCTTTTTAAACATTAGATCTTTATCAATCCAAACGCCAAGATATTTATAGGCAGGAACCCGCTCGATGAGAGAGCCATCCAATAAGTGAATATGTAGCCCATCTGAGAAAAAATTCTGTGAATTAGAGAATAACATATTTAGTTTTGCCCACATTAAGTATATGTTTTAAATCAACAAGGGCTTTCTGTAATGCAACAAAATCAGAATGCAGCACAAACATAGCTTGTTTAACAGTTGGTGCAATGGCATAGAGATTAATATTACGATACACTGTAATGCGTCTGTGTGTAGCTGGTGTAGGAGTCAGGCGCAGGACAGCAGATATGAGTAAATAATAGCAATTTTACTCAATATTATAAGAATAAATGTCAAAAACTTGCCAAGCCCACAAATACGGACCGCAATACAATAACCAAACACTCACAAACAAACATGTGGGATCAGAGGGTTAAATAATGAACAAGTAAATGTGGGATTGAAACCAGGTGTGTAAAACAAGACAAAACCAATGGGGCTCTGGCTGGGACACTCAAGGACATTCAGAGACTTGACCCCGAAGCCACTCCTGCGTTGTCTTAGCTGTGTGCTTAGGGTCATTGTCCTGTTGGAAGGTCAACCTTTGCATTAGTCTGAGGTTGTGAGCATTCTGGATCAGGTTTTCATCAAGGATCTCCTTGTACTTTGCTCCATTCATCTTTGCCTCGATCCTGACTAGTCTCCCAGTCCCTGCCGCTGAAAAACATCCCCACAGCATGATGCTGCCACTACCATGCTTCACAGTAGGGATTGTATTGGCCAGGTGATGAGCTGTGCCTGGTTTCCCCCAGGCGTAACGCTTGGCATTCAGCCCAAAAGAGTTCAATCTTGGCTTCATCAGACCAGAGAATCTTGTTTCTCACGGTCTGAGAGTCCTTTAGGTGCCTTTTGGAAAACTCCAAGCAGGCTGTCATGTGCCTTTTTCTGAGGAGTGACTTCCGTCTGGCCACTCCACCATAAAAGCCTGATTGGTGGAGTGCTGGAAGGTTCTCCCATCTCCACAGAGGAACTCTGGAACTCTGTCAGAGTGACCATCGGGTTCTTGGTCACCTCTCTGACCAAGGCCCTACTCCCTGGGCGGCCAGCTCAAGGAAGAGTCTTGGGGGTTCCAAACTTCTTCCATTTAAAAATTATGGAGGCCACTGTGTTCTTCGGGACCTACAATGATGCTATTTTTTTTGGTACCCTTCCCCAGATCTGTGCCTCAACACAATCCTGTTTCTGAGTTCTACGGAAAATTGCTTCGACCTCATGGCTTTGTTTTTGTTCTGACATGCACTGTCAACTTTGGGACCTTATATAGACAGGTGTGTGCCTTTCCAAATCATGTCCAAGCAATTAAATGTACCATAGTTGGACTCCAATCAAGTTGTAGAAACATCTCAATGATGATCAGTGGAAACAGTATGCACCTGAGCTCAATTTTGGGTCTCATAGCAAAGGGTCTGAATACTGTTTTTCTGTTTTTTTTAATCATTAATAAATGTGCAAAAATGTAAAACAAAACAGTTTTCACTTTTTTCATTATAGGGTACTGTGTCTAGATTGACAAGGATTTTTGTTTTATTTGATCAATTGTAGATTAAGGCTATAATGTAACAAAATGTGGAAAAAATAAAGGGGTCTGAATACTTTCCGAATGCACTGTAAATAGTCAAATTGAACAGGTCCCAATACTGACCCCTGCGGTACACCTATCGTAATACTGAGGAAACTAGACTTGACACTATCAGAAAGCATCAGATAGCTCTTAAAGGGATACTTCGGGATTTTGGCAATGATTTTGGCCCTTTACCTACTTCCCCGGAGTCAGATGAACTTGTGGATACCCTTTTACGTCTCTGTGTCCAGAATGAAGGTAGTTAGAGGTAGTTTCGCGAGCCAATTATAACTAGCGTTAGCGCAATGACAGGAAACCTATGGGTATCAGAAACAGGGTTTTAAAAAGCTGTGTCAGTAACAGGGTCTTAAATAGCTGTGTCAGTAACAAGGTGTTAAGTAGCTGTGTCAGTAACATGGTTTTAAATAGCTTTGTCAGTAATAGGGGTTTAAATAGCTGTGTCAGTAACAAGGTGTTAAGTAGCTGTGTCAGTAACATGGTTTTAAATAGCTTTGTCAGTAATAGGGGTTTAAATAGCTGTGTCAGTAACATAGTTTTAAATAGCTGTAGCAGTAACAGGGTTTTAAATAGCTGTAGCAGTAACATAGTTTTAAAAAGCTGTGTCAGTAACAAGGTTTTAAATAGCTGTGGCAGTAACATGGTTTTAAATAGCTGTGGCAGTAACAAGGTTAAGTAGCTGTGTCAGTAACAAGATTTTCAATAGCTGTGGCAGTAACATGGTTTTAAATAGCTGTGTCAGTAACAAGGTTAAGTAGCTGTGTCAGTAACAAGGTTTTCAGTAGCTGTGGCAGTAACATGGTTTTAAATAGCTGTGGCAGTAACAAGGTTAAGTAGCTGTGGCAGTAACAAGGTTTTCAGTAGCTGTGGCAGTAACATGGTTTTAAATAGCTGTGTCAGTAACAAGGTTAAGTAGCTGTGGCAGTAAGAAGGTTTCCAGTAGCTGTGGCAGTAACATGGTTTTAAATAGCTGTGGCAGTAACAAGGTTAAGTAGCTGTGGCAGTAACAAGGTTTTCAGTAGCTGTAGCAATAACATGGTTTTAAATAGCTGTGTCAGTAACAAGGTTAAGTAGCTGTGGCAGTAACATGGTTTTAAATAGCGGTGGCAGTAACAGGGTTTGATACGTACAATAGGCCATGCCTTGTGTCTTTACCATCCTTAGGGGGACAAGGGATCAATCTGGATTTGATGAAAGCGTCACAAAACCCTCTGCTGCACTCCCTGTGTCCTCAGCCCTCTGCTGCACTCACTGTTCACCCACGACTGCGTGGCTTTGCACGACACAAACTCCATCATTAAGTTAGCTGACGACACCACGGTATTAGGCCTGATAACCAACAATGAGGATTCAGCCTATAGGGAGGAGGTAAGTGAACTGGCATTGTGGTGCCAGGAGAACAACCTCTCCCTCTACGCCATAGGACTGCTGAACACTTGAACTGGACTGATAACTCATGCACACACGCATACTGTCCTAGCCGAGTAGACGTTATATAAAGGATCCCAAGTTGTGTAAAAACACATCTGAAGTGGGGACTGTGTCATCCATATTGCCATGTCATTAACACCTAACCTGAGCTTACAGTACCAGTCAAAGTTTGGACACACCTTCTCATTCAAGGGTTTTTCTTTATTTGTACTGTTTTCTACATTGTAGAATAATAGTGAAGACATCAAAATTATGAAATAACACATGAAATCATGTAGTAACCAAAAAAGTGTTAAACAAATGAAAATATATTTTATATTTGAGATTCTTCAAAATCAGTGACAGAAAAGTACTTTGCATCTGTTTGTTGATGAATTGATCTGAACATTAGAGCTAAGTACAGTACACTCAGTACTATGATATGACCACATTTTCTCAAGGGTTTAAGTCAGTTGCGTCACGGTTAGACAGTTCTGCCTATGTTCCAAACAGTCTTGAAGTCTTCCTGGGTAATTTCCTGTAACTTCCTGATGACACAGTGCTATGAGAGACATCAGAGGGATCCAAAATGTCTGGTAGCGTGAGTGTTTTGGAATAGTCCTGGGAGGGAAACTTTTGGGTGGTTTTGTGACACCCGACAACGCCATACAACTACTGTTGCTGTGTAAACAGTCCCCAACACTTCATCAGCGCTGTGCATGGGCGGCAGTTTATGTCGGTGTGACCCGATAAGGGCCTGTGTATACAAACGTACACATCTATAGACGTACGGAGTTACAATGCACAGTTATTTGCAAACGCCCGCGATGGTTCTCACAAAGGAGACTGAGCAGTATAGTATAACAGAGGGAAGGTTACTGTAGAGATGAGTACATGTATACCAGAGGTTATGAGGACAGGAGGACAGGAGAGACTTGGTCAAGAGCTGAACTGTAGGCAACACCACAGCAGGTCAATGGAGAATGGCTGTCATTCACACGTGTGATTCAACTAGACTTCTGAAACAGCCCCTTTTACACCACTCAGTGCCTGCTGTGGCAGTCACTAAACAAGACTTGGCATATATCTTTGCAGCAAATCAGTAGCCATCGTGGCATGGGGAAACTATTCCATTTAGAATAGACTGTACGTGGCGAAGGGTTCAGAGATCACGGTGGCTCTTTACATTAGACTCTATTAGTGTTGGGTGTGGCAACCTGTCTGTTTCTCTGCTTTGTGAGGTTGACTAAGTGCTGCCATTAACCTAAATCTGATGACAGCTTTATGGGTGTTTAATGACAATTAAAACATTGGTGCATAAAGAGGGTGGAGCCCTCCAGTACCTCTGGGGGATGGCACGGCTTTAGATGAAGTGGTTACGTGATTAAATGTCCTATTGTTTTTCAAATTGGTATACCTAACCATACGATAATGCAAAGGAATGCGAAATTAACAAATAATAGTGAGCGCTATTATAACTTCATTTTAAATCAGGTGGGGAGGAGTACTCAGTTTAGATGGTAACTGTTGTACACACAGGCATGCACACTCACACATTTCCCACCGATTTCTTATACTTTATCAGACTAATAGTTCGTGACTCAATTAGGTACAGTGTAATGTGTGTATACACTGAGTGTACAAAACATTAAGGACACCTTCCTAATATTCAGTTTTCCCTCACAACAGCCTCAATTGGTCAGAGCATGGACTCTACAAGGTGTCCACAGGGAAGACTGACTCCAATGACTGACTCCCCCTTTTGCCCATGCTGACTCCAATGCTTCCCAAAGTTGTATTTATTTTGTATTTTAACCTGTATTTAACTAGGCAAGTCAGTTAAGAATAAATTCTTATTTACAATGACGGCCTACCCCAGTCAAACCCGGATGACGCTGGGCCAATTGTGCACCGCCCTATGGGACTCCCAATCATGACCGGATGCGTTGCAGCCTGGATTCGAAGCAGGTACTGCAGTGACACCTCTTGCGCTGAGATTCAGTGTCTTAGACCACTGCGCCACTCGGGAGCCAAAGTTGAGCCAAGTTCTCTGGATGTGCTTTGGGTGTTGGACCATTCTTGATACACATGGGATACTGTTAAGCGTGAAAAACCCAGCAGTGTTGCAGTTCTTGGCACAAACAGGTGCGCCTGGCACCTACTACCATAACCCATTCAAAGGCACTTTCTTGCCCATTCACCCTCTTGTATTGTACACATACCCAATCCATGTCTCAATTGTCTCAAGGCTTAAAAAAACTTTTTCTTTACCTGTCTCCTCCCCATCTACCCTGATTGAAGTGGATTTAACAGGTGACATCAATAACGGATCATACATAGCTTTTATCTGTATTCACCTGGTCAGTCTATGTCATGGAAAGAGCAGGTGTCCTAAATGTTTTGTACACTCAGTGTATAACCAGAACAGTAACATAAGATTTAAGCTTCACTGTTTATTTATATTTTTGTCTGCGTTTATCTCGTCTGTTTCTAGGTCTGAACAGAACAGACAGGCCTCTCATCAAAACACCTGAGCTGTTTAAATTAGAATAAAGACTGTCCATTACTCCACAAGGCAGAGTCCCAAATGGCACCCTATTCCCTATGTAGTGCACTACCTTTGACCAGAGTCCCAAAGTGGTGTTTTACATAGGTAATAGGGTGCCATTTGGAACACAACCCAACACTAAGGTGTGCTCCCGTTTAAAACCAGCTCTATTTTAAATCCAAACAAAAGTCAACATGATCTGTGTAACACCTGGAATGATAAGCACTTCAAAACTGTACCTCATAAAAACTCCAAACAAAGAGAAAGAGAGGGGAAAATGACAATCTTATTACCGTACAAAACAATCCAGTTTATTTCTCTCAGCCGGTGGATGATATAACCCTTGACCCGGATCAGACCCTGTAGACATTATGTATCTCTGCTCCCATACTTACTAACACAGTTTCTATTCTCCATGTTCAATCTGTTCTCAAATGGATGTTTCACAGTATACACAAACTGAAGAAATGTA
This sequence comes from Brachymystax lenok tsinlingensis, assembly GCA_030435695.1. NCBI lineage: Eukaryota > Metazoa > Chordata > Actinopteri > Salmoniformes > Salmonidae > Brachymystax > Brachymystax lenok. The sequence continues at coordinate 33,228,984 of CM059790.1, forward strand.
GAGGTTACATTATAATAATGACTAAAACAACACACAAAAAAAACACACTTTGAGACAACGATTCAAAATGTTTAAAAATATATTATCAGTGTTGTCTTTGCGCCGTTTATTATGTTAGATATGTTGAACTTCAAGTTGTGCGTTTTCTGTTTGGTAGTTGATGTTTCAACAGGAATAGACAACGGATTGTAATATCAGTAACCTTTGTGTGTGTATGGGTGTGTATTTAAATATTAGTAACCGTCGCTTGGATTATCACTATAATTGTGTCCAGTCATCACTCTGATTGACAGGCAGTTAGATTGATTAACGTTGAGGATTCCCCTTTCTGTTCTGAACCAGACCTGTTTGACAGTTGGTTTAGGTGAGTAAGGGATGAGTCACCTGTACACACAAACACCGGACACACTGTACACACTGTTCACACACACACAGATTAGAGTCAGGAACGTGGGGAGGGGGTTCTTATCTGTGTGAGAAATCTCTCCTGTACATTCAAATACACATGTAACAGCTAGTTTTGAACACACTTGTCAATCTCAGTGAGAGTTCTGTTCTCTAACAATGACAGGATGAGGCTGACCACAGAATGGACATCGAGACCGCCGTACCAATACAACCACACCAACCCCCTCTGGCTGTCATTCACAGATATACATACAGTAGAATAGATTAATGAAATGATGGTATGGGGATAAGGAGAGGAAGTGAGAGAGTAACACACAACAGATAGTGGAGGGGAAGGGGGTGTTAAACACTGGCAGGGAGAAATGGGAAGAGTGTGTGTGTGTGTGTGTGTGTGTGTGTGTGTGTGTGTGTGTGTGTGTGTGTGTGTGTGTGTGTGTGTGTGTGTGTGTGTGTGTGTGTGTGTGTGTGTGTGTGTGTGTGTGTGCCTGTATGAGCATGTATGAGGCACTATATTGGAATGCTGGCCTCAGGCAGCCAGCAGCACTCAGCTTTAACTTCTATAAACAAACTAATAGCAGGAGACCGACGAGACCACACAGTCTCTCCTCCCAGAGAGAGAGAGAGAAAGAAAGAGAGAAAGAGAGAGAGAAAGAGAGAATGAAAGAGAAAGAGAAAGAGAGAGAGAGAAGAGAGAAAGAAAGAAGAGAGAGAGAGAAATCAAAGTACTCGAGAGAAACAGAAGGTTATACAGTATCTCCAATATTGAATGGCTAGGACCAAGAGGTAGGGCCAAGGGGTTGCGCCAAGGGGTAGGGTTAGGGAGTGAATTGGCATCGGCTGCTACGTCCCACTCTGATGATGCATCTCAGGAGCCAGTATCATCCCTGTAGTTAAGGCTAACTTCAGAACAGTTAACGGTCTCCTGAGGTGTCAGTCTTTCTCAGCCATATGTCTTTAAGCTGATCCGAGATCAGTGAGTTATGTTTTATGGGGCATTTCTCAATCACTGATTCCATGTCAGATCCCAGCTCTTTGACGTGTCAGAATGATGCCTTTGTTTCCTCACCTTGATAACAATCCAACTGTCAGCTCATTATCGCTCTAAACAGGTTGGATGACATGTTATACTACATCTAAGAAACCTCCCCTCAACACACCGGTCTCGCGCCTGGCCATTCTCTGGGTGGAGACTGAGAGATAATAAAACGAGCCGCAGCAGCTCTTCTATCAGTCAGTGTGTGTGTGTGTGTGTGTGTGTGTGAGAGTGTGTGTGTGTGTGTGTGTGTGTGTGGGGGGTATGCATATGCAGTGATTGTAACCGTGTATGATTGATGTAATACTATACTGTATCTTAAGTGTGTTGACGTCTGTGTTTGGGAAGTTGTTGACAGAATTATATATACATACCAGGTAGAATGGATCAAATGCTTGTATGTGTTCTTTTCTTTAGCATATAGGTGTGTTTTCATTACCCCATACTCAGAGCTTTGTCTCTGCATGTTCGGGCAATGTTTTGGTGTGTGTGTGGGTGAGAGAGGGTGGGGGTGGATGTTGCAGCGGGTGCAGTGTGTGTGTGTGCCTGTATGCTTGCGTGTGTGTGTGTGCGCACATGTTTGTGGTTGCGTGCATTTGTGTGTGTGTGTGTGTGTGTGTGTGCATACCTGCCTGTGTGTGTGTGTGTGTGCCAGTGGCTGCTGGCTGAACACTTGCCATGATGAATGTGGGTTGAGGAAATTGTTACTCTGTAATGATGCTCTTATTGTTGTGCTTATGAAACATATTAACCAATGCTAATGCCTCAAATTCCATTTCCTGCTCAACAGAATGATGGGAGGGGGGTAATGCAATTAAAAGTATAGAAGGGAAGGATTGATTCCCGTAGATTTTCCTAGTGCTCTAGATCTCCATCCCACATGCACCCACACCAGAAAAAAATAGTTCCTGCTCTGTTCCAACCTCCAACACAAATAAAACCTCTGGACCTGATACTGTTCTGCTACTGTCTGTCCTGTTACAGTGTGGTATGACCAGGGCCGGCTCTAGCCTTTTGGGGACCCTACGCGAGATTTGGCAGTGCCCCCCAATTTTGTGACACATTTTATGTGGATTCAGCTATTTCATCCACACCCATTGCTGACAGGTGTATAAAAATCGAGCACACAGCCATGCAATCTCCATAGGAAAAAACATTGGCAGTAGAATGGCCCATACTGAAGAGCTCAGTGACTTTCAACAGATGCCACTTCTCCAACAAGTCAGTTCATAAAATTTCTGCTTTGCTAGAGCTGCCCTGGTCAACTGTAAGTGCTGTTATTGTGAAGTGGAAACATCTAGGAGCAACAACGGCTCAGACGCAAAGTGGTAGGCCACACAAGCTCACAGAACGGGACCGCTGAGTGCTGAAATGCGTCAAAATTGTCTGTCCTCAGTTGCAACCCTTACTACAGAGTTACAAACTGCCTCTGGAAGCAATGTCAGCACAATAACTGTTTGTCAGGAGCTTCATGAAATGTGTTTCCATGGCAGAGCAGCGCACACAAGCCTAAGATCACCATGCGCAACTCCAAGCATCGTCTGGAATGGTGTAAAGCTTGACGCTATGAACTTTTTACTACTTTAATACGCATAAGTGAACTTGCCCCAATAATTCTTGTCCCCTAAAATGGGGGGATCTATGTACAAAAAGTGAACATACCCTCAAATTAAAGCTGAAAGTCAGCACACAGTCATTGTGTCATTTCAAATCCAAAGTGCTGGAGTACAGAGCCAATACTTTTGGAGCTCACTGTAAAGTTACAGTAACAAGCTCTCACAGTCTCACGTCAGAATTAGACGTTCATCCATGTTTCTCAAATGTCAAATTTTTAAGTGTTTGGTTACTTCTCTGTATCGTTCCAAGATTAAGTTTAGGCATTAACTCTGAATTCTTAAGGTTAGGCATCAACTCAGAATGGTTAAGGTAACGGTTAATGTTTGGGATAGGCTTAAAAAAAAGTTATATCACTGAATTCGAACATGCAACTACTGGCTCTTTGGAACCCGAGGCAGATGCTTACGCCGATCCACCATCCCCGTCCACAATGCCCTAGCAAAATAAAAGCCTACTAGAAGGTAACAGCGCTCACTGTTTTGGTTCTAGTGGCCGGTTTCCACATCATCTCCCCCGACGTCCTGAGACATGGATGGACATCGAACACTGACTAGTATCACGGGTGACCTGCCTGGTTGCAGAATGTTATCAACCTTACACCAAAAGTTACAATTTCATTTTCTCACTTTTTGTTTTATAGTTATAATTAAGATGAGGGCACAGTATAACCCCCTAAGGTCAGTATAACCCCCTAATCTAATTAGCATAATACAAAATCCCCATCAAAATCTTTCCGTTTAAGATAGAGATACACTACATATAGATACACTACAAAAGTATGTGGACACCCCTTAAAATGAATGGATTCGGATATTTCAGCCACATCCGTTGCTAACAGGTGTATCACATTTAGCACACAGCCATGCAATCTCCATAGACAAACATTGGCAGTAGAATGGCCTTACCAAAGATCTCATTGACTTTCAACGTGACACCATCATAGAATGCCACCTTTCCAACAAGTCAATGGCATATTCATAGCACACAATGACTACATCACACTTGTGATGTATTGACTTGTTTTGGTTGTGTTTCAGATTATTTTGTGCCCAATAGAAATGAATGGTAAATAATGTATTGTGGAGTCACTTTTAAACATTACATTAATGTGGATACTACCATGATTACAGATAATCCTGAATGAATCGTGAATAATGATGAGTGAGAAAGTTCGACACATAAATATCATACCCCAAGACATGCTAACCTCTCACCATTACAATAACAGGGGAAGTTAGCATGTCTTGGGGTTATGATATTTGTGCATCTGTAACTTTCTCACTCATCATTATTTACCATTTATTCAGGACTATCCGTAATTATGGTAGCATCCACATTAATGTATTTACCATTCATTTCTATTGGACACAAAATAATCTGAAACTCAACTAAAACAAACAGCAAATGCATCCAACAAGTCTGTAGAGTCACAAGCTTGATGTAATCATTGTGTGCTAGGAATATGGGACCAAATACTAAACTAATGACTACTTTAATACACATAAGTGCATTTGTCCCAAAACCTTTGGTTCCCTAAAATGGGGGGACTATGAAACAAAAAGTGCTGTAATTTCTAAACGGTTCACCCGATATGGATGAAAATACATTTTAACCTCATAGTCATTGTTTAATTTCAAATCCAAAGTGCTGGAGTACAGAGCCAAAACAACAACAATACATTTGGAGATCACTGAATCTGTCGTTCTTTCAGTATGAGTGTGTGTCTGTGTGTATGTGTGTGTGTGTGTGTGTGTGTGTGTGTGTGTGTGTGTGTGTGCGTGTGTGCAATTGTGTGTGTATATGTGTGTATGAGTGTGCAAGAATAAGTATGTGTGTATATAAGTGTGTGTATGAGTGCTATGAGAGTTGATAGTGTGTTAGATTGGCTCAGTTATTCCCAGGATAGGATATCAGCTTCAGATTATCTGTATGATTTGTCCGTTGGACCGTTTTATATTACAAAGACATCATTTGCATCCTCCCACTGTTTCTAATAGCGTGTTCTGATCAGACGTTCAGTCTAAGGACATGGTCACCTGCCACGCACGCACACACACACACACACCTGCAGCCAGAGGGTCAATGTCAAACACATGAAACTGCCCTACCCCTGCACCCCCCCACACACACAAACTTGCTTTGTTCTATTGCTCTATTGTATATGAGACTATTGTTCCATACCGTCATGTGTGTTCCGTTTGTCTCTGTTCTTACCACTGAAAAAGCTCCATAGCTTTGAAGTGCTCCAGCCCAGCCTAGGGCTCAAACTGTGGATAGAGAGAGTGGCAGAGAAAGGGGAGAGGGAGAGGGCGATAGAGCAGGAGAGAAGGAGAGAGAAACTGAGAGGAAGGAGGAAGTGACTTATCAACCAGTGTTCCCATAAAAGCCAGTCACGCTGCCAGACTGGGAGCCAGAGGGATACTGCCCCACACCTGGAACCCACACCTGGAACACACAGAACCCACAATGTATATTGATATTTCCCCTATTGTTCCTGCCCTACTCCATCCAAAATATTGATATAAGAGGATATGAGGCATTCATAAAGCCAGGGTTGGGTAGGTTACTTTCTAAATGTAATCAGTTATTAGTTACCTGTCCAAAATTGTAATCAGTAACATAATTTTGGGATTATCCAAACTCAGTAACATAATCTGATTACATTCAGTTACTTTTAGATGACTTTGCCCTTAAGAGGCATTAGAATAAACATGTATGTTACCAATTGATCAACATCTACTGCAGGATAAATCAATGTTAAAGTTTACATTGCTGGCCATATATGGATGTTACATTTTACTCTATGGGTTGGTTATGTAGGTCCTCGGTTTTTACTACATATAATAATACGATTAAATTCTAACTTTACATTAAAAACCAAAGTCTATCAGAATTCCAGTCATTCCAATAAATGTTATCCCCCTTGATCTTCAAGAATAGGACTTAGAGATATGGAAGTATAGACTAGCCAAATTGTTTCACCTGATCATAACCCCAAAATAAATGTGGCTTGCCACCCAAAACCCTGACAAACTTTTACAGATACACAATTGAGAACATCCTGTCGGGCTGTATCACAGCCAGGTATGGCAACTGCACCGCCCTCAACTGCAAGGCTCTCCAGTGGGTGGTGTCACAGGAAGGCCAAAAAGATCATCAAGGACAACAACCACCCGAGCCACTGCCTGTTCGCACTGCTACCATCCAGATGGCGAGGTCAGTACAGGTGCATCAAAGCTGGGACCGAGAGACTGAAAAACAGCTTCTATCTCAAGGCCATCAGACTGCTAAACAGCAATCACTAACTCACATTGAGACCCAATCACTGCCACTTGAATAAATTGATCACTAGTCACTTTAAACAATGCCACTTTAATAGTTTTTACATATCTTACATTACTCATCAAATGTATATACTGTATTTTATACATTCTATTGTACCTTGCCTATGCCGATTGGCCATCGCTCATCCATATATTCATATGTACATATTCTCATCCACCCCTTTAGATGTGTGTGTATTAGGTAGTTGTTGGGAAATTGTTAGATATTACTGCACTGTCGGAAATAGAAGCACAAGCACTTCGCTACACTCGCATTAACATCTGCTAACAATGGGTATGTGACCAATAAAAATTGATTGATTTGAAACTAACATCTTATTAGCCAGCCCTACTCTGTTGTTTATGATTTTGTTGTCATGGAGGACTGATTGTGTGGTTCCCACCATGAAGCATGGAGGAGGTGGTGTGATGGTGTGGGGGTGCTTTGCTGGTGACACGGTCTGTTTATTATTGATAATTCAAGGCACACTTAACCAGCATGGCTACCACAGCATTCTGCAGCGATAAACCATCCCATTTGGTTTGCGCTTAACGGGACTATCATTTGTTTTTCAACAGGACAATGACCCAAAACACACCTCCAGGCTGTGTAAAGGCTATTTGAACAAGAAGGAGAGTGATGGAGTGCTGAATCAGATGACCTGGCCTCCACAATCACCCGACCTCAACCCAATTTAGATGGTTTTGGATGAGTTGGACCGCAGAGTGAAGGAAAAGCAGCCAACAAGACTTTTGGAAAAGCATTCCAGGTGTAGCTGGTTGAGAGAATGTGCAAAGCTGTCATCAAGTGAAAGAGTGGCGACTTTGAAGAATCTAAAATCTAAAATATATTTTGACTTGTTTAACACTTTTTTGGTTACCTCATGATTCCATATGTGTTTTTTCATAGTTTTGATGTCTTCACTCTTATTCTACAATGTAGAAAATAGTAAAAATAAAGAAAAACCCTTGAATGAGTAGGTGTCAACTTTTGACTGGTACTGTATATTTACGGAAAAATATATATGGGGGATTGGAAATGAGGCAAATAATTACATTGATGGTATCCACAATCTATCTGCAATATAAAGCTGATCTACCCCCTATAAAAACACGCATGCATGCACACACACACACACACACACACACACACACACACACACACACACACACACACACACACACACACACACACACACACACTGAGGAAGGCTTCAGGGTTTGGACCGTGACTCTGACAGGTCGTGGGTGGATCAAGGTTCAGATTAAAATAATCACACACACTGGACCATAGAGGAACACAAAAAGAGAGGGGGAGGGATGGAGAGATAAAGAGAAAGGAGGTAGACAGAGTGTTGATAGAGCCCATCAGGATTTATATTAGCAGGAAAAAAAGGGGTGATTTACACAAACGCGTGGGCGAAGATGGGATCAGTTTGGCAGAGCAGAGGGAGATGAAACGAACAGATTATCCATGGAGAGTGTGTGAGGAAACAAAAGAGCTACATTTTGATACTGAACAACATTATGAGAAAAAAAACATTCTTCTCTCTCTCCTTCAGTCACTTTCTTTTTCTTCTTTCTCAGTCTCAAACCGCTCTCCTCTTCTCTGTCTCTCTCCCTTTCCCTCTGTCCTCTCGCTCCCTCTGTCCTCTCACTCCCTCTCTCCTCTCGCTCCCTCTCTCCTCTCGCTCCCTCTGTCCTCTCGCTCCGTCTCTCCTCTCGTCCCTCTGTCCTCTCGCTCCCTCTGTCCTCTCTGTCCTCTCGCTCCCTCTGTCCTCTCGCGCTCTCTGTCCTCTCGTCCCTTTGTCCTCTCGCTCCTTCTGTCCTCTCGCTCCCTCTGTCCTCTTGCTCCCTCTGTCCTCTCGCTCTCTCTCTCCTCTCGCTCCCTCTGTCCTCTCGCTCCCTCTCTCCTCTCGTTCCCTTTGTCCTCTCGCTCCCTCTGTCCTCTCGCGCTCTCTGTCCTCTCGCGCTCTCTGTCCTCTCGCTCCCTCTCTGTCCTCTCGCTCCCTCTCTGTCCTCTCGCGCTCCTTGTCCCCTCTCTCTCTCATTCATATAGGCGAGGGAACCAGGATGTCTTTCATCCAGTCCAGTTTAAGGATCAAAGCTTGAGGCTACTTGCTGAAACTGACCTCAATTTGCACCTCTTTGTGCCACACACACACACACACACACACACACACACACACACACACACACACACACACACACACACACACACACACACACACACACACACACACACACACACACACACACACACACACACACACACACAGTCCCTTCCTGTTTGACACACTACCTCATCTCCCTAATATGATGGTCTTCCTCTGGCCCCTTGCCCTGACACCCTCTACCCTATTAACCCCCCGTCTAGACTCTCAGTGCAGGTGGATGATGACCTCTGAAAATCTAGATTCCATAGCACACACACACGTACGTATGCACCCCTCCACCCACCCAAAAATGCACTTCAAACACTTGAAGACCATTGTGTAAGTCCCTTCCCAAACTCCCTCCTCCCATAGAGAAAGCAGTATAGTTGTACCCCCCAACCCACCCGGCCCACCCCCCAGATTCTAGCTCGTGTTTATTGAAAAACTCCCTGACAATAGCAGCATTACCCTGTTCTCCACTTCAAAGAATGCTCTGTTTGGCTTCCTCTCCCTGTCCTCTGTGACAGTGTTAACATACTTATACTCCTCATACTACCCACCCACACAAGTATACTGTATATAAATATATAAATACATACACATTCACAGCTCAACATACTGTACATATTTTTGTTGACCGTAACACAACTGAACACAACTACATTTTATACAATTCTCAAATACACCCAGCCACACACACGGGACATGTCACATTCATTCAAAACCAATTTCACAACCAGATTCTGAGACACTGTCTTTTGTTAATAGTTTACCGGTTTGCATTGTTTGCCTGCAATACAATTTGATTTGATTAGATATAGGTCAGAGGACCAAGATCAACACATACATGATATTATATTATGGTAATGTAGGCCACTAAATACAGTGTATATGGCATGACCTCATGTCACATGTCTTGTCTTCCATGGTATTGTTTGCATGTCTGTGTCTGTGTCAACAGTTGTGCTGTACTGTAAACAATTGATAAAGACGGTAGAGTCTGCTGTAGTCACCAAGGAAGTGAGAAAGGGAGGGTTTGGAGGGTATACATCACAGTCTCCTTTGACCCTCATGTTCTCTCATTACATACATTACTTTTATCTACTTCTCCATAACCCCTTTCTATTTCTGCCCTCCTTTACTCTAACCCTGAGAGGTAACCACGTGTACTGCTGTATCCACTCTGGTCGTTTTAAAATGATGTTCTGATGCGCCCCCTTCTGGCCAGTACCATAACACGTCAGCCTGTGTATCAAATCAAATCGAATTTGATTGGTTGCATACGCATAATATTTAGCAGATGTTATTAAGGGTGTAGCGAAATACTTGTGTTGCTAGCTCCAACAGTGCAGTAATATCTATCAATACACACAAATCTAAAAGTAAAAGAATGGAATTAAGAAATAAAGAATTATTAGGACGAGAAATGTCGGAGTTCGGAGTATAAATATATACATATGTGTGATGGGATGTATAGACATTATGGACAGTATGTGGATAGAATATGTAGTATATCTGTAGAATACGTAGGACAGAATAGTATATATACAGCAATAGTTGAATAGGATAGCCGACCAGAATTCAGTATTATACTGAGTAAAACAGTATGTAAACATCATTAAAGTGATCAGTGTTCCATTATTAAAGTGACCAGTGTTCCATGTTTATGTGACAGTGACTAAGTTCAGGGCAGGGTACTGGGTGAAGGCTGGCTATTTAACAGTCGGATGGCCTTGAGATAGATGTTTTTCAGTGTCTCGGTCCCAGCTTTAATGCACCTGTACTAACCTCGCCTTCTGGATGATAGCATGGTGAACTGGCCGTGCTCGGATGGTTGATGTCCTTCATGATCTTTTTGGCCGTCCTGTGACATTGGGTGCTGTAGGTGTCCTGCAGGGCAGGCAGTGTGCCCCCGGTGATAAGTTGGGAAGACCACACCACCCTCTGGAAAGCCCTGCGGTTGAGGACGGTGCAGTTGCCATACCAGGAGGTGATACAGCCCGACAGAATGCTGTCAATGGTGCATCTTTAAACGTTTATGAGGGTTTTAGGGGTAGTACAGGAGGGAGCTGAGCATGCATTGTTTAAGGGGGCCCTGTGTTAAGGATCAGTGTAGTGGAGGAGTTGTTTACTATATTCACCACCTAGGGGCGGCCCGTCAGGAAGTCTAGGACCCAGTTGCTCAGGGCGGGGTTCAGACCCAGGGCCCTAAGCATAATGATGAGCTTGGAGGGTACTATGGTGTTGAAGGCTAAGCTGTAGTCAATGAACAGTATTCTTACACAGGTATTCCTCTTGGCCAGATGGGATAGGCAGTGTGCAGTGCGATGGGATCATCCATGGATCTATTGGGGCGGTATGCAATTGCAGTGGGTCTAGTCGTGTTAGATAAGGTGGAGGTGATATGATCCTTAACTAGCCTCTCAAAGCACTTCATGATGACAGAAGTGAGTGCTATAGGGCGATAGTCATTTAGGGAAAAGGGGATACCTAGTCAGTTGACAAATACAATTTTATTTGATTTTTGAACTGAATGCCTTCAACTGAAATGTGTCTTCCACATTTAACCCAACCCCTCTGAATCAGAGAGGTGCGGGGGGCTGCCTTAAATCGACATCCATGGCACCTAGGGAACAGTGGGTTAACTGCCTTGCTTAGGGGCAGAACAACAGATTTTTACCTTGTCAACTCGGAAATTCGATCCAGCAACCTTTCAGTTACTTGCCCACCGCTCTTACCACTAGGCTACCATTTAGTTCAGTTACCTTTGCTTTCTTGGGTACAGGAACAGTGGTGGACATCTTGAAGCAAGTGGGGACAGCAGACTGGGATAAGGAAAGATTGAATATGTCCATAAACACTCCAGCCAGCTGGTCTGCACATGCTCGGAGGACGCAGCGAGAGAAGCCGTCTGGGCCGGCAGCCCTGCGAGGGTTAATAATTATAACTGGATGAAATAATGTATCACTAGCCACTTTAAACAATGCCATTTATATAATGTTTTACATATCCTACATTACTCATCTCATATATATATATATATATATATGTGTATATACTGTACTCCATATCATCTACTGCATCTTGCCTATGCTGGTCAGCCATCGCTCATCCATATATTTATATGTACATACTCGTATTCATTCCTTTACTCTTGTGTGTATAAGGTAGTTGTTGTGAATTTGTTAGATTTGCTTAAATGTCTTACTCCCGTCGGCCACGAAGAAAACGAGAGCCCACAGTCCTAGGGAGCGGCCCGTGTCGGTGGCACTATCAAACGCAATTAAGCAGTAGATGGTCCGGATTCTTCCCTCCTGGACCTAGGACAGCATCGACAACCCGCTCTGCTCCTTTTCATGCAGCTTTCAACTCCTCCTGCATGTTAAACTGTGGTCCTGTGTGGCTCAGTTGGTAGAGCATGGAGCTTGCAACGCCAGGGTTGTGGGTTTGATTCCCACGGGGGACCAGTACGAAAATGTATGCACTCACGACTCTAAGTCACTCTGGATAAGAGCGTCTGCTAAAATGTTAATGTATAATAAAGGTTTAATTTATTTCCACCAAAGACAATAAGTCATAAACAACAATACAGATAAAAGCAAGTAAATAAAAAACTGTGTGCAGGTGTGGTTGGAAGCTCAAGAGCTCCACACAACAACAAAAAACGACAACCACACAACAATAAAAAACGATGTACAGAATGAGATATATGTTTAAATCCCGTCGATATAGGATTTAAATCCCATACTATAGCAATAATACTGTATATCCTAATACAGTAAATATCTATGTACAGTACCAGTCATAAGTTTGGACACACCTACTCATTCAAGGGTTTTTCTTTATTTTTACTATTTTCTACATTGTAGAATAATAGTGAAGACACCAAAACTATGAAATAACACATATGGAATCATGTAGTAACGAAAAAAAGTGTTAAACAAATGAATATATTTTATTTTTGAGATTCTTCAAAGTAGCCACCCTTTGCCTTGATGACAGCTTTGCAAACTTTTGACTGGTACTGTATATTTAACTCCAGTTAATAGTCATTGAGATCATTATGGTTGATGTCGTGTGTCTGGTTGAACGCTATAGGAAACTACCATTGAACAACTTCCGCAATCCCAAACTGTAGCTATAAACCTTATAAGGTAATCTAGGGGATGGAAACGCCAGGGTGGGGTTACAGTATTAGTGGTCACCACATTTAAGACCACCTCTTCAATCCAGTCAGTCCAGTTATCCTCTCCCTTCCTCTGCTCCTCATCTCATCCATAACACCATACTGTTCAAGTTTGTCTGTTCAAGTTCATAAAAGTATGAAGCATTTGGGTTTCATGTCTTTATAATGTTGTGTGCTCATGTTAAAAGGACATTGTTGGATTACAACATCGTTGTAACACCCTGGATATTAGACTTATCGTGTAGGGTGGGAGTGAGCATTTACATTGACGGATACAGATAGTAATGAAAATAGTGTCAATCATGTCTGATGATCTTTGACCCCATAATGTGTCCTCTTACACCCACCACCGACCCCACTATAGTGTCTCAGCGCCACGTTACCTCAGTCAATCCAGTGACCTCACTCAGGGCCCAGCTGCGTCCTGCTGTCTCCCTGATTGCAGTCCGGGTCCGGCTTTCATCCTGGCATCGGCCCATCCAATAAACAAACATCAACAATGTAACAAGCTCCGCCTGTTGACAAACAACAAACAGCAGTTCACACACTCTGAGCTGTCACTATCCATTAGAGGGCTACTGGCTGAAGGACCTGACCTGTATTGCAGCAGGCAGGCGGCCATGTTGGGAAACGCTGGTCCCTAGGGAAAGGTACATTTTCTATTGACTGGCTTTTATGGGAACACAGGGAACACATCAGTCTGCCTTACTCCCTTTCCTATCATGTACATATTGTATTGACCAAGCTATGGAGATACGTAGGGGTTATCTAGACAGCTTTTCCCAGCAGATTCAGACCCTAGACGTACATCTGATCCCCCTCATCCAGGGAGGCACAGTAGCCTATTGTCTAGGTTGTGTAGGTTCCAGGGAGATTGTTTTGGGAGGGAAGGGGGGAAGCTGTCTGCCCTCTTTACCTTCCTCAATTTATCCCACAATAGCCATCTGAATTGGTATGATCCCATGCTATTATGATAGCAGATCCAGTGATTGCTAAATGGATAATGTGTGTTATAGTATCAGTGTGTGTGAGCCAGAACTCTTCAGTTACTTATTTGATAGCACAAACATTAGCCTGTGTGGTCAGAAAGCTGGCTGATAAACTAATAAATAAACATCTAATACACAACCTGAAAAACAGTTGTATTGAATTACTACCTTTCTAAGTGTTGACATTCCAGCCTCAAAGGTCACTTCAGGTAAAACATCTGAGAAGAATGCGACACTATGACAACAGCATGGCAGAGACGTATTAGAAAGGTACAACGTCATTCACACTATTCCTTTCCATCTTCTCTCTCGATATCTTTCTTCCTACATCTCTCCTTCCACTTCCTCACCTGGTGCTCTGTCCTCCACCCAGTAGCATCACCAGGCTGACGGAAAGGGTATCTGTTCCTCCCAGCTCTCCCCGTCTTTCCCTGCCCCATTGTATGTATTCTGGTGCTTTTCCAACCTAAGCCTGGCACAGGCCTGGATTTCCAGAGCCCAAACTCTGACTCCCGAGCCCAGGGAAAGTGACTAGCTCCTCCAGGAGCCATGCAGGAGAGGCTAGCGATAAGCCACACACGGGTCAGGAGTTCCTCAGCCTCTCTTAATTTCCCATGGAATCCAGGGCTGTGTATGTTTTACATGTTGACAGGTACTGGACAGAAGTTAGGATTATTAATATTAGGTCTATTGCCTTTTATTACATGAGTATTGCATATAGCAGTTACTGTGGAGATGTGGACCTGTGAACAATGACCTTTACATTTACATGATGAATGATCTGATATTTGACACTTGAACACTCTGGTGTACCTTGGTCACAAGCTGAGCCAAAATTATTTTCTGTTGACTTAATATGATATCTTGTTTATCTCGTGCAAAAGCAATACATTGATTACTATCACTGTCTGACCGTGCTTATTTACAATAATACATTATAATCCTATGCTTTAGGAGCCCTGTGTATGGTCAGAAAGGCAATCGGTGAGTATTATAGAGTTAACAGTTGTTTTTAATCTGCTATCCTAAACAGAGTAAATTCATTAAGAACAGATTACATAATTACAGGCACAGCAACATTACAAGCACAGCATCATATATGGGCTCTAAAACACCTGTGAGAGATGTACCTTGGATCGTAAAACAAGAACAATATGGACTTCATAATAATCTGCTATAGGGCACAGTCCCCGATTCCACAGCATTTCGCCAAAACCATTCCCTGTCCTTTGTGGTAAACTCTTCCGTGTTCCTTCATGAATTCATTAGCCTTGTCTTAGCATGGTTGATTACACTATTTTAATGCATTTAATTGATGTCTACATGTTGTTCCATCTATTTGGTGCCAACAATCCATCCACACAGCCCAGACCCATGGTAGGGTAATGGTAATGACAACACAACGGTAATGTCTCATAGCAGTGCTCTCTCTGACATTGATCGATTGTCCCTTGTTTGATGTGGATCTGAAATACAGTGGGAACCCCCCCCTTCCCCTTTCCACCCCCCTTTACTAGGAAGGAAGTGCTCACCCACTGGTTGTCTGTTCCCTCTTGAGAGAGTCAGGAGGACAGGGCAAGTCAGGAGATGGGGGAGGTGTCAAGGGGGAGGGAGGCTGAGGAGGAGGGGGTGGGGTAATATTTACAGTGAGCTCTTCCTCTCGCTGGCCAGGGGCCCATGGGAAAAAAATATGAAAGACAAACAATGAACAATACATGGTTTTGGGGGTGAGCTACGGTGCCAACACAGCGTGTGCCATAGGACGGAGGGATGACTATTCCATTGGCTCCATTTTACCGGGTAAACCAAATCAAGCACAGCGCAAGTATTTGAAAGTATGTGACATATGCATTTGATCTAGGTCTGTCAGCAACTATTGACTCTCTGAAGTGTCAACAATTCTCCAAACATCAAAGAGAACATTCTGGTCATGCTATAGATGCCAGCTGGGAGTCTGAGCTCCTTTCCTCCTCTCTCTTTCTCTTTTCACGGTGTATCACTGCGGCATTTCCACTTGTTCTGGGAAAGACACAGGCAGCGTCATTAGAGCTGCGACAGGGAGTCAGGGAGAGACCACCCAGGCACACTGGAGCTCTGAGCCCTGATACCAACATATTTATCTCACCAAATTGTCCAAGGCACGGCAGAGTGTTTCTGTCTGATAAGACCTGGCCACCCCCCCCCCCTCCTCTGGGGAACCCGTATTTTCCAATTAGCCAGGGTTAATGTGATAATGGAGGGATCAAACTGTGATTTGGGCGGTTGGTGGTTGGTTTGGCGACTACCCCATCTCTCCATTGCTGTGGCCCAGGTCCAGCACATTGCAGTGAGTGTGAGTGGATGCTTAGGCTCTGACTGGCTCTGCAAGGGATAATTTAGGGTAATGACTCTGTAGGATTTGGGCCTTCTCAGCCCCCAGGGTAGGCTACTGCAGCCCTTTTACAAGAAGTGAGAATAACGGTGTCATATCACGCATACCGGCATGGACTGGACTGGTGCTCCTTCCAGAACTTGATGAGGGGTTTTGGGGCTTTGACCAGAGGGAGTTGTAAAGTTTTAGTTCTGAGGTTAGAGTTCTGAGGGATTCGCATGCGAGGCCCGGCGACCAAGGATTCTTGGAGAAATCCGACCCCAAGTTCCAGCTGTCCATTACACGCCATTGGGTTTCATGACCACTTAAAGTAGACACGCCAGCCAGCTCCTGTTTTCACAGACCCCAGACACGACCCTGAGAACTGTTCTACTACGGAAACATTTAGCATTCTACTACATAGAAATATTCTGCATGGAACATTCTACTACAGAAACATTGAACATTCTACTACACAGAAATATTATGCATAGAACATTTCACTACTACTACACAAATGAGCCAAGAGAACCTTGTGGAAGATTCTAAAATAGTAACTGTGCGTGATTTGGGTTACCTGGTACGATGGAGCAAATGGAATAGTCCCAAAAATAAATAAAGCGGGGGAAAACCAGACAGCCAATACTCCTACGGTGAATCAATCAAATGTATTTACAAAGTGCCCAGCCAAAAACCCCAAACAGCAAGCAGTGCAGATGTAGAAGCACGCAGATGAAGAAGCAATGCAGATGTAGAAGCAATGCAGATGTAGAAGATGTAGAAGCAATGCAGATGAACACTCCCAAATGAAAATACATGTACATTTACATTACTTTTTTGTCTAGTTCTTAAACATGTATTTCTAATTTAAAATGTTCTTATATTACTTTACTAAGCAAAAACATACGTATAGCAAACACAGGCACAGTATATAGAGACAACTATTGATTCTCAGTGGGTGAGTTATTTTTTCTCCATCAGAAAACCAACCAACCCAGTCCAGACGTGTCAATCTCAGCCGGACGGCTCCCTGGATTGTTGCATAATAGTAGGATGTTTGCTGTGCCGTAGGTTATTGGGCAGGTCTGTGTGAACCACCCAGCACAATGAGATGTTTTAGTTTTAGATCACGAACCTCACTTCCGACAAGGAAAAGAAACGGTTGCCATCCCAAGGTTTGGCTTGGGCTCCTTGTTTTGAGAGCCAGTGAGTCAAGAATGACCTAATAAGAAACAAGGACTTGAGAAGGGGGAAGACACAGGCACACCTTTGCGGTGCGCTTGGCAGGCACAGAACATGAAAAGGGCAATATCAGTAGCAGTAAAGCATATTTTACTGTCAATATTTCACACCTCAATCAAGATGACAGGGCTATTATTCTCAAAGAAACAATCAACAATTTTGAAAAATGTATACTACAAACCCAAATTATGGCCGTGTTTGAGAGCATCAAAACCGTGATGTATCATGGGTAAATTGTGATTGACTGATCTACAAGTAATAATGAGTCGTTATTTATGATGCAAGGTGATTTGTAGATCAGTCAGTCGCCGTGGCGATTTTTTCATGTAAAATCTAAGTGGGGCAAAAAACAAAAACATGATTGCTGCATGCCAGCAAAGCCACTACACAACACTAAACAGTACATTCGTTGCACTATAACGGTGACAACAAACTGTTAGGGCCTACATAAAGCTGTCCCAACAATAGAGATTTATTTTCAGCACCCATGAAATGAATCCTACCAGCAGAGCCTTGTCTGGCAGCGAAACAGTTCATTCATCCTCATTTACTGCCTTTTAAAAAACATAGCTGACTTGCTTAAACAAATGTGGTTTCTACTGACAATTGAGATGTACAAACTATGGCATAAGGGAACAACGAGCAGATAAAAGGCAATCTGTAATTTTGATGAAGATATTTATAAGCAAGCTAGGAAGGACGTAGTCAGTATAACTATTTGTTCAGCACTTTTGAATTGTACAGCGACAGAGTTCAGAACATGGGCCGTTCTTACAGTATTCTCCCTGTACACCAAGTCAGAACCGTAGGATAAATAAAGGGGGCATAGAAGCAGACAATGAAAGCTCTTACAATATTTGATGATTACATTTCTCTAAAACATGCTATAGGCTACATGTGCACCATCAAGTCAGAACAGTAGGCTAAGTTATGAGGGAGGAAAGGGACCAAATTATTAGGGTGAGGCACATGGGCTACTAACAGCTTACTACACAACATAACTTAGTATTACTATCTTAGCGACAGCATACATATCTCCGTGGCATATTACATAATTTATGCAACATACAATAGATTTTTGAGCTCACCTTGTTGTGCTGTGCTCATTTGAACAGGAAGGTGGCACGGCGGTCCTTCTTGTGGGCTCTAGAAAAAGTCCCGAAATCCCAACTTAGAATTCCGAGTTGGATGACTGCTCAAAATAATTTTCCGTATTTTCCCAGTCGGACCTAGTTTTATCCGAGTTCTTAGTTGTCTTGAACTCACTGAAGTCTGAGATTTCGCAGTTCTCCAGTTGTTTTGAATGCGGCAGAAGTTATGCTGGATTGACAGCATGGCCAATGTATTCAAACTTTTCTGGCCCATGGTGTTACCCCCTTTTTCGTGATATCCAATTGGTAGATAGGATCCTGTCTCATCGCTGCAACTCCCCTACAGACTCCGCAAAGGTCGAGAGCCAAGGTGCACTGCTTCTTGACACACTGCTTGCTTTACCAGCAGAGGAAACAAATCAAATCAAATCTTATTTGTCACATGTGCCGAATACAACAGGTGTAGACCTTACAGTGAAATGCTTACTTACAAGCCCCTAACCAACAATAAAGTTTCAAAAAATATATGGATAAGAAGAGATAAAAGTAACAAGTAATTAAAGAGCAGCAGTAAAATATCAATAGCGAGACTATGTACAGGGGGGTACCGATACAGAGTCAATGTGCGGGGGCACCGGTTAGTTGAGGAAGTATGTAGATGTAGTTAGAGTTATTATATATATTTTTTTTATATATATTTTTTCTGTATTTTTTCCTTTTGTTGTGGAGGTGGATCAGCTTAATATTGCGGAAAAACTGTTGCTTCCATCAATGTAATTGTCTGCATAATTTCCAATCCCCCATATCTTTTATTAGTAAATATATATATACATACAAATATTCATACATATACACATATATACATACACATACCTAGATAAATATACACACTTTGTTTTAGAATATACCCTTATTATTCCCCGCAAACCCTACCATCCTTCCCTCAATTGGAGTAAACTAATTAACAACAACACTTAGGCTTCTACCTTCAGTTTATACATCTTATACACATTTTACAGACACAATCTATTTTACAATAGTTATATTTTGTTTGTTTTTAGTCCTTCCTCTATTTCTGATGTCCATCCAGTTTGATTTCTATTTGGAACTGTGCTATTTCACAAAATGTCTGAACCTATATACATTTTACAGATCCCGTATGTTTTACATTGGTTATCTTGTTATTAGTCCCACCCTTCAGCTCCAATCAACCCCTTCCATCTATCTCTTAACACCATCCATTTTGGATTTCTATTTGCCATATATTTTTCAACTGTGCTGTGATGCTTCACAAAAGTACTGAACCTTTCTATTCTCATAGCTTCTACAGATCGTAAATTAAATATAAACATTTGTGCTAAAATAATGATTATATCATTGATTAATAACTCTAAGCCATAGTCAATCAAAGTGGCTATGCATAGATGACAACATAGAATAGTAGTGGTGTAAAGAGGGGGTGGGGGGGCAATGCAAATAGTCTGGGTAGCCATTTGACTAGATGTTCAGGAGTCTTACGGTTTGGGGGTAAAAGCTGTTTAGAAGCCTCTTGGACCTAGACTTGGCGCTCTGGTACCGCTTGCCGTGCGGTAGCAGAGAGAACAGTCTATGACTAGGGTGGCTGGAGTCTTAGACAATTTTTAGGGCCTTCCTCTGACACCGCCTGGTATAGAGGTCCTGGATGGCAGGAAGCTTGGCCCTGGTGATGTACTGGGCCGTATGCACTACCCCCTGTAGTGCTTTACGGTCAGAGGCCGAGCAGTTGCCATACCAGGCAGTGATGCAACCAGTCAGGATGCTCTCGTTGGTGCAGCTGTAGAACCTTTTTGAGGATCTGAGGACCCATGTCAAATCTTTTCAGTCTCCTGAGGGGGAATAGGTTTTGTCATGCCCTCTTCACGACTGTCTTGGTGTGCTTGGACCATGTTAGTTTGTTGGTGATGTGGACATCAAGGAACTTGAAGCTCTCAACCTGCTCCACTGCAGCCATGTCGATGAGAATGGGGGCGTGCTCGATCCTCTTTTTCCTGTATTCCACAATCATGTCCTTTGTCTTGATCACGTTGAGGGAGAAGTTGTTGTCCTTGCACCACACGGACAGGTCTCTGACCTCCTCCCTAAAGGCTGTCTCATCATTGTCTGTGATCAGGCTTACCACTGTTGTGTCATCTGCAAATGTAATGATGGTGTTGGAGTCGTGCCTGGCCGTGCAGTTATGAGTGAACAGGGAGTACAGAAGGGGACTGAGCACGCACCCCCTGAGGGGCCCGTGTTTAGGATCAGTGTGGCAGATGTGTTGTTACCTACCCTTACCACCTGGGGGCGGCCCGTCAGGAAGTCCAGGATCCAGTTGCAGAGGGAGGTGTTTGTCCCAGGGTCCTTAGCTTATTGATGAGCTTTGAGGGCACTATGGTGTTGAACGCTGAGCTGTAGTCAATGAATAGCATTCTCACATACAGTGGGGAAAAAAAAGTATTTAGTCAGCCACCAATTGTGCAAGTTCTCTCACTTAAAAAGATGAGAGAGGCCTGTAATTTTCATCATAGGTACACTTCAACTATGACAGACAAAATGAGGAAAGAAAATCCAGAAAATCACATTGTAGGATTTTTTATGAATTTATTTGCAAATTATGGTGGAAAATAAGTATTTGGTCAATAACAAAAGTTTATCTCTATACTTTGTTATATACCCTTTGTTGGCAATGACAGAGGTCAAACGTTTTCTGTAAGTCTTCACAAGGTTTTCACACACTGTTGCTGGTATTTTGGCCCATTCCTCCATGCAGATCTCCTCTAGAGCAGTGATGTTTTGGGGCTGTCGCTGGGCAACACGGACTTTCAAAGATTTTCTATGGGGTTGAGATCTGGAGACTGGCTAGGCCACTCCAGGACCTTGAAATGCTTCTTATGAAGCCACTCCTTCGTTGCGGGCGGTGTGTTTGGGATCATTGTCATGCTGAAAGACCCAGCCATGTTTCATCTTCAATGCCCTTGCTGATGGAAGGAGGTTTTCACTCAAAATCTCACGATACATGGCCCCATTCATTCTTTCCTTTACACGGATCAGTCGTCCTGGTCCCTTTGCAGAAAAACAGCCCCAAAGCATGATGTTTCCACCCCCATGCTTCACAGTAGGTATGGTGTTCTTTGGATGCAACTCAGCATTCTTTGTCCTCCGAACACGACGAGTTGAGTTTTTACCAAAAAGTTCTATTTTGGTTTCATCTGACCATATGACATTCTCCCAATCCTCATCTGGATCATCCAAATGCTCTCTAGCAAACTTTAGACTTGCCTGAACATGTACTGGCATAAGCAGGGGGACACGTCTGGCACTGCAGGATTTGAGTCCCTGGCGGCGTAGTGTGTTACTGATGGTAGGCTTTGTTACTTTGGTCCCAGCTCTCTGCAGGTCATTCACTAGGCCCCCCCGTGTGGTTCTGGGATTTTTGCTCACCGTTCTTGTGATCATTTTGACCCCACGGGTGAGATCTTGCGTGGAGCCCCAGATCGAGGAAGATTATCAGTGGTCTTGTATGTCTTCCATTTCCTAATAATTGCTCCCACAGTTGATTTCTTCAAACCAAGCTGCTTACCTATTGCAGATTCAGTCTTCCCAACCTGGTGCAGGTCTACAATTTTGTTTCTGGTGTCCTTTGACAGCTCTTTGGTCTTGGCCATAGTGGAGTTTGGAGTGTGACTGTTTGAGGTTGTGGACAGGTGTCTTTTATACTGATAACAAGTTCAAACAGGTGCCATTAATACAGGTAATGAGTGGAGGACAGAGGAGCCTCTTAAAGAAGAAGTTACAGGTCTGTGAGAGCCAGAAATCTTGCTTGTTTGTATGTGACCAAATACTTATTTTCCACCATAATTTGCAAATAAATTCATAAAAAATCCTACAATGTGATTTTCTGGATTTCTTTTCCTCATTTTGTCTGTCATAGTTGAAGTGTACCTATGATGAAAATTACAGGCCTCTCTCATCTTTTTAAGTGAGAGAACTTGCACAATTGGTGGCTGACTAAATACTTTTTTTCCCCACTGTAGGTGTTCCTTTTGTCCAGGTGGGAAAGGGCAGTGTGGTGTGCAATAGAGATTGCATCATCTGTGGATCTGTTGGGGCAGTATGCAAATTTGAATGGGTCTAGTGTTTCTGGGACGATGGTGTTGATGTGAACCATAACCAGCCTTTCAAAGCACTTCATGGCTAGTTCTACGGGTCGGTAGTCATTTAGGCAGGATGCCTTAGTGTTCTTGGGCACAGGCACTATGGTGGTCTACTTAAAACATGTTGGTATTACAGACTCGGAAAGGGAGAGGTTGAAAATGTCAGTGAAGACAGTGTGGATGCTGCCTGTAATCCATGGCTTCTGGTTGAGGCATGTGCGTATGGTCACTGTTGGGACAACGTCATCGATGCACTTATTGATGAAGCCAATGACTGATGTGGTGTAGTCCTCAATGCCATCGGAGGAATCCCGGAACATATTCCAGTCTGTGCTAGCAAAACAGTCCTATAGCTTAGCATCTGTTTCATCTGACCACTTTTTTATTGATCTGGTCAATGGTGCTTCCTGCTTTAATTTTTGCTTGTAAGCAGGAATCATGAGGATAGAATTATGGTCAGATTTGCCAAATGGAGGGTGAGGGAGAGCTTTGTATGCGTCTCTGTGTGTGGAGTAAATGTGGGCCAGAGTTCTTTTTCCTCTGGTTGCACATTGAACATGCTGATAGACATTTGGTAAAACGGATTTAAGTTTCCCTGCATTAAAGTCCCCGGCTACAAGGAGCGCCACCTCTGGGTGGGCGTTTTCTTGTTTGCTTATGGCAGAATACAGCTCATTCAATACTGTCTTAGTGCCAGCCTCCATCTGTGATGGTATGTAAACAGCTACGAAGAATACAGATGAAAACTCTCTCGGTAGGTACTGTGGTCTACAGGTTATCATGAGATACTCTCCCTCAGGCGAGCAATAGCTCGAGACTTCCTTAGATATCGTGCACCAGCTGTTATTTACAAAAATACATAGTCCACCACCTCTTGTCTTACCAGACGCCGCTGTTCTATCCTGCTGGTACATCGTATAACCAGCCAGCTGTATGTTGATATTGTCGTCGTTCAGCCACGAGTCCGTGAAGCATAAGATGTTACAGTTTTTAATGTCCGGTTGGTAGTTTAATCTTCCGCGTAACTCAGCGATTTTATTCTCCAAGGATTGCACTTTTGCTAGCAGAAGGAAGGGAAGTGGGGGTTTATTCGATCGCAAACTAATTCTCCGAAGGCAGCCCTCCCTTCGGCCCCTCTTTCTCCACTTCCTCTTCATGCAGGTCACGGGGATTGGGGCCTTTTCCCGAGGAAGCAGCATATCCTTTGAGTCGGGCTTGTCAGAGTCCTGAAAGGAAAAAAAAGATTCTGCTAGTCCGTAGTGAGTTATCACAGTCTTGATGTCTAGAAGTTATTTTCAGTCATAAGAGACGGTAGCGGCAACATTATGTACAAAATAAGTAAAAAAATACGTTGCAAATAAAACTAACAAAAAACAGAATTGGCTGGGGGCACGTAAAACGTCTGCCTTCTTCTCCAGCGCTATCTTAACACTGTCGAACTGACAACCGAGGTCAGCTTGCAGGCATCCAGTCCGCCACAAGGAATCTGTAGAGCCCGATGAGATAAAGACACCCCGGCTGGGAAAACCCTCTCCTAACCCGGACAGTGCTGGGCTAGCATAGACCTAGGACTTGTTCAACATTGCATCCGAGAGTGCATGCGACTGCCGACTGACCAGTGGTGACACGTAAGGGCAGGTGGGGCAGAGACCCACCTGTTTAGCTTTTTTTTTTCTTTAGCTAAACAGGTGGGGCTCTGAATGACACGTCGCCACTGGTCAGTCGGCAGTCGCATGCACTCTCAGCTGAATTGTTGAACAATCCCCATGTTTATGCTAGCCCAATATTGGACTAAAGGTGCCTAGTCCAAGGACCTTACATGTTCTGTTTAATTAAAGGGTGAATTTGATCTGGAAGCTAAAACAGCCAAATACTCCATCTAAACGTGAATCGATTCTCAATTGCAGTACGGTTCTAGAAATATAAATCCATCTACTTTCTATCACATCAATGCAAAATAAACACTGTTTTAACAGTTGCAGCAGTACACATTTGTGCCGT
Organism: Brachymystax lenok tsinlingensis; assembly: GCA_030435695.1. NCBI lineage: Eukaryota > Metazoa > Chordata > Actinopteri > Salmoniformes > Salmonidae > Brachymystax > Brachymystax lenok. The sequence goes on from CM059790.1 coordinate 33,253,552, forward strand.
CTGTCTTCCGCAGATTGGTAATTAGCACAGGTTGTCTACTCTGTCTTCGGTTTGTTTTCTGTAAACAAGCTCTGTAACATGGAAATATGGCGTTGTGGAAACACTAACCCTATAAAGAAAGTGTCAATTTAAACGTTTTATTTTTATTATTTCTAACCGATATGTTAGATAAGGTCCTTATGCTTCCAAACCCTTATCGCAATGTTCAGACCGAACGTCGCGGCTCTTAAAACTTCTTAGGGATGAGTGGTGCGCTAGCGCCCCAATCCCGACACTACCAGGTGAAATGCAAGACAAAATCCAAAAGTTGAATTATTAAAAATGCACCAATATACAAGTGTTTCATACTCATCAAAAGCTCTGCTTCTTGGCAATATCACAGCGTGGTAGGATTTCAAAAAGGCTTTACGGCAAAAGCACTACATTTGATTGTTTGAGGGTAGCACCTTCAATATTTTCCATAACCATGAAACCCTTAGCCAGCGCGGTCGATAGAAAATGCATTTCACAGGGAAAACCTGTGCCTTACCTTTTGTAGAACTTCTGCAGAGCGCTTCCTAAGTGTCCAACGAAGACAATCCATGGGTATTTGGTTAGAAAAAGTAATTTATTATATCCTTAAATCTCCGTTTGGTTGGCACCTTGTGTTCAGAAAATCCAACGTGAAGTGAACGCGTTCATTTAAACCTATAAACTTTCCCTCAACAAAACAAAAACCAATTAAAATGCAACCTTAGCTTATCTTTTATGAATAAAAGTGATAATCTTTCACTTGGATGGTCACCTAAACATTATATAAGTCAAATAAAGTGGACCGCTCAGCAAAAGCGTCGCCCAAAAACGTGCAACTGAAAAATAGCTCCCCTGACTAAAACCACTACCGATTGAACACAATGGTTCCGATTTCCATTAAACTTTACCTATACACTGCTGACATCCAGTGGAAGTAATAGGTACTACATTCAGTGTCCTGGTATAAAACTTTTCAATAGCCAGTCTCTTTAAGTGAGCCATTAGCCACCAGAATGAAATTTCCAGATGGAATTTTCTCTGTTTTTTGCCTGCCAAATGAGTTCTGTTACACTCACAGACAAAATGTTAACACTTTTGGAAACCTCAGAGTGTTTCCTATCCAATAGTACTAATTATGTGCATATCCTATTTTCTGAGCCTGAGTGGAAAGCATTTTACTTTAGGCACACCAGACTCTCCAAAACCGACCCCTCAGCTGCTAATCCCCAACAAGTTTAACAAAACTCCCCCTACAGAAGACGCCTTCGTCCAATGACTTATGTGTAATGTAATGGTACTATGGGCTATGTCTATGCCTACAGTATGATCAAAGTAAAACATCATGGCAGAGATGAATACAGAATGGTTCAAAGATATTCCAGGTTATATATTTTTGGGTAAAATAAAGTAGACTATGTTTGTGTGAACTGGGCCCAGGCCAGCACTGCTATTAGTGGCAAGAAGGAGAGGTTGACAGTTCACAAACCAACATGTTTATATTATTTTCATGTTCTTTATATATATATATATATATATATATATATATATATATACAGTAATACAAATGCATTTTAGCTATATATAGCGTTTTGAGTAACTATCAACACCATACAACATGTTACTCACTCAACTCAGCTATTGTGAGCTGATTGCGCTGATGCTCTGAGGGGACGCAAAGTGGAGTGCGTGATGATATCATCACCGACTGGTCGTTGCAGGAAGTGGCAACCTGGAAGTTGATTTCGGAAAAGGTTAGCTGGGATTTTTCTTTCAACAGCACTGAATTGTAAGTTACCATATGTTATCTATTTATTTAATGTTGTGACACAAATATGAACTATTTATTATGGTCTTAGTTCGTATCACTTCAGAGTGAGTTCAGAAGATTGTTTCCATGTCCAGCTAGCTAACGTTAGACAACTCGATAGTTCGCAAACAGTGTCCAGCTTCGAAAGTAGTCTTCATAACGAAAGACGGTCTCACGTTACTATGTATGTTTGTCTGATGGTTGTTAAGAGTCTGTATTTTGGCTGACAGCGAACGAACTTGAGAAATGTTTAGCTATTAACGTTAGTTGCCCTAGCTAGCTCTGTGCCAACTGACCTGTCAAAAAAACCAACCCTGCTCATCTTTAACTGTTGACATGCTCATATGAATGTAATCATTAGTCGATTTCCAAGTAAAACGAGAATTTCTATTCGACAAATTGAGTTAGGACCCTCCCTGTTTCGTATGTTTCCGACACATTTTGAAACAGAGTCGGCGTAATAAATACGCCCCAGGTTTCGTATTCAAGGGGTCATTGACCCATCTACCTGCCTACTGGGAGTGAACGTTTGGGGACCCCCGTTCTAACATGTTGGCTCAGCATTCTCGAACAGTCATAATGTTTAATAAACGTAATTTTATCTTACTTGACTTATTGTCCGCTGATTTTGTCCTCATGTCGGAGGTAATCTGAGACAAAAATATCCACAGGGAAGTGTTATTAACCCGACTTTCAGTACGCCGGTCTGTATATCGGTTTTTATTTCCGGTTTTGTGTTTCCAATTCTGAAGTGATTCGCATGCGACAAAACACTTTCACAAGATGTAAACAGTGCCCGAGCTTAACCGTACTACAGACCAAACGTTGTCCCATGCAATCAGCTGACACATTTCACAAGCACTTTCAGCTGATTGCGAGGGAAAGTGCTTTCGGTTACATTCAGCGATTGTTTACATATTGTGCAATGCGTCAAGATTGAAAAGACAAACTGGTGCCGCAAATACTCAGGTAAACAATACTTTACGGTGGATATTTTATTTCCACTTCCTACGTCAAAAGGACCAACAGCACAGACAATTAAATAAAGTAAGTGTCAATATCAATTTATTCAACATTCTGGTTTGTAGTCTTTTTGTAGGGCGACTTCTTTCAGACAGAATTTCCTTGGGGTAACCATGATGTTTGGCATTACATAGGCCTATGCATAATCTCATTAAATATACACTGTGTTTGGGCTATAAGTGTAAATTTGACTCTGCAGATTTAGAGGAGCTCTGCAGGGTAGAATGGAAACAGTGGCTTGTCAAACCAATAGCCATTTCCCTGACTGGCCTCAATACCGAACACTGCTGTATCCTTAGTAAACTGCTAATGCCCCCTTTCTCAGTCTAACGGCCCTGCTTTGCTGCAGCCACCGGGAGCCCGGCATTGCCATCAGCCATTGAGGGAATGCTTCCTTTGAAATCAATGACAGCTGCTAGGTTTAATTCTTGATGGCTGACGCCTGTTCTTGTGAATTGAAATAAAGTTGAATTTGGTGGGTTTCTATGTAGCAGATAGAATGTAACATTGATGGCAATGCGTGTAGTGTAGCTGAAGTGTTACTGTTTTGTGTGTGTTCCCCAAGCCTCCAAGCTTACTTGTATGTTACCTCATCCCCTACTGTATTTCTTTATTTATCTTGTTCCTTTGCACCCCAGTAATTCTACTTTGCACATTCATCTACTGCACATCTACCATTCGTGTTTTAATTGCTATATTGTAATTACTTCGCCCCCATGGCCTATTTATTGTCTTACCTTCCTTATCTTACCTCATTTGCACACATTGTATATAGACTTGTTTTTCTACTGTATGTTTGTTTATTCCATGTGTAACTCTGTGTTGTTGTATGTGTCGAACTGCTCTGCTTTATCTTGGCCAGGTCGCAGTTGTAAATGAGAACTTGTTCTCAACTTGCCTACCTGGTTAAATAAAGGTGAAATAAATAAAATAAAAAATGATTTGCTATTCATGGAAATGACAACAATAGAAGTATGTTGAGAATGTGAAATTATCATTATGAAAATGTTTGCTTGCATCAGAGCGTAGTTAGCCTGAGCCAACGCTGTAGAGCTGTTTATTTCATTATGGCCAGTTACTGCATGATTACACCCCATCAGATAGAGCCTGATGTGATTCGTCTGTCCTGAGGCACTGTCCCGGCCTCTGCACAGCTGCCAACCCTGATTGGCATGATTTTAGTGATTGACATTTGGTAGATGATCCTGCTGCACTGATACAGCAGCATATTGCTGTGTTCTCAATCACCCATAATTGGTAGCTAGAAGGCCAGTGTTTTGAAACTGTAGCATACGGAGCCTAGCACTAACATAACAATGATGTCTTTAGTCTCCTTGGATCCATTTTTAACTGCTTTAACAGACTTCTGATCTAAATGAGACTTGGCAAAAGCCTACATTTATGTAAGCTACTAGTAAGCTTTTTTTTTAAGCTTAGATATCATCTAAATGATGTAGGCCTAAGTGTGTCAGATAGGCAAGCAGCTGCCTTAATGTATCAGAGCGCCACATTTTTCATGTTGGATCAGTGTTGAGGGTCTTCTTATTGGTAGAGGAACATACCCCTGCTGTGTTACCCTCAGAAATGAAAGGTCAAAGCACAGACCCTTCTTGCTGTGTGTGTGTGTCCTCGCGTACTGTACACTGTGTGCTGTTTCAGTTGGAGCAGTGGGGAGAGAGAGAGAAAGAGAGACTGCACAGGCAGCTCTTTCACTTGCTGGTCAACAACTTAAGGTATCACAAACTTAATGAGACTCAAGCCATGTCCTGTTATCACACCTAGGAATACAGTATGTTTAACATCAACTGGAAAAGGAGGTATGGTATTCTTGTGGTTCCCTTTTCTGCTTTATTAAAGGATCTGAATTATTACGTTGTGTGGGTGGATGTGCAGGCCTATCAGTTAATAGGCCTGCAGTTAATAGGCCTGTTAGCAGGCCCATCAGCTAACCTTAGCCCGGTCAACTCCTGCCTGTCTGCACAGCGAGATTCAACCCCGATTCTCCGGTTTCCTACCGAACGCTCTGAACCTTTTCACCTGGATCCTTGCAGCTAGCTATCTGTTATCCGAATTGCTACTCCCTGGCTAATGTCTCTGTTCCAAAGAAAGCACCAGTGAGCCTGGAACTAGCCTCGTGCTAGGCCCATCTCCTGGCTAGCTGAAGAGGTCCATCAGCCACTCCTTGGGCTACCATACATATTTTGGCAATTGGCCTGTACCCCTTTTACTGCCAACACGGAGCCCCGCCGATTCCATCACGACTGGTCTACCGATGTAACTGTCCAAGGGGGCTACAACAGACTTCTTCCGTTGCGACGTCCCCCTAAGGCCTTTCTGCTAGCCTGCTAGCCCCGGCCCGCTAGCTGTCTGAATCACAGTGTCGCCAGCTCGCCTAGCTACCCACTGGTCCCTATGATCACTTGGTTATGCATGCCTCTCCCTAATGTCAATATGCCTTGTCCATTGCTGTTTTGGTTAGTGATTATTGTCTTATTTCACTGTAGAGCCTCCAGCCCTGCTCAATATGCCTTAGCTAGCCCTTTTGTTTTACCTCCCACACATGCGGTGACCTCACCTGGTCTAAATTATGTCTCTAGAGACAAAACCTCTCTCATCGTCACTCAATGCCTAGGTTTACCTCCACTATATTCACATCCTACCATACCCTTGTCTGTACATTATGCATTGAATCTATTCTTCCACGCCCAGAAACCTGCTCCTTTTACTCTCTGTTCCAAACACACTAGACGACCAGTTCTAATAGCCTTTAGACGTGCCCTTATCCTACTCCTCCTCTGTTCCTCTGACGATGTAGAGGTTAATCCAGGCCCTGCAGCGCCTAGCTCCACTCCCATTCCGCATGCGCTCTCATTTGTTGACTTCTGTAACCGTAAAAGCTTTGGTTTCATGCATGTTAACATTCGAAGCCTCCTCCCTAAGTTTGTTTTACTCACTGCTTTAGTACACTCTGCCAACCCGGATGTCCTAGCCGTGTCTGAATCCTGGCTTAGGAAGGTCATCAAAAATCCTGAAATTTCCATCCCTAACTATAACATTTTCCGACAAGATAGAACTGCCAAAGGGGGCGGAGTTGCAATCTACTGCAGAGATAGCTTGCAGAGTTCTGTCATGCTATCCAGGTCTGTGCCCAAACAATTTGAGCTTCTACTTTTAAAAATCCACCTTTCCAGAAACAGGTCTCTCACTGTTGCCGCTTGTTATAGACCACCTTCTGCCCCCAGCTGTGCCCTGGACACCATATGTGAATTGATTGCCCCCCCATCTATCTTCAGAGCTTGTGACCTAAACTGGGACATGCTTAACACCCCGGCCGTCCTACAATCTAAGATAGATGCCCTCAATCTCACATAATTGATCAATGAATCTACCAGGTACAACCCCAAATCCGTAAACACGGGCACCCTCAGAGATATCATCCTGACCAACTTGCCCTCTAAATACACCTCTGCTGTCTTCTTCCAGGATCTCAGCGATCACTGCCTCATTGCCTGCGTCCGTAATGGGTCTGCGGTCAAACGACCACCCCTCATCACTGTTAAACGCTCCCTAAAACACTTCAGCAAGCAGGCCTTTCTAATCGACCTGGCCCGGGTACCCTGGAAGGATATTGACCTCATTCCGTCAGTAGAGGGTGCCTGGTTATTCTTTAAAAGTGCTTTCCTTACCATCTTAAATAAGCATGCCCCATTCAAAAAATTTTGAACCAGGAACAGATATAGCCCTTGGTTCACTCCAGACCTGACTGCCCTTGACCAGCACAAAAACATCCTGTGGCGTACTGCATTAGCATCGAATAGACCCCGCGATATGCAACTTTTCAGGGAAGTTAGGAACTAATATACACAGGCAGTTAGGAAAGCAAAGGCTAGCTGTTTCAAACACATTTGCATCCTGTAGCACAAACTCCAAAAAGTTCTGGGACACTGTAAAGTCCATGGAGAATAAGAGCACCTCCTCCCAGCTGCCCACTGCACTGAGGCTAGGAAACACGGTCACCACCAATAAATTCCCAATAATTGAGAATTTCAATAAGCATTTTTCTACGGCTGGCCATGCTTTCCACCTGGCTACCCCTATCCCAGTCAACAGCCCTGCACCCTGCACAAACCTGCCCAAACCTCCCCCATTTCTCCTTCACCCAAATCCAGTTAGCCGATGTTCTGAAAGAGCTGCAAAATCTGGACTCCTACAAATCAGCTGGGCTAGACAATCTGGACCCTTTCTTTCTAAAATATTCTGCCAAAATTGTTGCAACCCCTATTACTAGCCTGTTCAACCTCTCTTTCGTGTAGTCTGAGATTCCCAAAGACTGGAAAGCAGCTGCTGTCATCCCCCTCTTCAAAGGGGGAGACACTCTTGACCCAAACTGTTACAGACCTATGTCTATCCTACCCTGCCCTTCTAAGGTCTTTGAAAGCCAAGTTAACAAACAGATTACCGACCATTCGAATCCCACCGTACCTTCTCCCCTATGCAATATGGTTTCAGAGCTGGTCATGGGTGCACCTCAGCCACGCTCAAGGTCCTAAACGATATCATAACCGCCATCGATAAGATACATTACTGTTCAGCCGTATTCATTGATCTGGCCAAGGCTTTCGACTCTGTCAATCACCACATCCTTATCGGCAGACTCAACAGCCTTGGTTTCTCAAATTATTGCCTCACCTGGTTTACCAACTACTTCTCCGATAGAGTTCAGTGTGTCAAATCGGAGGGCCTGTTGTCCGGGCCTCTGGCAGTCTATATGGGGGTGCCACAGGGTTCAATTCTTGGGCCGACTCTCTTCTCTGTATACATCAATGATGTCGCTTTTGCTGCTGGTGAGTCTCTCTCTGATCCAGCTCTACGCAGACAACACCATTCTGTATACTTCTGGCCCTTCTTTGGACACTGTGTTAACTACCCTCCAGACGAGCTTCAATGCCATACAACTCTCCTTCCGTGGCCTCCAACTGCTCTTAAATGCAAGTAAAACTAAATGCATGCTCTTCAACCGATCGCTGCCCGCACCTGCCCGCCCGTCCAGCATCACTACTCTGGACGGTTCTGACTTAGATTATGTGGACAACTACAAATACCTTGGTGTCTGGTTAGACTGTAAACTCTCCTTCCAGACTCACATTAAGCATCTCCAATCCCCAAAAAATATTTAGCAACGAAGCATCCTTCACTCATGCTGCCATACATACCCTCGTAAAACTGACCATCCAACCGATCCTCGACTTCGGTGATGTCATTTACAAAATAGCCTCCAATACTCTACTCAACAAATTGGATGCAGTCTATCACAGTGCCATTCGTTTTGTCACCAAAGCCCCATATAATACCCACCACTGCGACCTGTATGCTCTCGTTGGCTGGCCCTCGCTTCATATTTGTTGCCAAACCCACTGGCTCCAGGTCATCTATAAGTCTTTGCTAGGTAAAGCCCCGCCTTATCTCAGTCAAATAATAATTTAACGCGTTCATCCATTTTTTACATAGTTGTTACACATTGATTGCACTCACTCGTATTTTATATGTCACAACAATTCATCGATACGTATCCTTCGATGCTGGTAAAGTTGTGTCGCGCAACTACAGTGCTGGTCATAAAAAAAGCTAGCTAGCTCATGGATGCAAACAATGTTCTTCCCCAAAAACATAGCGAAACATCATAATCTGTTTCAGTTGCTATAGTTAGCTAGCTCACTATCTAGCTAGGTGTCATCATGTAAAATAACCATCATTTATAAGACAGTTCTTATTTTATCAATGGTGGTCTGACCCATCTATGTGAAGCAAGCCACAATAAGGATTAGCCACAATAGTGGACTTTGCGGTTAGCCTTAAAAATAAAAGTATGGCACAATTCTACTATTTGTATTAATTTGCGTCACTGTCAATGCCATACTTTTATTTTGAAGGCAATCTGCAAATTCCACTATTGTCCACTATCCACTATTGACACGCAAAATCCCAAACGACGTTCCATAGTACAGTTGAAGTCGGAAGTTTACATACACTTAGGTTGGAGACAGTGAAACTCGTTTTTCAACCACTTCACAAATTTCTTGTTTACAAACTATAGTTTTGGCAAGTCGGTTAGGACATCTACTTTGTGCATGACACGAGTAATTTTACCAACAATTGTTTACAGACAGATAATTTCACTTATAACTGTCACGATCTTCGGGAGTGACAGACCAAGGCGCAGCGAGGCATCCAGTATACATGTTTATTACACGAAAACGTAACACACGTAACTGGGCAAATATACAACAATATGAATGAAATGAAGATCGTAACGAAACATAACACGTGAAAACCACTAAAGCTATGTACAAACAATAACCCACAAACCTAAATGAAAACCCCAAACATATATATGGTTCCCAATTAGAGACGACACACAGCTGCCTCTAATTGGGAACCATTACCCCAACATAGAAATAGAAGACCTAGAAAAAACCCTACACCAAAACAAAACACGCCAGCCTGTCTTTTCAGGCCTGGACGTGACAGTACCCCCCCCCAAAGGCGCGGACTCCGACCGCGCCAAAAAGTCCATAGGGGGGTCTTCGGGTGGGTTTCTTAGTCCCAGGTGGCGGCTCCGGTGCCGGCCGTGCTGGTCCGAGGTCACGCACGGAGGCCCTGGGCCATTTGCAGGACTGGGGACCCTCTCTGGCGGCGCCGGGCTGGGGACCCTCTCTGGCGGCGCCGGGCTGGGGACCCTCTCTGGCGGCCCCGGGCTGGGGACCCTCTCTGGCGGCCCCGGGCTGGGGACCCTCTCTGGCGGCCCCGGGCTGGGGACCCTCTCTGGCGGCCCCGGGCTGGGGACCCTCACTGGCGGCCCCGGGCTGGGGACCCTCACTGGCGGCTCAGGACTGGGGACCCTCACTGGCGGCTCAGGACTGGGGACCCTCACTGGCCCTCTGGTGCGGGGAGCAGGAACCGGCCGTACTGGGCTCGTGACGCGCACTCCGGTGCGGGGAGCAGGAACCGGCCGTACTGGGCTCGTGGACGCCGCACTCCTGTGCGGGAGCAGGAACCGCCGTACTGGGCTCGTGGACGCGCACTCCGGTGCGGGGAGCAGGAACCGGCCGCATTGGGCTCGTGGACGCGCACTCCGGTGCGGGAGCAGGAACCGGCCGTGCTGGGCTCGTGGACGCACTCCGGTGCGGGAGCAGGAACAGGACGCATTGGGCTCGTGGCGCACTCCGGTGCGGGAGCAGGAACCGGACGTACTGGGCTCGTGGACGCCGCACTCCGGTGCGTGGAGCATGAACCGGCCGTACTGGGCTCGTGGACGCACTCCGGTGCGGGAGCAGGAACCGGCCGTACTGGGCTCGTGACGCGCACTCCGGTGCGGGAGCAGGAACAGGGCGTGCTGGGTTCCCCGACGGTACCGGAATCCTGGAGCGTGGAGCAGGGACAGGGCGTGCTGAGTCCACGCCGGGCACAGGGATCCTGGAGCGTGGAGCAGGGACAGGACGTACTGGGCTGTGGATGCGAACCGGAGATTCTGCCCGCAGGACCGGTGCAGGATATCTTGGTCCTAGGAGACGCACTGGAGACCTAGCGCACAGAGCTGGCACCACTCTACCAGGCTGCACACTGACCTTAGCCTGACAGACGAGTGGCGCTGGGATCTCTCGCACTGGGCTGTGGACACGTACAGGAGACACTGCACGCAGAACCGGTGCAGGATATCCTGGTCCAAGGAGGCGCACCGGAGACCAGGAGTGCTGAGCCGGCACCACTCTACCAGGCTGCACACTCATCGTAGCCTGACAGACGAGTGGCGCTGGAATCTCCCGCACCGGGCTGTGAACGCCAAGACAGGAGAAACCGTGGCGCAAAACTGCATAGCACGGTGTCCTTTCCGTGCGACGCTCTCCCCAACGCTCTCTCCACAAAGCACGAGGAGTTGGCTCAGGAGTCCCTCTTGAACCGGCCAACCTCCTCGTGTGCCCCCCCAAAAAAGTTTTTGGGGGCTGCCTTTCGGGCTTCCGTGCCAGGCGAGTTCCAACGAACTTTTCTCTCTCCCTGGAGCGACGATAATTCTCCGGCTGAGACCATGGTCCTTTCCCCTCCAAAATCTCATCCCATGTCCAAGATCCCTTGCCATCTAAAATCTCCTCCCAAGTCCAATGTTCCCAAGTCTCTCGCTGCTTGGTCTTCTTATGGTAGGTTATTCTGTCACGATCTTCGGGAGTGACAGGCCAAGGCGCAGCGAGGCATCCAGTATACATGTTTATTACACGAAAACGTAACACACGTAACTGGGCAAATATTCTAGAAATAGAAGACCTAGAACATAAAAAACCCTACACCAAAACCATAACAAAACACGCCAGCCTGTCTTTTCAGGCCTGGACGTGACAATAACTCACTGTATCACAATTCCAGTGGGTCAGAAGTTTACATACACTAAGTTGACTGTGCCTTTAAACAGCTTGGAAAATTCCAGAAATGTATGTCATTGCTTTAGAAGCTTCTGATAGGCTAATTGACATCATTTGAGTCAATTGGAGGTGTAACTGATTTATTACATTTGAGGTGTAATAAATCAGCCAAGACCTCAGAAAAAAAATTGTAGACCTCCACAAGTCTGGTTCATCCTTGGGAGCAATTCCCAAACGCCTGAAGGTACCACATTCATCTGTACTAACAATAGTACGCCAGTACAAACACCATGGGACCACGCAGCCGTCATGCTGCTCAGGGAGGAGACGCGTTCTGTCTCCTAGAGATTAATGTACTTTGGTGCAAAAGGTGCAAATCAATCCCAGAACAACAAGGACCTTGTGATGATGCTGGAGGAAACAGGTACAAAAGTATCTATATCCACATTAAAACGAGTCCTATATCGACATAACCTGAAAGGCTGCTCAGCAAGGAAGAAGCCACTGCTCCAAAACCACCATAAAAAAGCTAGACTACGGTTTGCAACCTCACATGGGGACACAGATTGTACTTTTTGGAGAAATGTCCTCTAGTCTGATGAAACCAAAATAGAACTGTTTGGCCGTAATGACCATCGTTATGTTTGGAGGGAAAAGGGGGAGGCTTGCAAGCCGAAGAACACCAGCCCAACAGTGAAGCATGGGGGTGGCAGCATTATGTTGTGGGGTGTGCTTTGCTGCTTTCACAAAATAGATGGCATCATGAGGAAGGAAAATTATGTGGATATGTTGAAGCAACATCTCAAGACATGAGTCAGGAAGTTAAAGCTTGGTTGCAAATGGGTCTTCCAAATGGACAATGACCCCAAGCATACTTTCAAAATGGCTTAAGGACATCAAAGTCAAGATATTGGAGTGGCCATCACGAAGCCCTGACATCAATCCTATATAAAATGAGTGAGCAGAACTGAAAAAGCATGTGCGAGCAAAGAGGCCTACAAACCTGACTCGGTTACACCAGCTCTGTCAGGAGGAATGGGGCAAAATTCACCCAACTTGTGGGAAGCTTGTGGAAAGGCTACCTGAAATGTTTGACCCAAGTTAAATCATTTAAAAGGCAATGCTACCACATACTAATTGAGTGTCTGACCCACTTGCAATGTGATGAAATAAATAAAAGCTGAAATAAATCATTCTCTCTACTATTATTCTGACATTTCACATTTTTAAAATAAGGTGGTGATCCTAACTGACCTAAGACAGGGAATGTTTACTAGGATTAAATGTCAGGAGTTTAATTGTACTTGGCTAAGGTGTATGTAAACTTCCGACTTCAACTGTTTGTATGTCGTGAAGCAAAAAGCAGTGACGCAATTACTTTGTAACTCCGGTAGGGCAACATCTGAAAAATAGCACACTTGGTAGTGTGTACCGGTTCTTGACATGTCGGCGAAAGCTAACATCACCCACGACAGAGAACGGTTGATTTCAAGGGCAATTAATTCCATTATCATGGCTTTAATGGATTTCGCCTTTGAGTTGTCTCGCTGAAATCTTCTTACTCTTTCAAATGACTGCTCGACTTGTTGACTGCTCGATCCACACAGCAGACATTGTGGGCTAGGTTAGGAATGCTGTGTTGCCCACTTAGCGCCAAATTTTACGTGGCGTTATTACGTCCTGTACCTTCGTTATATAGGTATGCACTGTAGCTTTGACATTGGTTTTTAACATCAGCGTTAAACTTGACATCGTACCGATGTTGGCATTTTTAGCTAATATCGTCGGATTCCGATATGTTCACCGATATATCGTGCATCCCTAGTTGACACATAGCATGTCACAGGAAATAAGTGCTAAGCTGTCTCTGTCTCTCTGTGGTTGGAGCTTTTAGGACCCTCGTACCTCACCCTTGACTCCCACCCTCCTCCCTGGGGAGGACACAGGGCCGTTTCCTGCCCCCTCACGGGGCTCTAATTGGAAATGTTGGGTGGGCCGGGCGGCCCCTGCTTGTTTGTTTAGGTGGAATGCTCGACAGCGGGTTATATTTTTGTGGCATTTTCTCAGTAGTGGTTGCTGCTTTAGGATTAAACCAGGGTTGGTTGAAGTAGAGTGGTTACAGCAGGGGTGGGAGGGTTGATGGGGGCAATGTTTTTGGAGTGGCATATCTCTCTCACCCCTGTTGTCCCTCCTCTCTCTCCACTCTTGCATTATTTTCCAGAGAACGCATAGAGCCCCGAGTTGATTATCCCTTTTATACCATGGCTATAATTTAACACATTTGCTACTAGAAAGTGTTCATTTGCCGGTAGAAATGTGTTCAACAAGTAGCTAGCAAGTTTACTATAGCTACAGTAGTTGCTGTGGTAACCAAACAAAAAGACTTGCTAGTTTAGATAACCAAATCATCGTCCTAGCTTGCTATTATAAAAATCAAATTCAACAAATTCGACTTTTGCTTTCAAAAGCAGCTCAAACAAAACATGTAAGAATGAACTATAGCCATTGAATTCTACCGTACCGATTTACCGTGCATTATCGGGAAATAATGCATGCTCTGGAATGCCCTTCAAGCCAATCAGGAACAGTGTTCATCAATGCCATGGTACAACCCTGTAACCACCCTGTAATAACCCTGTAATAACATGATACACTAGCAGAAGGACCCACTCAATTCACTGTTTGTTTGCAATTTAGGCTAAAGGAGCTGTTTTGGTATTGCACAGTTTAATAGGTCTAGTCTGTGGTTTACTGTGAGAATTTTTTTCTTACGCTCATCGTGATGATCCATGTTTTTGTATGTAAACAAAGTTACTGTACTTATGACACGGCATTACCAAGGTTTAAACCCTGTCTCCCCGTAGCATCTCATTATGTAGCTTTCTGTCTCCACGTCTTAAACCCTCTACAAACATCACCCTGCATTCATACGCCCACATTTCACTGTTCTGTTTATTTATCCAGGATTCTGAGAGGAGAAATTGGTGCCTATGCTTAAGTTAGATCTTAAAAATATAATTTCAGATCAACAAACAGACAAACAGAGCCAGCCAAAGGATAACAAACGGGAGAGGAGACAGAGGGGATGGAGAGAGCCAAACCCAGACGCCTGATGGCTCTCATCTAGTCCTCTCCTGGACCCTCTTACTGTCCTGTGTTGGGATTGGCTGAGAAGTGCTGACTCATTGTGGAAGGCTTGACTGGCCAACAGATTCGATAACAAAAAAATGTCTGTCTGCCCAAAAACATAAATGGCACTGCAATGACGACATATTACGAGTCAGATTATTTGGTTGTTTGTTTTACGCAATAGTGCTGATTTGAAATTGTCTATTTGTAATCGATTCCTGCCTTATCAAAATGTAATGTTTGATTCAAAATAAAACTAGCCAATGTATTAGCCTTGTTGTCAGTCTTCTGAAACTTATTTGATCCCATTACTTTTCCTTTAATGCACATATCAGAGAGAGTGTAGCCTAACTGATACTGTCTGTGAAATACTTGGCAGTGTTCTATCTCTCCCCTACCAGTCTGCCACTGAGGGCCAGTTCAAAGCAATCTGTAATGAGTTCTGGTGTGAGTTTTGAGTGAGGAACGGTTTCTTAAATCGCTGGCCTGTCAGATCAGAGATCAGAGCTGGTCATACTAGGTCCATGATGTTTAGCCAGCTCTGTGCATTCAGACTGAGCGGAATTTTTGAAGGAATCTGGTGTTTGTGTGATGTTGGGGGGCTGAGGAGAGTGTTAGTATGGGGTATTGGGGAGGCTTAGTGGTAGCAGCGCTGATGGGGAGACAGGGAGGGGTGGCGGTGTGGGGGGCAGGCATGGCGGTGTGAGGGGCAGACGGAGATGTCTGAAAGGGTTCCTTTGTGCCCCTAGCCCAGACCATCACACAAAACATACACCTAACCCCCTCTCACCTGTCAATCACTCCTACATGGGGATACGAGAAACAGTACAGTACATAGCTCAGACCAGAGCGAAGTGGACCACTACACTACACACTATCTGTCTAATTCAGAATAGGCAGGCCAGTTGTGTGTAACATGAGCTAACATCAGGGTTTCCTTAACATGCTCAGTTTGTAAACTCAGCCCATTTGCTGTCTCCAGTAGGGATATCCTCCTGACAATCTCTCTGACCACCCCCTCCACCCACCCTCTCTAACCCCCCTCTACCCCCCAGGTCCTTCTCACAGTGACTCAGTCCTTCTGTAGCGGTAAGGAGGGATGAGGAGGAACGAAAGGGACGCATGTGGAAGTAGTAAGTCAGAAAGTTCAGGAATAAGATGACTTAAATAAACCACTTAAGGCCTACGTTTGGGAGCAGTAAGTGAAATCACCCCCCTTTCAAGCCGCTGCTATCCCCCTCTTGGCCCTCTGCTCTCCCCAGAACCTTTCCTTCTGTTCAGTTCATTAACTTAAACAGCAGGAGAAAATCAGCCAAACCCCTAAAACCTAGACAAGCTCTCAGAGGGGGGACATTATGACAGACTGATGATCAACACTCACACTGCCTGGGAAGTGTGTGTGTGGGTGTGCTGTGTGTGCTTAAATGCTGGCTTGTGTGTGGGTTTGTTAGTGCACGCATCCTAGGTCCTAGGTTGTGTTAAATATCTATCTATCACAATAGGGGCGGCAGGGTAGCCTAGTGGTTAGAGCGTTGGACTAGAAAGGTTGCAAGGTCAAATCCCCATGCTGACATGGTACAAATCTGTCATTCTGCCCCTGAACAGGCAGTTAACCCACTGTTCCTAGGCCGTCATTGAAAATAAGAATTTGTTCTTAACTGACTTGCCTAGTAAAATAAAGGTAAAAAGTAAAACAAAATACTCTTATTTGCTCACCTTAGCGTCTTTCTAAAACAGAACAGAGTGTGGAGTATATTATTTGAAGTGTGCAAATGTCCTAGGGCATAGTCCTATATGGTTTTCATCTGTTCTTAAATATACAGTATGAATACTTCCTATGAAAAAAGCAATTTCTCATATTCAGACCATACAACGGTTGTGTCAGAAATGGCACCCTACTCACTATAGGCTAGTGCACTACCATAGGGCTCTGGTCAATAGTAGTCCACTATATTAGGAATATGGTGCCATTTGGGACGGAACTTGGGCTACATGCAGTCTTCCCTAACCTCCTTTTCCCCTAGGCTTGTTAGCTCTGTTTCTGTTGCTTATCAAGACCTAGTAGGCTCTAGTGTGACAGAGCTACCAAATAGAGGGGCAGTCACTCTGTTTATCAGCCACTTTCCAAGTAAAACAAACCTGCCATTTTAGCCCAATTAGAACATAGGCACTGAGGGAGAGAGAGCGAGACGTAGACTGGGAGGTGTTGCCTAGGGCGGCAGGTAGCCTAGCGGCTAAGAGCTTTGGGCCAGTAACTGAAAAGTTGCTGGTTCGAATCCCTGAGTCGACTAGGTGGTAAATCTTTCTATGTGGATTAGAGCCTCTGCTATATGACTTAAATGTAAACAATGTCAATGTATAGAGAGACAATGCTTCTGGATCTGTAATGTGGCCAATGAGTAGGAAGATGTTTGATCATTAAGTGATGATACCCTAGAAGATGTTTGATCATTAAGTGATGATACCCTAGAAGATGTTTGATCATTAAGTGATGATACCCTAGAAGATGTTTGATCATTAAGTGATGATACCCTAGAAGCCGGTGCTTGGAAGATATTGGGCACGGGTGTTGATTATCACTTAATTATCAAACATCTTCCTACTCATTGGCCACATTACGGATGTTTTACCAACATATTCAAATATTGATTTACATATTTTTCATTAACTTTTTAATGGATTTATTCATACTATTTCATCCTTCCACAAGATATAGTCCCGGCACAAATCTAAGTTTGCTACCCAAGCCGGCTCGTTCGTTTTATCGGTTCTGTATCTATAAATGCGACCCAGTCGTTCCTTCTAAATGTTCTATTGCCATACTACTGGCTGGCAACGTTCTTATGCCTTGCTTGTTAGCTAGCCAACTACAGCTAACTTACAGTCACGTCAAACAGTGCAGCCAGAATAACAACAAAGTAGCTCCATTTGCTTTTGTTTATGCTGTTTTCTAGTGACATTTTATTTGGATACATCCATTTTCACCTGGCATAGAAAATGTGCTCTTTCGTCAGGACACTGTTGTTCAGAGGAGCTAGCCAACAACACAGCTAACACAACACCAACACAGCTAACACAACACCAACACAGCTAACACAACACCAACACAGCTAGCACAACACCAACACAGCTAACACGGTCACTTCAAACTGAAGTGGGAAAGACTGCAAACTAGCTGCTGATTCATGATTTCGACTGACTGAGAAAAACGCTGCCTGCCTGTCTGTCTCGTCCCGACTCCCTACACGTTCATTACTATGGGACAGCTGGAGATTTCAATACTGAAACAATGTTGCAAATGTCAGATAGACAAATGGCAAGGTTTATACAAATCTCCGTTATTGAAAACCAAATGCTAGTCTCAAAGAAATGGGAGATAATGTCTAGATGCTTTTTACAGTGGAGATCAAGTTTATAAATTGTCTGGCTGGGCTGCTAAGACAGTGGATTGCGCAGTGAGATGGAACTGAGTAAATAGGCATTTCAACGTAAACTTGTGGAATAGACATCGGTTGGAATGCGTTTTTAACGAATCAGCTTCCAGGATTAGACCCACCTGTTGTATAAACACAGAATAAACAACAAGAATGGTAAGAAGAAACCGGCAGAGAGAACAGGAGAGAGCAGGCCTTAACTGCCTTTTTATATGACTTTAACTGTGTGCAGTGTGTAGCCTACCTTTGCTTTTCAGGTGGTTCATTGTAGGCTTTTCAAAGAGGGTCCTTTAGTGCCCCCTAAAGGAATTAGTAGAACTAATAAACAAACACTGCTGTAAAGCAATCTGCAGTGCAGTCATGCAAATACTGTTGCTTAGCTTACCTGTTTTTTGTTGTTGTTTTTTTTCAATTTTTTTCAGTAACAGTATGACTCATGACAATGAACAATAACCTACTGAAACCTGAATAGGCTTTCCTTTCCCTAATTCTGGAGTTCATTTTGATACAGCTTAGTTTTGTTTCTGCTCCTGTCATATCTAAGAGCTTGGTCAATATAATGGACATAGTCCTACATAAAATGTTTATTCAAAATGTAACATCTATGCGTCAATTGTCACTGGCAGGGTTGTTCCACTAGCTTGTGACGTGTGGCTCGTGCAAGAGCCTCCTTGGTCGGTCTGTCTGTCTGTCTGTTTGTGTGTGTGTGTGTTACAGAGTGGAGGGGTCTGGGCACTGTTCCCGTGTCCATGCATGGCCCCCAGAGTAAAGTAAACACAGAGCTCTTTTCTCATCCTAGCCGTCAGCAGGCTCTCCCCAGGCCCGAGCCAGACCACACAGCCAGACCACACACACACACTGCCCAGACCCCTCCACTCCGCTGCACAGATCCCTCCACACACTCTCTCACATACACACAGACCACACAGCGCCAGCTCGGGCCCCTCGCATGCAACCGAGCAGAGCTGTCATTCTGCCTAGCCTGTGTGTGTACACAAGATGGGGATAGAAACACTCCTGTTGAGGAAACACAACAGTTGTAGACATTTTGTGCAGAAGAAGACCCCTATATTCCCCACTGCCCCCTCCACTCAAACTCCCCTTCTAAAGATATGGGCTTGATGAACGACAGACGAGGGGCTTGTTCAAGGCCTGTTAGCCTCTTATCTTCTCCATGTCAGATCCCCTGCCCCTAGATTTCCTCTGACAAGCACACCGCAGCGGAGGTTAGGTTAGGCTGCATGAGTTAGGCCTACATCCCCTTTAAGTTATCAGACCCCCATCTCTTTAGGATGTCATTATGTGTGTGTGTGAACTCAGATTATAGCCTAGTAGAATTGCTGTTCTATCATTCTGTGTGTGTAGCTAGCTAGGGTCCTCTCTCTGGACTGGTTGGATGTGTGCTTTTGTGAATGTGCTGAATAATTTTGAATGAGTGTTTTTTTTTTTTTTTTTTTAATGTTGTATCTTTTGTATACGTAGCCTTATTGAACTTGTTGAGTTTATCCAAAAATATTCAACAAGTGTAGGCTAAACATACACTCTGAGATGATGATGATGTTTCCACAGATTTTCTGCATCCCCATTGTTTCCCTTGTTGCTGCTGTGTTCCGTGTGAGCTCCTGCCTTGTTTGTAGAGAACGTGTTTTTTGGCTTTAGTGTTAGAAAGCAAAGTGGTTACAGAGAGGCAAGGTTGTTCAACCTCAGCCAGACCTGGCACCTATTTATTAACACACTTCTGTGATGAAAAATGTCTTGGACACCACTTGTTCTACAGGCTTTTTAGACCTTCTCAAATATATATTTCTATTGTTTAATATATAAAATTTGAAACAGTTTCACATTTTATGAAAACAAAAATGTACCTGGCTTTTAGCTGTTTCTCTTCTACACTGGCATATCAGCACGCGCTCCGGCAGGTATATCTCACTGGTCACCCCCAAAGCCAATTCCTCCTTTGGCCGCTTTCCTTCCATTTTTCTGCTGCCAATGACTGGAACAAACTACAAAAATCACTGAAACTGGAGACGCTTATCTCCCTCACTAGCTTTAAGCACCAGCTGTCTGAGCAGCTCACAGATCACTGCACCTGTACATAGCCCATCTGTTAATAGCCCAACCAACTACCCCATCCCCTACCATATTCATTTATTTATCTTGCTCCTTTGCACCCCAGTATTTCTACTTTGCGCATTCATCTACTGCACATCTACCATTCCAGTGTTAAATTGCTATATTGTAATTACTTCACCACCATGGCCTATTTATTGCCTTATGTTCCTTATCTTACCTCATTTGCACACATTGTATATAGATTCGTTTTTTCTACTGTATTATTGACTGTATGTTTGTTTACTCCATGTGTTGTTGTATGTGTCAAACTGCTTTGCTTTATCTTGGCCAGGTCGCAGTTGTAAATGAGAACTTGTTCTCAACTTGCCTACCTGGTTAAATGAAGGTGAAATTAAAAAATCTCTACATAGATGATTGGTGTTTGTTCTGTGTGTGACAGTGGGGGAAACATTTTGCGGAGGGGTGTTGAAGGTGTGTGGGGGGTGGGGTGGGGTGGAATTGAGGAGCTCAGTTCTGGTGACTTTTAAAAAGGACATTCTACTACAAAATGACTGAAAATATAGGTATGCTGACACCATCTAATGTATAATTTCCAACTCCAGAAATTAGCCCAATAACAGATTGGTAAAGTGAGTTGTTAAAATGATTTTAACATATTGGGCCATGTATATAGCCTATGCATGGCCCATATTAACAGGTAAGCTATTAGTAATAAACATTATAACCTGTAGCCCAACTGATGCAGTGAAGTGCAAATAAATAGGCTGAAGCATTGACCCAATTGGGCTGATCATTAGCCAGATCCCAATTGTGATCTTTTAACTAGTTATTATCCTATTGATACATTTTATGGCCCAAAAAACTTGCACAGTGATTATAATGTAGGCCTACCTGTTAGGGTAACTTGGGGTAACTCACCACCCGGGGTAACACACACCCAGCCTGTACTTCTCACAGAAACCACTTCATGTCACAAGATTTTCCCCCAACACTTTCTCTGGTTGCCACTACTCTTAATCAAAAAAAATATTATCTCTTCTCATCACCATTTTTAAGTCACTCCAAAAAAATGTGTTCTACCCCAACTTACCCTACAATTGACTGGTGTTACATTCAGCCCCACTCTCCTCTATGCACTCACTGTGAATTGCAGAGCAGTAACATGCTTAACCATGTTTAGCAGTTACACTGGTGGGCACCGAAGGCAATCAATTAATAAAACCTTGGAAGAGTTCAGTGTTGGATAGCCATAGCTAGCTAGCATCCCTCTGTTTGAGCCAGGTGTTTGAGTAGGCTAAACTAACTAGCTGCGTTCGCCAGCTAAGAAAGTGAAAAAAAGACAATATAGCTATCTCTCTCTCTGCCTCTTTCTCGCTTCTTTAGTTTTTAAGAAATTCATTTGTTAACTGTTCAACTATTGTCTTTCTCTCTGAGTCAACTACTCACCACATTTCATACACTGCAGTGCTAGCTAGCTGTAGCTTTCAGAACTAGATTCATTCTTTGATGTTTTGATTGGGAGGACAACATGTCAGTTCATGCTGCAAGAGCTCTGATACGTTGGAGGACGTCCTTCCGGAAGTTGTCATAATTACTGTGTGTAAGAGGGTGAGAACCATGAGCCTCCTAGGTTTTGTACTGAAGTCAATGTACTCAGTGGAAGATGGAAACTATCTGTCCTCCGTCTACACCATGCTGTTGAGGCCACTGTAGACCTTAATTGCAAAACATTGTGTTTTAATCAATTATTTGGTGACGTGAATATATACTGAACAAAAATGTAAATGCATCATGTAAAGTGTTGGTCCAATGTTTCATGAACTGAATTAGAAGACCCCTGCATTTTTCCATAGGCACTAAAAGCTTATTTCTCTCTCATTTTGTGCACATCCTTGTTATGAACATTTCTCCTTTGCCAAGATAATCCATCCACCTGACAGGTATGGCATATCTAGATCTAATTAAACAGCATGATCATTACACAGGTGCACCTTGTGCTGGGGACAATAAAAGGCCTCTATAAAATGTGCAGCTTTGTCACATAACACAATGCCACAGATGTCTCAAGTTTTGAGGGAGTGTGCAATTGGCATGCTGACTGCAGGAATGTCCACCAGAGCTTTGCCAGAGAATTGAATGTTCATTTCTCTACCATAAGCCACTTCCAATGTCGGTTTTAGAGAATTTGGCAGTACGTCCAACCGGCCTCACAACCGCAGACCACGTGTAACCACACCAGCCCAGGACTTCCACATCCAGCTTCTTCACCTGCAGGATCATCTGAGACCAGCCACCCAGACAGCTGATTAAACTGAGGAGTATTTCTGTCTGTAATAAAGCCCTTTTGTGGGGAAAAACTCATTCTGATTGGCTGGGCCTGGCTCCTCAGTGGGTGGAGCTGGCTCCCAAGTTGGTGGGCCTATGCCCTCCCAGGCTCACCCATGGCTGCGTTCCTGCACAGTCGTGTGAAATCCATAGATTGAATTTATTTCAGTTGACCGATGTCCTTAAATGAACTGTAACTCTGTAAAATCATTGAAATTGTTGCATGTTGCGTTTTTATATTTTTGTTCAGTCATTTTTTTATCTAAAAATGATTAACATTTTTTTACGTTTCACAATTTAAACATTTTCTGAAATTCACTGAGGAGGATGGTCCTCCCCTTCCTCCTCTGAGGAGCCTCCACTGCTGCTACATAGTCTACACACACACATGCACCCTCTAGATGTATTAGGGTAGGGCTAGCTATTCGGTCTCTTACACAAACACACACGTTGTGTAGGCTAGGCTATGTGGAATCGATGAGGGAGAGCAGGTTTATTTATCCTGCTCTCTGAGGTTTACATTCCTCCTCTCCTCCCCCTCTTTCTCTCTCTCTTAGTCCAGTCAGAGCTCCTACCAGCACCCTCATGTCCTCCTGTGTTTGTAGACGTTGTAGCCTTGACTTTGAAACTCTTTTAATATACGCTTTTTAATATGTTATAATCTGCTTAATAAAACATTATAAAGGTTCACACATTAGCCTATAGCTGTGCTGTACACATTACAGCTGTTTTTCTGTCTCCTGGTTTCTGTATTAGACTAATATCCGTGTTACGTGTCCTTCTGTCTTTCCCCTCTCCCCTGCCGTGTTCACAGGTTGCTGACTGACTTTATTTGTGTTCCTGCACACACGTGACCATCACCATGTCTCGTGCCCACCAGCCCCCCCTGGTGACGGGCATCTCACCCAACGAGGGCACCTCATGGACCAAGGTCACCATCCGAGGAGAGAACCTGGGTACTGGCTCCGCAGACCTCGTTGGTACGAGTATGACACACACATTCACATGCAAGCACAAACTTGCACACACACAGACACGAATGTACACACACACACTGTTATTTTGCATTCGACTTCTGACAGTCAATTCACTTCCATTTTTATTTTATAGATTTCCCACCTTTCTGTAATGTAATTCATTGTTTTTGAAGCATAAAATTATTCAGTTTGGTATGTAAGTGTTTTCACCTGCATTGTCGATAATTGTGTCTGTGTGTTGTGTATGAGAGAGAGTGTGGTAGTCTCTGGCTCTTCCTAGTCTGTGAGGTAGGGTTCATGCCGTTATGACCCTTCGTCAGAGTCAGACTGAGTGACTTTTATTAATTTACCCAGAGCCTGGCTAGCCTACAGTCTACCACAGAACACACTGGATCTTAGTCAGCCGTGGTCAGGCTTTGCTTACATTACACAGAGTGTTTGTTGCTGTTTATCAAATGAAAGGTTTTCATGACTTTTTGAAGGGGAAAATACTTTTTTATGATTCTAGATTAAATTACTTTTTGTTTCTTTCAACTGAGTGAAGCCTCTGCCTAATTCACAATCTTTTATTCCCGGCCAAGATTATGAATTTTAACCCATATTGATTTTGTTGAAAAATAAGACTGTATTTAAATGTTTTAGAACATAATTAAACAACAATTTTAGGCCTACATTTAAAATATATAATTTGTTTCAGCATTTAAATCACGTCTGAATAATCTGTTATTGTAGGTTTTTGGTATTTGTTAATTGAATTTAGACCTAAAATAGTATTTTCTAACCTTTTGTGGTAAAGATGTATTTGTAAAATGTAAATATTGTTAGAAGTTGACAAATTGAATATTAGCTGTATTATTGTCAAGGATATCAACATTTCAAGCTTTTTTGGGGTTAGAATATTATAGCAATGACAGGAATATTTTATTAATATGGTAGTCAATATGTAGGGATATCAGTTATGAGGATTTGTTGTTAAAAGGGAGACATTTTGTTACCACAAAAAAAACTATCAATTTGATACTCTTAACTAAATACTGCTTGTACTGTTTTTATTAAATTTTATCAAAATGTAACTGACAAACTGTTAAATGATTTAGAATTATGGGTTAATTGTTTTACAGAATCACAATCATTTGTTTTGTTTTAAATATATACAGTACCAGTCAAATGTTTGGACACACCTACTCATTCAAGGAGTTTTCTTTATTTTTACTATTTTCTACATTGTAGAATAATAGTGAAGACATTAAACACCAAAAAAGTGTTAAACAAATTACAATATATGTTATATTTGAGATTCTTCAAAGAAGCCACCCTTTGCACACTCTTGGCATTCTCTCAACCAGCTTCATGAGGCAGTCACCTGGAATGCATTTCCATTAACAGGTGTGCCTTGCTAAAAGTTAATTTGTGGAATTTATTTTCTTCTTAATGTGTTTGAGCCAATCAGTTGTGTTGTGACAAGGTAGGGGTGGTATACAGAAGATAACCCTATTTGGTAAAAGACCAGGTCCATATTATGGTAAGAACAGCTCAAATAAGCAAAGAGAAATGACAGTCCATTGTTACTTGAAGACATGAAGGTCAGTCAATGCGGAACATTTGAAGAACTTTGAACGTTTCTTCAAGTGCAGTCACAAAAAGCATCAAGCGCTATGATGAAACTGGTTCTCATGAGGACCGCCACAGGAAAGGAAGACCCAGAGTTACCTCTGCTGCAGAGGATGAGTTCATAATAGTTACCAGCCTCAGAAATTGCAGCCCAAATAAATGCAAGACACATCTCAACATCAACTGTTCAGAGGAGACTGTGAATCAGACCTTCATGGTCGAATTGCTGCAAATAAACCACGACTAAAGGACACCAATGAGAAGAAGAAACTTGCTTGGGCCAAGAAACACGAGCAATGTACATTAGACCTGTGGAAATCTGTCCTTTGGTCTGATGAGTCCAATTTTTTTATTTTTGGTTCCAACCGCCGTGAGACGCAGAGCAGGTGAACGCATGTGTGGTTCCATACCGGTGGTATGATTGTGTGGGGGTGCTTTACTGGTGACACTCAGTGATTTATTTAGAATTCAAGGCACACTTAACCAGCATGGCTACCACAGCATTCTGCAGCGATACGCCATATCACCTGGTGTGTGCTTAGTGGGACTATAATTTGTTCTTCAACAGGACAATGACCCAAAACACACCTCCATGCGGTGTAAGGGCTATTTGACCAAGAAGGAGAGTGATGGAGTGCTGCATCAGTTGAGCTGGCCTCCACAATCACCCAACCTCAACCCAATTGGGATGGTTTGGGATGGGTTAGACCGCAGAGTGAAGGAAAAGCAGTGCTCAGCATATGTGGGAACTCCTTCAAGACTGTTGGAAAAGCTTTCCAGGTGAAGCTGGTTGAGAGAATGCCTAAAGTGTGTAAAACTGTCATCAAGGCAAAGGGTGCTACTTTGAAGAATCTCAAATATAAAATATATTTTGTAACTTTTTGGGTTGCTACATGATTCCATATGTGTTATTTCATAGTTATGATGTCTTCACTATCATTCTACAATGTAGAAAATAGTAAAAATAAAGAAAAACACTATAATGAGTAGGTGTGTCCAAACTTTTGACTGGTAGTGTATATACAGTGGGGAAAAAAAGTTTAGTCAGCCACCAATTGTGCAAGTTCTCTCACTTAAAAAGATGAGAGAGGCCTGTAATTTTCATCATAGGTACACGCCAACAATGACAGACAAAATGAGGAAAGAAAATCCAGAAAATCACATTGTAGGATTTTTAATGAATTTATTTGCAAATTATGGTGGAAAATAAGTATTTGGTCACATACAAACAAGAAAGATTTCTGGCTCTCACAGACCTGTAACTTCTTCTTTAAGAGGCTCCTCTGTCCTCCACTCGTTACCTGTATTAATGGCACCTGTTTGAACTTGTTATCAGTATAAAAGACACCTGTCCACAACCTCAAACAGTCACACTCCAAACTCCACTATGGCCAAGACCAAAGAGCTGTCAAAGGACACCAGAAACAAAATTGTAGACCTGCACCAGGTTGGGAAGACTGAATCTGCAATAGGTAAGCAGCTTGGTTTGAAGAAATCAACTGTGGGAGCAATTATTAGGAAATGGAAGACATACAAGACCACTGATAATCTTCCTCGATCTGGGGCTCCACGCAAGATCTCACCCCGTGGGGTCAAAATGATCACAAGAACGGTGAGCAAAAATCCCAGAACCACACGGGGGGGCCTAGTGAATGACCTGCAGAGAGCTGGGACCAAAGTAACAAAGCCTACCATCAGTAACACACTACGCCGCCAGGGACTCAAATCCTGCAGTGCCAGACGTGTCCCCCTGCTTATGCCAGTACATGTTCAGGCAAGTCTAAAGTTTGCTAGAGAGCATTTGGATGATCCAGATGAGGATTGGGAGAATGTCAGATGAAACCAAAATAGAACTTTTTGGTAAAAACTCAACTCGTCGTGGTTTGGAGGACAAAGAATGCTGAGTTGCATCCAAAGAACACCATACCTACTGTGAAGCATGGGGGTGGAAACATCATGCTTTGGGGCTGTTTTTCTGCAAAGGGACCAGGACGACTGATCCGTGTAAAGGAAAGAATGAATGGGGCCATGTATCGTGAGATTTTGAGTGAAAACCTCCTTCCATCAGCAAGGGCATTGAAGATGAAACGTGGCTGGGTCTTTCAGCATGACAATGATCCCAAACACACCGCCCGGCAACGAAGGAGTGGCTTCGTAAGAAGCATTTCAAGGTCCTGGAGTGGCCTAGCCAGTCTCCAGATCTCAACCCCATAGAAAATCTTTGGAGGGAGTTGAAAGTCCGTGTTGCCCAGCGACAGCCCCAAAACATCACTGCTCTAGAGGAGATCTGCATGGAGGAATGGGCCAAAATACCAGCAACAGTGTGTGAAAACCTTGTGAAGACTTACAGAAAACGTTTGACCTCTGTCATTGCCAACAAAGGGTATATAACAAAGTATTGAGATAAACTTTTGTTATTGACCAAATACTTATTTTCCACCATAATTTGCAAATAAATTCATAAAAAATCCTACAATGTGATTTTCTGGATTTTTTTTCCTCATTTTGTCTGTCATAGTTGAAGTGTACCTATGATGAAAATTACAGGCCTCTCTCATCTTTTTAAGTGACAGAACTTGCACAATTGGTGGCTGACTAAATACTTTTTTTCCCCACTGTATATTTCTTGGTTTGACATTTTGTCATTTTTGGCAAATTTAAGTTGTGCTAATGTAAAGAAAATAACTTGTACTTCCACAATTATTTTAGCTGCTATTTCAAAATGCCTTATTGTGGAACATCTGTTGCTTAAAATTAAGCTCTGTGGATAGTCTACATTTATTTTGATGTAAATGCTTTGAATTTGTGGCATTGTCAAAGTGCCACCACTAACATTGTCAAAGTGCCACCATAAATTAGATTTAAGCCACCCACAAATGAAAACCAAAGCCCACAGACTGAGAGCGGCAGCAAGCCCCAAAACATGGCCACAGACACGATTTTGCACTTGGCCGGCTGAGCCCTGGCCAATGATTTTATATCTACACTATATATACAAAAGTATGTGGACACCCCTTCAAATTAGTGGATTGTAAGTACTGTTATTGTGAAGTGGAAATGTCTAGGAGCAACAACGGCTCAGCCGCGAAGTTGTAGGCCACACAAGCTCACAGACGGGGACCACCACTGAAGCGCGTACAAATCATCTGTCCTCGGTTGCAACGCTCACTACTGAGTTCCAAACTGCCTCTGGAAGCAACGTCACCAGAAGAACTGTTCGTCGGGAGATTCATGAAATGGCTGAGCAGCTGCAGACAAGCTTAAGATCACCATGCGCAATGCCAAGCATCGGCTGGTGTGCTGTAAAGCTTGGACTCTGGAGCAGTGGAAATGCGTTCTCTGGAGTGATGAATCCCGCTTCATCATCTGGCAATCCGAAGGACAAATCTAGGTTTGGCGGATGCCAGGAGAAAGCTACCTGCCCCAATGCATAGTGCAAACTGTAAAGTTTGGTGGAGGAGGAATAATGGTCTGGGGCTGTTCTTTGTAGTTCGGGCTAGGCTGCTTAGTTCCAGTGAAGGGAAATCTTAACGCTACAGCATACAATGACATTCTAGACGATTCTGTGCTTCCAAATTTGTGGCAACAGTTTAGGAAAGGCCCTTTCCTGTTTCAGCATGTTGCCCCCGTGCACAAAGCGAGGTCCGTACAGAAATGGTTTGTCAAAATTGGTGTGGAAGAACTTGACTGGCCTGCACAGAGCCCTGACCTTAATTGGAACGCCGACTGCGAGCCAGGGCTAATCGCCCAACATCAGTGCCCGACCTCACTAATACTATTGTGACTGAATTACATCATGTCCCCTCAGCAATGTTCCAACATCTAGTGGAAAGCCTTCCCAGAAGAGTGGAGGCTGTTGTAGCAGCAAAGGGGGGACCAACTCCACATTAATGCCCATGATTTTGCAATGAGATGTTTGACGAGCATACTTTTGGTCATGTAGTGCATTTCTGACCACTAATATCCCTGGAGCCTGAAATTAGGCTATTAGATGTTGAATAGCAACACGTGTGTGTTAGTGCATGTACTGTATATTCAAACAAAACAACCAGTACAGAACAAAGGCTGGCAATGTCCTTTAATTGAATTACTGTTTTATTCTTTACAGTTTGTTTCAATGGTTATTTGTTGCTCATCTCTCACAGGCTTTATGATGTTTGAGTACAGTCATCTGTAGCTCTCTGTCCAGTTCCCTTTGGTCAGATAAATCAACCAGGTGGTTTCACTTTCTCTCTTTTTAGTCTCTCTCTTTTTCTTCTCTCTCTATCACTTTCCTTCTCTCTAAACTTCTCTTTACTCCATGAGAAGGGTCAGATAGAAAGATAAATAAAAGAGAAAGTGTAGAAGTAGAGTAAATAGATCTGTAATGAGCCACTTAGCAGTGAAGTGACAGCACTCAGTGTGGAGAGAATGATGAAGCTGTGGCAGACTTGTCAGGGCTACACAGGACTGACTGGACCCTGGGCTGGACCCTTGACCCCCTAATGACAGGTTTATTAAACTGCTGTTTGTGTCATTGTGTCATGCCTCTTCTCTCAGTGTCTCTGTGTTATTACTTGTCCTGTTGCTGTAAACGTGCCTATATATTTCTTTCTCTCTCTCTCAGGTCTCTCCATCTGTGGTCACAACTGCCTGCTGACGGCTGAGTGGATGTCAGCCAGTAAGATAGTGTGTCATGTGGGCCCAGCCAAAGACGATAAGGGAGAGATCATCGTCAGCACCAAGTCAGGAGGACACGGCACCTCCACCGTCTCCTTCAAGCTGCTTAAGGCTGAGAAGATCGGTAAGATGGCTGCTCTCGGCAACCACTCCAGTTCTAATAAAAGTCTCTCTGTCAATCATCAGAGGAACTCTAGAACAACTGATCAGTGCCGCAAGTACAGACAATCTTCCTCAGTATTACCAAGCAGAGGCAGCGGGGAACTACAGTATGGATACTCTGTTTTGTCCTGTGTTGCTGAACAAACTGTATAGTAGCTCTGTCAGGTACTGTTATTGAGTGTGTGTGATCTGGGCTGTCCCTAGGTGATGATGTGTTTCCTGTGTGTGTCTGTGCTCTAGGTATCCTGGACCAGTCTGCTGTGTGGGTGGATGAGATGAACTATTACGACATGAGAACCGACCGCAACAAGGGCATCTCTCCCCTCTCCCTACGACCCAGCAATCCATTGGGCATCGACGTAGACAAGTAGGGATATATACACACACACGCTCGCGCATGCGAATGCGCGCTACACACACCACACACACATACAACGCACGCATGCACACACACTACACACGCACCACACACACACACATACATAAACACACAGGTTCTAGTCTTTGAGTCATGGTTTAGGTCTGTAAACAGAAACAAAGGATCCCCATGTGGAGGTGTTTGAAATGTTATGCCAACACAGCAATGGCTCAACTGGCTTTAACCGCTGAACAACGCACTGGAGACAAAATCATTGTGTTTAAAGGAGAGAGAAGGAAAGAAGAAAGGAAATAGTTGAAAAGAAAGAGTGCAGCCCACCCCACATGGTCATAGCAGGCGTGTGGTGTGGTCTCAGCCTCCCACACGCCTGGCAGAGAAAGCACTGTCTGTAATGTAATGTATAGTTGAGTTTGTATAGTTTAGTTCTGGTATGTCTGTGCTCTAGGCCCTTTGGTGTTTGTTTGGTTTAGAGGGGCCAGGGGCCAAGTGACCACTCGTGGTCAGGGAGGAGAGCCCCTGACTGAGCCGCAAACCCTGGGTCACTTTCCTGGGCCTACTGGTAGGCTACAACCCATAGAACCCAGTCAGTTATCCCGAACTAAGAAGCAACGGTTTCTTCTCTTCATGTTATTAGCCACATTAAAGACATTCTCTGGTAATTTGGCGACTAGTAAGTGTTTTTTTTTAAACCTCCCAATTTGGTCTGGATGTGTCAATGTGTAGTTCATACATGCATAATCTATGAGAAAAGTTACTCTCTTACATTAATTAGCCATGAAATCCCTAGTTTGAAAGCAACTGCTTTCTGGAAGCTGTGCGGTGCCATTTTCCCCCCACAGCCCCCTAGCAATTCGAGTTTCAGCCATTGAGCTTCAGCCCTTTGCCATTTGAGTGACTGTTAGCAAGACGTACACACAGTAGAGAGAGATCAATGACGTGACGTAGTACGCAATTTTCATGGATCGCTTTTGGCTCATGGATGCTACTTTCAGAGCTGCTGGCTAAAAAGTATGCAAAAAGACGGGAGAATATCTTTCAAGTAAAGACACTGGTCCATGAAAATGGACACACACTGCACAGTACACACACACACATCACATTAATGAATGTAGCCAATGCTGTTTATTGAAGAGACAGTGGCTAGCTGTCCAACCAGACACAGCTGACCAGGAGAAGTGGAGTGGATGGAGTCGGACAACCTTTTAGTAATTGTTTAGTAATTCAATAAGTTTCGACCCATGATTATAATTACGAGGTCTTGAACCAGTTTGAACAAGTTTGTCTGGTGGTGATGTCACTGGCTGGTTATTATAACCGAGAGGTCAGACAGGAAGTCATCTTGTCGGTCTGCAAAACACTTCCTGGGGATGTCATCATCAACCTGTTCCTTTTTATTTTGGTCCACACGCTACAGAGTAACAAACCTCGTCCGAGCCGCAATGCTCCAGTGATAATGTCCCAACTGTAACTGCTTGTTTTGAGTTTGCCTACTGAACTGCATGAATAGTAAGAGCAAGGTTTCTCTCAGCGTATTCGTATGTGCTTCCTGTCTGTAGAGCAAAGCAGCAGATCCGTAACATGTGAGAGCAGGCTTTGATAACGTGCCAGGTATGGAGATGAGGGAATAACTTAACGGACTGAGAAAGTTGTTTCTCTCTCTTTTGCTCCCTGACTGTCTCTTTCAAAATGCATGTGTACATTGAATATGCCACTTTGCAGAAGCTTTGTAAAGCGACGTACAGTGCATCCATTTTTAGTATGTTCACGTGATCTTTGCGCAAATTCAATCTGCAAACTTTGTTGTTCACGCCACGCTCTTACCAACTGAGCAACAAAGTTACAAGGCTGTTAGAAGAGCATGGGTACTTTGAATGGAAAGTGTGCTGAGTGTTCTATGATGATCAAGCTCCCTCTTTCTCCCACTTCTTTCCCATGACAACCCATCTTTACTGAGATTATTCTGCTCTATGATGTTTGTGTGTGTGTGTGTGCAGGCATGCGTGTGTGTGTAATCACTCCCTGAGGGCTCAGTGTGCTCCAGTACATTACAGTAGAGGCTGGGGGGGGTTTAGTTTGTGTAGCCCACGGGTCATTACCACAGATCAAACCTTCCTAATGAGCTCTGGGTCCTCAAGGGGCACACAGGCGTCACACACTGCTCTTCCCACGCCCGGGCCTCCCTCCTTGGGCACAGCCTGGCCTCACACTGACCCCTGCTGGACGACTTTATCCAAACACCCCAACTCACCTTTCACCTCATTACATTATAAGATGGACTTTCTTGTTATTTTGTACAATGTCATTGATATATGTTATTTTTTATTTGTGTAACTATGTACAGTTGTAAGCATTACCTATAATGTATTGTTTGTGTAGATTGTGTTCAAGTTTCAACTTTATTGTCAAAGAGAGAAATTGGGTAAGCAGCATAATCTATAATAATATAATTGCTTTTAACCAAATGTGCCTGAATACATTATCTGTATGGACGGTCAGGAGAAATCCAACCCACAATCACTCTACCAACTGAGCCAAACGGGACCACAGCATGACCATACAGTACATAGAAGATATAAAACATTTCACAGGGTTTCTTAGTAATCTGTTTTCTCCCCCAGGGGTAAGGTCCCTCTGAAAGATCTGGAGGCCATGTTCCCAGGGGTGAGTGGGGATTTCACCAGTGAGAACTTCTCAGCCACCTGGTACCTCATCGAGAACCACTCTGTCACCAGGTAGGTCAGACTACCTACCTAGTCAGAAACACTGTTGGAAGTAATGCAGTGACTTGGCACAACACTTTTGAATGTTGTCTTTATCATCAAATCACAATTTATTTAAAATGCGTTTAACAAAAGCCTTAATACACTTAACAAAAAAAAGCATATTTTCAATTTTATTTTTTACGTGGTTCTCAGTCCATCCAATCAATCCACTGACCCAGAGACCGAGCTAGTCTGTAAATAAATACAATCTAGCTCCAATCCCTGTTGATCCCTGACCCCTGACTTGGCACAAGAAAACTTTGGACTTGTGGAGGAATTGTCCTTTCTCTTGTTGACCTCTGACCCCTGGTCTCTGTCATACTAGGACAGTGTTTGTCAGCATGTCTGTCAGGTTATTATCAGTCTCTCCTGGTTTCCTCCCCGTCATCCATCTAACCCCCCAGTCTAGCGGATGGATCCTGCCTGGTCCTGGCCAGCAACTGCAGGGCTGCAGACTCCTCTGGGTTGGGTTGTTTTTGGTTGACAGACCCTGTGTTTCTTCCTCCAGAGGAAACTTCCATTCACTCCCAGAGTACACACACGCATGCTTGTGCGGAATCTCTCTCGTGTGCGTTACACATAGAAAATTGTACGCGCACACACACTCCTGTAAACAGAGTTTAACCTTCATATCCCACTTCATATCTCGCTCTCTCTTTCTCTCCCTCCCCCTCTCAGTTTTGACCAGTTGCGTATGGCAGCCAGTAACCTGAAGAAGCAGGCCACTAGGAAGAACGAGGGCAGTCTGGCCTACGTGAAGGGAGGCCTCAGCACTTTCTTTGAGGCACAGGACGCCCTCGCAGGTAAAGATACAGTACACGTTACACACAGACTATACACAGAGTACACTGTACATCAATACTACACAGAGAGTGTGTGGTATATACATTGAATATGTGTTATTACACAGGTAGATGGTAACCGTATAAAGACAATGAATGTAAACATGTTTCAGTGTTGACGGAACTTGGCTCTCATGATGCAAGTAAGAGTTTGTGAGGCTCGGGTCTATTGCAGTGTGTGTTTGACTAATATCCTTTACAGACATAGAACCTCTCTACAGTAATGTGTCGATAGCGACAGTAGATAACCTTTCAGACAATTAAAAAAAAAGTGCTGCATCTGTACCTTTTCTGACAGTAGAATTCTGCTCCGGCATATAATGTTCGGTATTGTTTCCCTGACAACAATAACCCTTGCTGATAGATGTTCTGCTGTGTTTTTTTAAATGCCGTTTTATTTTATGATATGGTAGTTTGATTTCTACTAAAAGTCTTGGTAAGTCACAGTATTTAATGAACTTTAACATACTTTTTTTAGGAGAGAGTGTTCTGCGCGCCAGGCAGCTCGAGATTATTTGATTGACTGTTCTGGTCCCGTAGTGGTTGTTGTCAATCCTGCTTCAGAGGAGGTATTCCATTATAGACAAGTAAAATGCCTGTTCAGTGGTGCTTCAAAACTATCTCCAGAGAAGGTTTTGTGTCAGCATTTGAAAAGCTATAGTGTACCCTTAGAGGAGGCACTTTCCATCTGTCTGAAAAGAGTATAAGACAGGTATGGTTTGGGAAAACATTAGTGTGGTGTTTTACAGTGGGCATGTAATCTAAGGACTTCCTGACCATTCCTCAGAACTCTGATGGATGTGAGGAAGCTGGCCTATAGGTTTGTGTGTATGTGGGTGTGTATTGCCCTGTGTGTTTTCTGAAACAATGTGTGTGATTCTGCATGTGTTTGTGTGCTGGTGACTGCAGCTCCTGGGTTTTCCTGTTGTGTGTGTGTGTGTGTGTGTGTGTGTGTAAATCAAATTAAATTGTATTTGTCACATGCGCCGAATACAGCAGGTATAGACCTTACAGTGAAATGCTTACTTACAAGCCCTTAACCAACAATGCAGTTTTAAGGAAAATAAGTGTAAGTAAAGTATTTACTAAAATCAAATATAAAATAGAAACATGTCAAATAATTCAAGAGCAACAATAAAATAACAGTAACGAGGCTATATGCAGGTACAGAGTCAATGTGCTGGGGCACAGGATTTGGGCGTGCACAGGATTTGGGCGTGCACACGTTCGCGCAGTGCGATCTAGCAGTGGTTGATTAAAGAGGTGTGTGTGTGTGTGTGTGTGAGCAGAGCACCACTCCACCGCAGTGTACCACAGTTGCGCTAGCCAACCACAACACGCTTAATTCATCTTCATTAAAACGGCATCAGCTCTCACATGTCAATCACAGTACTGCCTGTATCAGGGCCATCTAGTTCTGTACTGCTTTCATATTAGAACCATGGAGTGTGCGGATTCATTACACAAATGCACACACATATACTAACGTACACACATACTAACATACACACTTACTGACACCTGCCACCCATACACACTGAGACACATGCACACACATACACACGCATGTACACAAACGGACGCACACACACTCCCATGGCCTTTCTGATTCAGTCTCTGATAACTCTGAGGTAACGTTTTGACTGCTGTCGCTCTGCCAGGTAGCTCAGTCAAATCAATTGTTCAACTTTATCAGTCATATTTTTGTCTGTTTACTCTAATTCCCCTCATAGCCACTCAGTTACTTCCCCTAACTATTTATATGTCTTCGTCATTATTATTATTGCTTTCCGTATGTAATGTTTGTGCCCGGGTGGAGCAGGGGGGTCAGAATCCGAGGCAATGTTTTCATTGTTAGCGTCTGAATCTAAATAAACGGAGCAGGGCAACACAATGCAGGCCAGAGCAATAGGGATGATAACGGCCCTAATATGACCGAGGGGAACAATACAGTCCCTTTCTCACGTTCACTCTGCTGAGCGTGCCCATTATGAGCCAAAACGGGAAGAGCAGGAGTCCTCAGTGACCCAGGAAATAATGCACCCTCAGATGGACTCAAATGGCCTGTGAACCAGGAAGCAATGGACCATAAGATGACAAGTCAATTGACCTGTGTCATTAGGCTGTACTTCACTGTAAAGGTTTGAGAGTATATTCTGCCTCCTTACAGCACGGCTGTCAAACTCATTCCACGGAAGGACGAGTGTCTGCAGGTTTGACTTTTTCCCTTTAAATTAAGACGTAGACAACCAGGTGAGGGGAGTTCCTTTACTAATTAGTGACCTTAATTCATTGTCTGAGGGCGCGTGTCTGAGCGCGTGTCTGTGTGTCTGAGCGTGTCTCTGAGCGCGTGTCTGTGTGTCTGAGCGTGTCTCTGAGCGCGTGTCTGTGTGTCTGAGCGTGTCTCTGAGCGCGTGTCTGTGTCTCTGAGCGTGTCTCTGAGCGCGTGTCTGAGCGTGTCTCTGAGCGCGTGTCTGAGCGTGTCTCTGAGCGCGTGTCTGAGCGTGTCTCTGAGCGCGTGTCTGAGCGTGTCTCTGAGCGCGTGTCTGAGCGTGTCTCTGAGCGCGTGTCTGAGCGTGTCTCTGAGCGCGTGTCTGAGCGTGTCTCTGAGCGCGTGTCTGTGTGTCTGAGCGTGTCTCTGAGCGCGTGTCTGTGTGTCTGAGCGTGTCTCTGAGCGCGTGTCTGTGTGTCTGAGCGTGTCTCTGAGCGCGTGTCTGTGTGTCTGAGCGTGTCTGTGTGTCTGTGTGTCTCAGCGTGTCTGTGTGTCTGTGTGTCTGTGTGTCTGTGTGTCTGTGTGTCTGTGTGTCTGTGTGTCTGTGTGTCTGTGTGTCTGAGTGTCTGAGTGTCTGTGTGTCTCAGCGTGTCTGTGTGTCTGTGTGTCTGAGTGTCTGAGTGTCTGAGTGTCTGAGTGTCTGAGTGTCTGAGTGTCTGAGTGTCTGAGTGTCTGAGTGTCTGAGTGTCTGTGTGTCTGTGTGTCTGAGTGTGTGTGTGTGTGTGTGCTCTGTGGTCAGCAGGTGTTACATTAAAAGTGGCACAGTACTAATAGCTGTGGTGCTTCCAGCTAACTTAATCACCATTTAATGGCTTTTATTTTTAGTCTCCTCCTCAGTTTATTTTCTCTTTTATCGATGGCTCGTAAAAGCCAGTGGTGTTTTATTATTAAGAGAGAGCAGGGGAGTGGGGATCGCAGTGTGGAAATAAGGAAGGAATGTCTCTGCATGGACCAAATCTGGAAAATTAAATCAGTTCTGTTCAACAAAAAAATGGTTTAAACAAGTGGTGTATTTTGAGAATCCATGAGGTTATTTCTCCTCTTCTCTCTCCTGTCATAATCTCTCTCTAAATTCTCTCTTTTGTCTTGCCCTCTCCATTCCTTCCTCTCTTCTCATTTACTCTCCTCCAACAGAAACGTGTGTGTATATGTGCGCGCGCACTTGCCGCTGATGTCTCAGTAATAATATCTCAGTGATAATGTCTCTGTATGTTTTCCTGCTGAGTTTATACACACAGTTTAGCACCAGGCACTAACAGGCTAACCCCACCCATCCTCATTCCACAGCCCTATTCATGGCTAGTTTGGTTAGTGCAGTGGCTAGGCCAAATGCTAACCTCAGTGCATCTAGTGTTGTGGACAGTGATAAGCTCTCTCCATTTAGGAAATGGAAACTACAGCCAACTGTTGCTCCCTTAACATGCTTACTTCACTGCTTATTACACCCTTCTTACACTGCCCACCTTCACTATTAGACTGAGGCTTGTAGATACATAGTGACAGAGAAGAGGAGGGTACATCGAGGGGTTACTTGAGGTCAAAGGTCAGATGACCTCGATGTCTAGGGTCACCCACCCAGTGGACCAGGGGCTGGGTAAAACAGGAAGTGAAGGAATAGTTCTCTAAACTCTCAGTGTGACCCAGAGCTGACAGGCTGTTGAAAGGCATGGGGGGGTTCATAGTTCATAGTCATAGTTGTGGGCTGTTTGGTTAGGCTGATCCGCTGACAAACTGAGCCATGTTTCACAAGGGTCTTCTGAGACCTGGCTGACTGACTAACTGGCTCAATGATTGACAGAGAGGCCAGGTTCCTTCTTTTCGCGGGGCTCAGAAAAATTATGAAATTTTATGTTTTTCATTGTTGTGTGAAAAGGAAGTGGCCCTGCGATACAGGAAACGGACCACCGCTACCGTGTTCCAAAATCCCATATTTCCCAGGGCCATATTGCCGACGCTCCGAACCTCCGACTCCGGTGCATAGTCAGGAGTCAAAACATCTCCAACTTCAGAACCCAGGGAGGCTGGATTTTTATTTTGGATCATTCTTTTCAATGGGTTCCAGGAAGCTGAGTGGGGGCTGCCTGTGTCTCTTCCTCCGCTCCTGTATGTGTGTGTGTGTGTGTGTGTGTGTGTGTTATCCGGAGGCTGTCGGGGTGTTTAGGTTAACCGTGACGTCATGACCGCGGCAGCGAGTATGTGTGACAGACAGAGAGGACACACAGCTGGCAGGGGCACGGGGGTCTCTGCAGAGACAAAAACCAGGACCCTGAGGTGGGGGGGGTGTTTGCACAATACAGGGACTTGCACAATACACTATAGACGTCTCTCTACTCTATACTTTTCAGAGCAGATGGCATTATTCTTCCATAAAACCTCTGGTCTCCCTGTTCCTGCCTGTAGGCTAAGTAAGTCTATGGTTCCTGCCCTGGCTCTCTTAATGTCCTCTAGCCATTCTGCTTGCGTTGGTTCAGTGATGGCCGTGTCGATTTAGGCAGCCATGATATGAAGGCATGTTTGATTAGTGAGGTTCAGGAATACCTCAGCCTCTCTGCCTCAAGGCTCCCGTCTTTCAGAACAGGACCCACATTTATTTACAGAACTCTCTCCCCCTTCTCTCTTTCCTTCCTTCGTTCCTTCTCTCTCGCTTTGTTCCGTTTTAGCTGACAGTCGTTGTTTTCAGTGGAGCGAATGAGGGTGGGAGAGTGGTGAAAAGCAGAGAATAAGGAAAGGGGGCTTGAAAGGGGGATGACATCCTTTTTCTCTTTCCCTTGTGTCAGTGTTTCTCGTCTAGTACTCTAGCCTCCCCATTTCGCCCCCTCTTTCTTCTCTCCCCACTCCTCTCCTCTCCCCCTCTCCTCTCCATCTTCTCTCTCTCTCTCTCTCTCTCTCTCTCTCTCTCTCTCTCTCTCTCTCTCTCTCTCTCTCTCTCTCTCTCTCTCTCTCTCTCTCTCTCATACTTGTTTTAAACTGTAGGACGTGTAACACTTTCTCCATGTCCCCGTATTTTCCATTAATAAATGACCCAGCCTTGCCTTACCACACCAGCACTATTTCCTACTCAGTGTTGATGTTGGACTGTGGACACACCAGATCTTTATTCATTAGTGTTGTATAGTCAACCTGACACAAGCAGCATCCCTCTCAGCAGTAGAAATACTGCTTTTCAGTCTTCAAGCTCTCCTCACCCAAATATTATTCCTCCAACTGATAAAACATTTGGATTTGCATTTCCTCTGGGAGTCTCTTGGTCTTTGGGTGCACAGTATCTACAGTCTATGATCCATTTTGAACAGTCTTCTTTCCCCTAGATTATTTTCCAGTCAGGTTACAAAGGCCCCCAAGGAACATCAAATGCTCATCTGGAGTGGATGTTGATTGGGGGTACCAATTCAGTCAGGTTAGGTCAAGTGGATCAGTTACAGTAGCTGTGGTCAGGTCAGGGGTTGGCGTGGGAACGGTCAGACAGAAGCCACTGGGGCAGAGAGGCTGTTTATTGTTTTAACTTCAGTTCCTCAAATTGGAATCTCATAATTATGCATGTTAGATTGAGCAGTAGAGGCACTCTGTGATTATAGAACACACAGAGACCTTAAAGAGAGATACAGTTATTCAAGTTATTTTATCTTTCTCAATGTGTCTCTGTATCTGAGTCTGTGCTACTTTAATTCAGTGATTTGATACTGAATTCAGAGCTCAGATCTTTTTTTCTTGTCTCCTTTGATCGAACGGAATACTTGTAGCATCCATGACAGCTAGTCACCGTGTTGAATAAAAGTTATTGTTATTTTACAGCGATCCACCAGAGGTTGGAGTCTGATGGGACAGAG
This sequence comes from Brachymystax lenok tsinlingensis, assembly GCA_030435695.1. Classification (NCBI taxonomy): domain Eukaryota; kingdom Metazoa; phylum Chordata; class Actinopteri; order Salmoniformes; family Salmonidae; genus Brachymystax; species Brachymystax lenok. The sequence continues at coordinate 33,293,257 of CM059790.1, forward strand.
AAGGTGGAGGGCTCCATGACACAGCGCCTGGAGAACGTCCTCAACAGTAAGCCTTTCATCTTTCTATTCATCCATCCATCTACAATATGCATCCGTCCACCCCCACCCATCTGTTCATTCATCCATCATCCATCCATCTATTCACTCTCTGTTAATCTCTCTACCTCTCAGTTGGAACATACACCAATTCATAGGTCAAATGAAATCAGTAGTAATATATTGTAATCTGAAGGCAGACATCATCCCAGCTGACATTGTTTAGACTCACTTCTATCTCTGTAGGAAGTCCAATTAGCAGGAAGTTTCTTCAGAAAACACCACCTACTCAACAAACAATCTGTTTGAGGATAGATAGAGTGCGGTTTCACCTCATCGCCACCCACCAATTATCTCACACACACACACACACACACACACACCACGTTGTGTGTGTTAGTTTTTCCCTGTCTGTAGAGCGTCTCTTCCAGCTAGATCCTCAGGCCCTGTCTCTCATCTCATACATGATAATGTGACTCCTATAATGGAGCATCAATAAACAGGTCCTCAGGGTTGAAGGTAAATAAACCTCCCTCCCGGATGCTGCTTTCATCCCCACAGCCCCAGACAGACAGAGCTCAGCAACCGCACACCTTCATAACTCCCTACATGTGGGCCTTCAGCCCGAGAGTAACCAAGCCACCCCTCCCCCACCCTCCAGTCACCACACACCTCCCCACCAGTGGGCCTACACAATCACAAACATCCCCCCGAAATATCAAACAGCATGACAACTCGTCAGTCAGAGCGCAGAGTGGGGAGTGAAAAATGTGAAATATTTCTCTGTTCGCTGTTTCAATGTTTTTCCTTTTGAGATTTGGTGTGGTGGGGGCGAGGGGGCTAACCCCTTTTTCTGATTAAAATACTTTTAGCGAGTCTTTGTTTTTTCTTTTTTTCTCGGCACATCCGAGGCCACCCACAAAGCCGGAGAGTAGCGTGTGAATGGCCCTGGGAGGGAGAGAGAAGACTGAGAGATAGCTTTCATGCTCTCCTAACTGACTGTCTCTCTCTACCTCTCTGCCTAGTTCAGGTAGCTTCCTGGCACACAGGCCACAAAGGGAAACCAGATTCTCGTCTGGAAGATGATATGTATTAATAGTAAAAAAAAATCTATACTCTCTTTCCTTCCTTCTCTCTATTCCCCCCCCCCCCCATCTCAGGAGCCAGTGATACAGCAGACACTCTGTTCCAGGAGGTTTTGGGAGGAAGGATAAAGCTGACTCAACACGTAACGCCCTCAACGTGCTGCAGCGCTTCAAGTTCCTCTTCAACCTCCCGCTCAACATTGAACGAAACATACACAAGGTATACATAACAGACACACACACACACCTGCCCCTCAACATAGAGCGCAACATACACAAGGTGCCCATCATACACACACGGACGTGGACACATATACACATACGGACGCACACACACACACATCTATACACTAACATACACACACATACAGACACACACACACATATTTCTATATACACACACACACACAGCATACACACCTCTACCTGTCGCTCATCATCAAGCACAGTATCCAGAAGGTGGTGCTACAGATGCCTGAATGTGTGTAGGGTGTATTGTGCGTTCAGTTTACAATGCTAGAGTCTCATCTTGACATGTTCCTGTCAACTGTACATATGAGATTTTTAATGTTGTTGTGTTCTCTCTATATATTATTATCATCAAGTATTATGTTGTTGTGTTCTCTCTACATATTATTATCATCAAGTATTATGTTGTTGTGTTCTCTCTACATATTATTATCATCAAGTATTATGTTGTTGTGTTCTCTCTACATATTATTATCATCAAGTATTGTGTTCTCTCTACATATTATAATCATCAAGTATTATGTTGTGTTCTCTCTACATATTATTATCATCAAGTATTATGTTGTTGTGTTCTCTCTACATATTATTATCATCAAGTATTATGTTGTTGTGTTCTCTCTACATATTATAATCATCAAGTATTATGTTGTTGTGTTCTCTCTACATATTATAATCATCAAGTATTATGTTGTTGTGTTCTCTCTACATATTATAATCATCAAGTATTATGTTGTGTTCTCTGTCAGGGAGATTATGATGTGGTGATCAACGACTATGAGAAAGCCAAGTCTCTGTTTGGGAACACTGAGGTCCCCGTCTTTAAAAAAGGTAGGATAAAGTGAAGAGAAGGTATGATCACCGAAGATGTCATATACTGTACTGCAACCGAGTAAGTGTGATCCTCTCCTCCTGTGTGTCTGTCTATAGTGTATGCTGAGGTGGAGACTAGGATCGGGGCTCTGAGGAGTCTGCTACTGGACAAACTACTGGAGACGCCATCAACCTTGCATGACCAGAAGAGATACATCAGGTCTCAGTAGACTTAATGTATATGTACTGTAGTGAGGAAGACAGTGTGTTACATTTGCCCCATTCTCACTGCCCTCTCTCACTTTCTATATGTTTATCTCTCGTTGTATACCTGTCTACAAAGCCTTGCTTGCTCTTCCGCTTTCTCGCTTACTTTCCTGTCTCTCCTTAAATACAATCTGTCTGTAGCTCTTTCTCTTTGTATTACTCTATTTCCCTCTCCCTCACACTCCTTTTTCCTCTTTTCACCTCTGTCCCTTTTCCTCTTTTCCGGTCTCCATCTATCTCTCTTCCCCCTTCTCCTGCTCCCTCCGTTCTCTTCTACTCCTCTCCCTCCTCTCCCTCCATCTTCCATAGTTGTGGTCTGTGCTAGTTTATTATTACTCAGAACGACCCGTCAGAACCAGAGAGAGCAGCTCACGATCACAGCAGCCATCTTTCATCCTCCTACATTACATTAGAGCTAGCTGGCTTTAAACGTCCACCATGTCAAACCTCCTGTTTACCTTACACCCATTAGAGGGAACCTAGGGGGTCTCTGGTGGGGGTTGTGGTGGAGGAAAGTCAGACATGGTTTCAAGTAGTTTCAAATAGTATTTGTTTCTCTTCCAATATTTTAGTTGCACTTGATAGAAATTGCCTGATTTAAAAATTGAACCAACATTGAACCAACGGAATAGTCCCAAATGGGCAAACCGTGCCCATCTGGAACTCCAGGCTGGCTTAATCGAATGCTAAAAACAATTTGAAAGGAAACAATACTGTTTGAATCCAAATAGTTAGCTTGTTGTGTCTTGTAGGGGTCTGGGGGCTGGAGGTTCCCTTGTAATAAGAAACAAATGATTCTGGTCGGGTCTGCCTCTTATGTGATGGAGTCAGCCCACAATGAGAGACTAGAGAGTAACTCACTCATTTGAGATGATCCCACACAGTACTGAGTGATGTACAGGGAATGTAGTGGGGGAAAGGATGAGGGTTTTGGGGATGAGTTGGGGAGTGGATGAGGGTTTGGGGGATGAGTTGGGGAGGGGATGAGAGTTTTGGGGTTGAGGATTTTGGAGATGAGTCTTGGAGGGGATGGGGGTTTTGGGGATGAGTTGGGGAGGGGATGAGGGTTTTGGGGATAAGTTGAGGAGAGGATGAGGGTTTTGGGGATACGTTAGGGATAAGAGTTTTGGGAAATAGTTGGGGAGGGGGTGAGAGTTTTGGGGAGGGTTTGGGGGATGAGTTGGGGCGGGGATAAAGGTTTTGGGGATGAGAATTTTGGGGATGATGGTTTTGGGGATGAGTTGGGGAGGGGATAAGGGTTTTGGGGATGAGTTGGGGAGGGCATGAGGGTTTTGGGGATGAGGGTTTGAGGATGAGTTGGGGAGGGGAAGGGATGAGGGTTTGGGGATGAGGTTAAGGAAAAGGCTACAGGAGATGGAGGTTGCTGGGTTTACACTTAAATCTGAAGAGTGTCATGTTGAAGTGTTTTTATTAATTTTTTTTACCCATTTCTTACCTGAGTGTGTCAGCATTGACTACATCACCTGTGAAGTGCTGTGCCCACATTCTAATTCTTACCTGTGTGTGTTCCTTCCAGGTATCTGTCTGACCTGCATGCACCAGGGGACCCTGCCTGGCAATGTATCTACGCCCAGCACAAGTGGATCCTCGGACTGATGCAGAACTGCAAGGAGGAGTTTATCAATGACCAGAGAGGTGAGTTACAGACACATATACACAACCACACACAGATCCACCCACACACACACACACACACACACACACACTGAGTCACACACACTCGCAATATAGAAAGAAAAGCCCCTATTTCCCCATTTCAGTCAGACTGGTTAGGTTGACTAAGAGAATTCTTGCTTTCTCTTTGCCATATGCCGACACACTCCTCCTTTCCTCTCTTGCTCTTTCTCTCCCCCAGTCCCTCTCTCTCCCCTTTTCCATCTCTCGTTCTGACAGAGTCAGTGTGTTTATTTTTTCATGAGCGTATGAACAAGATGAAAGAGGGGGGACTCTTGGCGTTGGACTTGGGTTTCAGGGCCCGACACACACACCGCGTGCGGCCGCACAGATGGATTGGAACAATTAACCCCAATTAAGCTGTTTCTCTGTTAAATCAGCCAGCAGGAAAATGTGGATGTGAAACCATCCTCTCAGGAAGAACAGTACAGCAACCCATGAACACACATGCACACACAAACGCACATGCTAACCTCTCACCATTACAATAACGAGAGGTTAGCATATTTTTGCGTCTGTAACTTTCTCACTCATCATTATTCATGATTCATTCAGGACTACACTCTTAGAAAGGTGCAATCTAGGACCTAAATCGGTTCTTCTGCTGTCCCCATAGGATTACCCTTTGAAGAACCCTTTTGGGTTCCATGTAAAACCCTTTCCACAAAGGAAACACAAAAAAGGGTTCTCCTATGGGGACAGCCGAAGAACCCTTTTCTAAGAGTGTATGTATAATCATGGTAGCATCCACATTAATGTAGAAGTGTTTAGAAACATATTATACTCTTATTTACAATAAAAGTGACTCCCAAATGACACTACATTATTTACCATTAATTTCTATTGGGCACAAAATAATTGGAAACACAACCAAAACAAACAGCAAATGCATCCAACAAGCTTGATGTAATCATTGCATGCTATGAATATGGGACCAAATACTAAACTTTTGATTACTTTAATACACATATAAGTGAATTTGTCCCAATACTTTTGGTCCCCTAAAATGGGAGGGACTATGTACAAAAAGTGCTTTAATTTCTAAACAATTCACCCGAAATGGATGAAAATACCCTCAAATTAAAGCTGACAGTCTGCACTTTAACCTCATAGTCATGTATAATTTGCATGTGCAAATGCAAAGTGCTGTAGTACAGAGCCAAAACAACAACAAAATTGTCACTGTCCCAATACTGTTGGAGCTCACTGTTTACACACAGTATGCTCATAGACACACGCTCACACGTACTATGCTCATATTCACAAGCCCAGACACACACATACACAGAACACTGCGTGGGTGGTGGCTGCCGTACGCAGTGGAGTCCGAGTATAAACAGGGCTAATGATAAGGGTAACAGGGGTTTCCGAGTCTCAGGGTGATGAATATGGGGGTTAGTGTGTGTCTCTACCACTCCTCTCACACAGAGCTGCTTCTCTCATATCTGGGATGGAGTTGGTTACACATCACAACAGACATGGACACCTGTCAGTCCGCTGTTAGTCTACATAGAGTCAGGAAGTTAGATGTGTGAATTTAGTGAGGGCTCAGAGTATATAGGCCTACTGTATGTAAGTACATGGATGACACCAATCACTCAGTTTCACTTAGGGAATTATTTAAAGAAAACAGAATATCAAAAGCACACACAGAAACACACTCTGTAGCAGCAGCTGTCTCCTGTCCCCCTGTCTTGTCTTGTGAGCTCAGCCACGCTACATATACCTGGCAGCCATTTACACTCGTAGACCACATCCCCGCTTCCCTCACCCTCACCCCCGCCGTCCAGCCCCCGAAACCAGTGCTTCCCAAAAACATCCTTCAACCACAGCCCCCCCCACTCGAGGCCAGTATCTCTCAAATCCTTCCTCCACCAGTTCCACTCTCACTCCTCACATCCATCATCACACACACACACCCTATTGTCAGAGTCACACCTGGCAGGACGAGCCTATTAACTCTGTGATTGATTGGTTGTGTCTACAGTAACTGATGTAATTTTCCTCTTTCATTCCTGGGGAAGCGGAATGCTCCGGAATGTTCCAGTCCAGAACTTGACGGTTCCGAAGCCCACTCTAGGGTGTTATTAAGACCCATAATTACCTCAAAATGATCCTAAAACGTGAATTAGCTGTATTTGCCTTTGGTTGAAACTAATTAATCACATTTTGATGTGAGGTTGGTTGGTTTGTAGCATTGCAGCAATCAGTGCAGCGTTAGCAGTCAAATCAAATTTTATTGGTCACATACACGTGTTTAGCAGATGTTATTGCGGGTGTAGCGAAATGCTTATGTTTCTAGCTCCGACAGTGCAGTAATATCTACAGTCGGAAGTTTACATACACTTAGGTAGGAGTCATTAAAACTCCTTTTTCAACCACTCCACAAATTTCCTGTTAACAAACTATAGTTTTGGCAAGTCGGTTAGGACATCTACTTTGTGCATGACATAAGTCATTTTTCCAACAATTGTTTACAGACAGATTATTTCACTTATAATTCACTGTATCACAATTTCAGTGGGTCAGAAGTTTACATACACTAAGTTGACTGTGTCTTTAAACAGCTTGGAAAATTCCAGAAAATGATGTAGTGGCTTCTGATGGGTTAATTGACATAATTTGAGTCGATTGGAGGTGTACCTGTGGATGTATTTCAAGGCCTACCTTCAAACTCAGTGCCTCTTTGCTTGACATCATGGGAAAATCAAAAGAAATCAGCCAAGACTTCAGAAAGAAAAATGTAGACCTCCACAAGTCTGGTTCATCCTTGGGAGCAATTTCCAAACGCCTGAAGGTACAACGTTCATCTGTACAAACAATAGTGTGCAAGTATAAATACCATGGGACCACGCAGCCGTCATACCGCTCAGGAAGGAGACGCGTTCTGTCTCCTAGAGATGAACGTACTTTGGTGCGAAAAGTGCAAATCAATCCCAGAATAACAGCAAAGGACTTTGTGAAGATCCTGGAGGAAAAAGGTACAAAAGTATCTATATCCACAGTAAAACGAGTCCTATATTGACCTAACCTGAAATGCCGCTCAGCAAGGAAGAAGCCACTGCTCCAAAACTGCCATAAAAAAGCCAGACTACGGTTTTCAACTGCATGTGGGGACAAAGATTGTACTTTTTGGAGAAATGTCCTCTGGTATGATGAAACAAAAATAGAACTGTTTGGCCATAATGACCTTCGTTATGTTTGGAGGAAAAAGGGGGAGGCTTGCAAGCCGTAGAACACCACCCCAACCGTAAAGCACGGGGGTGGCAGCATCATGTTGTGGGGGTGCTTTGCTGCAGGAGGGACTGGTGTGCTTCACAAAATAGATGGCATCATGAGGTTGGAAAGTTATGTGGATATATTGAAGCAACATCTCAAGACATCAGTCAGGAAATTGAAGCTTGGTCGCAAATGGATCTTCCAAATGGACCATGACCCCAAGCATACTTCCAAAGTTGTGGCAAAATGGCTTAAGGACAACAAAGTCAAGGCATTGGAGTGGCCATCACAAAGCCCTGACCTCAATCCTATAGAAAATGTGTGAGCAGAACTGAAAAAGCGTGTGCGAGTAAGGAGGCCTACAAACCTGACTCAGTTACACCAGCTCTGTCAGGAGGAATGGGCCAAAATTCACCCAACCTATTGTGTGAAGCTTGTGGAGGCTACCCAAAACGTTAGACCCAAGTTAAACAATTTAAAGGCAATGCTACCAAATACTAATTGAGTGTATGTAAACTTCTGACCCACTGGGAATGTGATGAAAGAAATAAAAGCTGAAATAAATTATTCACTCTACTATTATTCTGACATTTCACATTCTTAAAATAAAGTGGTGATCCTAACTGACCTAAGACAGGGAGTCTTTAATAGGATAAATGTCAGGAATTGTGAAAAACTGAGTTTAAATGTATTTGGCTAAGGTGTATGTAAACTTCCGACATCAACTGTAACAAGTATTATCTAACAATTTCACAACATATACCCAATACACACAAATCTAAGTAAAGGAAAGGAATTAAGAATATAGAAATATTTGGACGAGCAATGTCATAGTGGCATAGACTAAGATACAGTAGAATAGTATAGAATACAGTATATACATATGAGATGGGTAATGCAAGATATGTAAACTTTATTTAAGTGACTAGTGTTAATTTATTAAAGTGGCCTCTAATGTGCTAGTGATGTCTATTTATCAGTCTGATGGCCTTGAGATAGAAGCTGTTTTTCAGTCTCTCAGTCCCAGCGTTGATGCACCTGCACTGCCCTCACCTTCTGGAGGCGTCAGTCTACAGTGCATTCGGAAATTAATCAGACCCCTTGACTCTTTCCACGTTTTGTTACGTTACAGCCTTATTTTAAAATTGATTCAATTGTTTTTTTTCAATCATCAATCTACTCACAATACCCAATAATGACAAAGCAAAAACTGGTTTTTAGAAATGTTTGCAAAAAAACTGAAATATCACATTTACATAAGTATTCAGACCCTTTACTCAGTACTTTGTTGAAGAACCTTTGACAGCGATTACATCCTTCAGTCTTCTTGGGTATGACGCTACAAGCTTGGCACACCTGTATTTGGGGAGTTTCTCTCATTCTTCTCTGCAGATCCTCTCAAGCTCTGTCAAGTTGGATGGGGAACGTCGCAGCACAGCTATTTTCAGGTCTCTCCAGAGATGTTAGATCGGGTTGAAGTCCGGGCTCTGGCTGGTGCCACTCAAGGACATTCAGAGACTTGTCCCAAAGCCACTCCTGCGTTGTCTTGGCTGTGTGTTTAGGGTCATTGTCCTGTTGGAAGGTGAACCTTTGCACCAGTCTGAGGTCCTGAGTGCTCTGGCGCAGGTTTTCATCTCTGAACTTTGCTCCATTCATCTTTGCCTCAATCCTGACTAGTCAACCAGTCCCTGCCGCTGAAGAACATCCCCACAGCATGATGCTGCCACCACCATGCTTCACCGTAGGGATGGTGCCAGGTTTCCTCCAGACTTAACACTTGGCTTTCAGGCCAAAGAGTTCATTCTTGGTTTCATAAGACCAGAGAATCTTGTTTCTCATGGTCTGACAGTCCTTTAGGTGCCTTTTGGCAAACTCCAAGCGGGCTGTCATGTACCTTTTACTGAGTAATGGCTTCCGTCTGGCCACTCTACCATGGAGGTCTGATTGGTGGAGTGCTGCAGAGATGTTTGTCCTTCTAGAAGGTTCTTCCATCTCCACAGAGGAACTCTGGAGCTCTGTCAGAGTGACCATTGGGTCCTTGGTAACCTCCCTGACCAAGGCCCTTCTCCCCGATTGCTCAGTTTGGCCGGGGGGCCAGCTCTAGGAAGAGTCCTGGTGGTTCCAAACTTCTTCCATTTAAGAATGATGGAGGCCACTGTGTTCTTGGGGACCCTCAATGCTGCAGAATTTTTTTGGTACTCTTCCCCAGATCTGTGCTTTAACACATTCCTGCCTGAACTCTACGGACAAGTCCTTCGACTTCATGGATTGGTTTTTGCTCTGACATGCACTGTCAGTTGGGGGACTATATATAGACAGGTATGTGCCTTTCCAAATCATGTCCAATCAGTTTAATCTACCACAGGTGGACTCCAATCAAGTTGTAGAAAGGATGATCAATGGAAACAGGATGCAGTTGAGCTCAATTTCTTTCAACTTGTCAGACAGGCTACTGCGTCTGGTATGCAGATGTAGGCGTACAGAAGAAGGCTAATTTGTTCATTTTCTATTCAAATATTTTTTATGAAATATATTGTTAAATTAGAGGATGAACTCTGGTAGGCCTAAAACATTCTTCCTCACCTCAAATTCCTCTATCGAAGTCAGTTGGAGCACTGGTGCGCATTGTCTTCATATCATAGGCCTCAGGTGTAATAGGCTAATAGCCACACCACACCAAACCGTCACAAAAGTTTGTAAAAAATTATTAGGGTATTGTCAAAAGTAAGTCAAGCCATTGTTTATTGGTAAATATACGAGCAGGATATTATATTGCGGCAAACACAGCATTACAGTTGGAACTTTAATTTAGGCCAAATAAAATGGCTCAACAGAATGAAACAAAACACTTGCGAACTGGTTTAAACCTTCACAAAAGTGTTGAACGGGTTATATTGTAGCATTTACCAAGAAAGTCTAGTGCCTACCATACCCAACAAATGACAGCAGTAGGTTAATGATATTTATTTATTTTACAAGAGGCCTACTTAAACTAAATATGGAGCACACAATTAAAAAAATAGATTAACTTAGCCAACGGAAATGTCTCAACAGAATGAAGCAAAACAGGTTTTGCATATTTAAAGAACTGGTTTGGATTACTACATAGGCCTACAATAATAACAATGATACAGTGAGGGAAAAAAGTATTTGATCCCCTGCTGATTTTGTACGTTTGCCCACTGACAAAGAAATGATCAGTCTATAATTTTAATGGTAGGTTTATTTGAACAGTGAGAGACAGAATAACAACAAAAAAATCCAGAAAAACGTTATAAATTGATTTGCATTTTAATGAGGGAAATAGGTATTTGACCCCTCTGCAAATCATGACTTAGTACTTGGTGGCAAAACCCTTGTTGGCAATCAGAGGTCAGATGTTTCTTGTAGTTGGCCACCAGGTTTGCACACATCTCAGGAGGGATTTTGTCCCACTCCTCTTTGCAGATCTTCTCCAAGCCATTAAGGTTTCGAGGCTGACGTTTGGCAACTCGAACCTTCAGCTTCCTCCACAGATTTTCTATGGGATTAAGGTCTGGAGACTGGCTAGGCCACTCCAGGACCTTAATGTGCTTCTTCTTGAGCCACTCCTTTGTTGCCTTGGCCGTGTGTTTTGGGTCATTGTCATGCTGGAATACCCATTTACGACCCATTTTCAATGCCCTGGCTGAGGGAAGGAGGTTCTCACCCAAGATTTGACGGTACATGGCCCCGTCCATCATCCCTTTGATGCATGTTTGACGGTGGGGATGGTGTTCTTGGGGTCATAGGCAGCATTCCTCCTCCTCCAAACACAGCGAGTTGAGTTGATGCCAAAGAGCTCTTTGGTCTCATCTGACCACAACACTTTCACCCAGTTGTCCTCTGAATCATTCAGATGTTCATTGGAAAACTTCAGACGGGCATGTATATGTGCTTTCTTGAGCAGGGGGACCTTGCGGGCGCTGCAGGATTTCAGTCCTTCACGGCGTAGTGTGTTACCAATTGTTTTCTTGGTGACTATGGTCCCAGCTACCTTGAGATCATTGACAAGATCCTCCCGTGTAGTTCTGGGCTGATTCCTCACCGTTCTCATGATCATTGCAACTCCACGAGGTGAGATCTTGCATGGAGCCCCAGGCCGAGGGAGATTGACAGTTCTTTTGTGTTTCTTCCATTTGAGAATAATCGCACCAACTGTTGTCACCTTCTCACCAAGCTGCTTGGCGATGGTCTTGTAGCCCATTCCAGCCGTGTGTAGGTCTACAATCTTGTCCCTGACATCCTTGGAGAGCTCTTTGGTCTTGGCCATGGTGGAGAGTTTGGAATCTGGTTCATTGATTGCTTCTGTGGACAGGTGTCTTTTATACAGGTAACAAAATGAGATTAGGAGCACTCCCTTTAAGAGGGTGCTCCTAATCTCAGCTCGTTACCTGTATAAAAGACACCTGGGAGCCAGAAATCTTTATGATTGAGAGGGGGTCAAATACTTATTTCCCTCATTAAAATGCAAATCAATTTATAACATTTTCGACATGCGTTTTTCTGGATTTTTTTGTTGTTATTCTGTCTCTCACTGTTCAAATAAACCTACCATTAAAATTATAGACTGATCATTTCTTTGTCAGTGGGCAAATGTACAAAATCAGCAGGGGATCAAATACTTTCCCCCCCACTGTATATAGTAATAATAATAATACAACTAAATTAATAAATAAAAGTTCCACAATTGCATCCTACCTGAGTAGCCTGCATTTGGCTTTGTCGACATTCTTCTCATATTTGTCAACTACAATATTAAAAGGTTTCCATACGGAGGACATTCCCCTGGTAGCAGGGCTCCAGACTAACGTTTTTCCCCTGGTGTCACCAGCCCATGATTTGGTCGGACCAATTTGCTTTCACGGCATCACACAATAGAAAAAATAGTAGGCCTATCATATTATAAAGTCATTCACAGGGCTTTATTAACAAGTGGAATAGACTACTGAGATGGTATTGAAGAAATAAGTTGTTTCATCATCTTGTGATAAAAAAAAATTATAATTGCAACCTAATCCAGTGATTGTCATGCTTTTGTGTAGACAATTATGCTACTGTTGTTATTTTACTATTAAAATAGGGCTATATATTGTTTTCAATAGAGATGAATTTGCCTGCATCTTTCTGTGCTGTAATATCATAGTTGATTTATTTGGGCTTAATTCACCACCTGAGTAAGTGGAAACTCAAAACACATTAGCAAGATCACTTACTCTAAAGATAATACCCACTCATAGTAGCCATGTATTCATTTAACATTATATTTATTGTCCCAAAAAATGTTGTTGTTGTAGCCTACCGTCCAATGAGGCCTATGCAATCGCAATGGCCAATGCGCATTTCGCTCGCTCCGTATCTCAAAGCCGTATGAAATATCCTTGTAAAATAGTTGCTATTGAACTCATAATTGAGAGTTGAGAAATACCTACAGAAAGCTGAGAACATCCTCTCTACATCTGTGACAACAAGATAACTGTTGCAATTGGATTTTAAAATGTAATACAATCAGAAAAAAAATGTTCACCCCGGGGAAGGAAGAGGGAGAGTGGCTCGCTCGACACAAAAACAGGCCCCAGCAAAACAGGTACAGGGGCAGGCAGACACTTTCATTACATGAATCATGAGGATAATGTAGCCTACTTTACTGTTTGACCAAATCATTGATCAAAATAGGACGTTTTTAGTGAGGTGAATAATTGTGCTGCCAGCACCGACGTGACCAATACATATTTTTTAACTCGCACAGCCAAGTCAAAGGGTCGCAAAAGGCAACTAAATGGTCGCAGTCTGGAGCCCTGCCTTGTAGGATTTTCACTATAGGCATACTCTCTAACTCCATCTTCGCAATCAACAGTAGCCTAGGTCAAGGCTCCTCTCACTTTCTCTCTCTCCTCAGCAGAAGGGCAGCCCTGAACAATTTGGCTGGCTACACATTTATTTATCAGCTTTAAAAAAATATAAATGTATTTTTTATTAACCCATCCACCACCCCCCTTCTTCGGAGGACACGTATCTTGTTCGTTTTTTACAGCTTTTATGCTACATTTTACAAATACATTTTACATACACATTTTGCATACTTTTATATAAAGCAATCACATAACAATAATACATTACCAAACATAAGCTCTTTAATCCCACCCCTCAGCCACTCTCAGCCCATCCCACCTATCACCATAGACCACCCTCGTTTGGTTTCCATGTGCCATATATTTTTCAATTGTGCTGTGATGTTTTGCATACATTTTGAACCTTTCTAATCCTGTAGAATCCACAGATTGTGAGCTAAAGATGAAAACCTTTTCTACGAGTATTATTATATTATTTATTGACTGACTATGGCTTTCCAAATCGCTCAACATTGCTATTTGTAGAGTTAATTTTAAGTGAATGTTGTAATTTTTTACCCATTCCTGAACCTGTGACCAGAAACAAGCTACATAAGGGCAATACCAGAATAAATGATCTAGTTATTCTGTCTCGTCGCAGCAAAATCTACAGTGCTGAGATTGTTGTATGCCCCGTATATATATATATAGCATTGAATTTTGTATAATCATTTAAATTGAAAAACTCAGTGTTGAATCAAGTGTAGTTTTTTGTACCAGTTCATAAACCATGTGCCATGGAATCGGTACATCGAAATTCTCTTCCCATTTATTTTGCAACCTGTACGGCGCAGCTACTGTATCAACATTTTTGTCCTCAAATGAAACTGATATTTTTCTATTCAGTTCCTTCTATCCAGTTCCTTTTAGCCAATTTGTATCTTTAATATATGGCAGATGCCTACCTTCTCCTTTGTCCACTTGCCGCCTCCATTTTTGTGGTAATGCAATCAGTTGGTAATAAGTTTGGATTGAGCAGACATTCTCATATATTTTCGATAGCTGCATATGTGACAAGTCCACCGTTTATATTCATAATATCGTTAATATAATAAAACATTTTCCATAAAGAATGTTTTTTTATTAATCAGTATATTTGAGTTTAACCAAAACATTTGTTGTAATATTTGTTCTATCTTTTCTGGAGGATAAAACTGTAATTGTAACCAGCTTTGTATGGCTTGTTCAAGAAAGGGCGATACTTTAAACAAAATGTAATTTTCCAATTAGTGAGAAGTTGTAATCTGTATAAAGGAACATTTTTTTTTTAACAACAGATGAGCCTTTCTTAATAATCTACTGGAGAATTTATAATTTATGTATGAGTGAAGCTTTTAGTGAGAGGTTTAAAGCTTTAATATTTCATAATTTTAGCCCCCCCAAACTCATATTCATTATATAAATAAGCACACACAGCATACATACTGGACACCATGGGAAAGGGTTCACCCGACACCTGTATCAACAGCAACAGCTCTGATCCCTCTCTCTATAAAAAAAGATGGAACATGGCCAGGAATGAGAGCGAGAGAATGCAGCTCCATATGTGCAGAATCTTTGTCTGTCTGTGTGCCCATTGCTTGCGGCTTGTGTGTATGCTTAAATATATACTTCCAAACATACAGTGCCTTCAGAAAGTATTCGCACACCTAGACTTTTTCCAAATTTTGTTGCATTACAAATTGGGATTAAAATGGATATGTCATCTTTTGTCAACGATGTACACAAAATACTCTAATGCCAAAGTGGAAGAAATTTCCCAAACAGACTAGATGAAAGATCTGTCCATTAGCCCTTGAGCAAGGTACTTAACCTTAATTGCTCTGCATAAAAGTGTCTGCTAAATCAGCTGATCCAAATAATCAAAGCTTGATGATGCGTTGGTTATTTGAATCAGCGGTGTAGTGCTAGGACAAAAAACAAAACGTGCACCCAGGGTGGGCCCCAGGACCGAGTTTGGCAAATGCTGTGCTAAATGACTAAAGAGTAAAAATGCAAGTTGGTTGTTGATCATTGCTAGACAGTCATTTTCAGGTCTTTCCATAGATTTTCAAGACGATTTAAGTCAAACTCCCAAGTTTAAGTCAAACTCCCTTACCCATACCATGATACAGCCACCACCGTGCTTGAAAATATGAAGAGTGGTACTCCGTAGTGTGTTGTGTTATGTTAGTATTGTGGTGTAACTACAATGTTGTTTAATCCATTATCTCCTATGACAGCCATTAAACTCTGTTACTGTTCAAAAGTTACGATTGGCCTCATGGTGAAATCCCTGAGCGGTTTCCTTCCTCTCCGGCAACTGAGTCCACCTGTATCTTTGTAGTGACTAGGTGTATTGATACACCATCCAAAGTGTAATTAATAACTTCACCATGCTCAAAGGGATATTCAATGCCATCTACCAATAGGTGTCCTTCTTTGCTAACCATTGGAAAACCTCCCTGGTCTTTGAGGTTGAATTTGTACTTTAAATTCACTGCTCGACAGAGGGACCTTAATAGCTAATTGTATGTGTGAGGTACAGAGATGGGGTAGTAATTTAAAACAGGTGTCCATGGGAGTCCATGCAACTTATTCTGTGACTTGTTAAGCACATTTTTACTCCTGAACTAATTTAGGCTTGCCATAACAAAAGGGTTGAATACTTATTGACTCAAGACATTTCAGCTTTTCATTTTTTATTAATTAATTTCTAAAAACATAATTCTACTTTGACATTATGGGGTATTTTGTGTAGATCAGTGACACAAAATCTAAATGTAATCCATTTTAATTCAGGCTGTAACACAACAAAATGTGCAAAAAGTGAAGGGTGAATACTTTCTGAAGGCCCTGTCTGTGTGTATAAATGTGTGTATGAAAGAGTGTGTGCTTCTCTAGAGGGTGCTTATGGTCTCTTTCCTGGTTTATCTGAATCACCTTGTAGTTTACTAACATTTGTAGATGGAGGGGTTTGATTGGTGCTTGTGCACAGTCAGCCTGCAGCCCTTCAGTCTGGGGGATTCACCAAGTATCTTGACCACAACAGAGCGAGTGTGTCATATGTTTTGGAAATAAGTCGGCTCTTTTTCTTACCGCATTTACAGTAAGGATCTGTAGGAGTTCTAGTGGTGTTGTTCTATCAGTACTTTACCCTGACTTTCATTTTGTCTATCATAGTCTATCTAGGTTACATGTTAATGCAAAATGTCACAAGGCTGACCTTTTACCCCATCCTAGTTTTCTTTTTTTTTTTTACACCAAACCTCTCCCAGTGACCCACAGGAGTGCACTGGAAACAAGGGTGCAAGTGTCAACAGCATAGCAGTGTAAGTCAGCCAGTCCCCCTAGAGGTCTTCACGGATCTACTGTACCCGAATAACCGAGACCCGGTCCAGGACCCAAGCGGAAATAAAGGAAATAATGTAAATTGGAAAAAATGTCACGGGTCCGGGTCTCGTATGTGCCATTTTTAACTGACTTTTCCGGAAGGACCCGTACAGATCCGAACGCGACTGCTTCAGTAGAGCGAGACATTATATAATTTATGGTCCTGCTTTTGCTTTTCACGAGAGTGGCGTGTCTAGCTTGTTGTTGTTGATGGCCAATCATAAGTAATCAAAGCGGCAGTAGGCTACAGTGATAGAGCCTCTGTGTGGCAAAAGTTAGGAGATGTCTAATCAATAGAAGATGGAATTAAAAGTTAAAGGAGAAGGATAGGCTACAACGACCAAGAGCCAACAGTTTGGCTGCTACTTAATATTCTGAATGGAGTTATTGTTAGGATGAGAAAGCGCATGCACTGCAGCCTCAATTAGCCTTGCTAGCTAATGTTAGCTACCTTAACTAGCTTGTCCCGGTTTGACGCAGTCAAGACAGGTACTATGTCATCATATTTGATGATAAATAACCTAGCTATGGCAGCTATTAGTCTACTATAGTGTGAGTTGGCATGTTGGTCGTTTGCCATCTCTCGTCACTCCCTCTCTGCTCCCCATGACGCTCACAGTACGGCCCCTCCCCCGCCTGCTGGAGCGGTACCTCTCTCCCTCCTCTCGCGCTTTATCAGCTCCTGTTAATAAAGCAGGTTAAAACACTTTTCTGCTGCTTCCCTCACTCGGTTCAGATCGGACCTGATCTGGATTCAACCAGGTCTACACGGAACGGGTCTAATTGTCCTCGGGTCTGTTTGGAACGGGTCTATAAATATAGGCGAATCCGGGATGCTGGCCTTCTAGGCAAAGTTGCAAAGAAAAGCTATATCTCAGACTGGCCAATAAAGAGAAATGATCAAGATGGGCAAAAGAACACAGACACTGGACAGAGGAACTCTGCCTAGAAGGCCAGCATCCCGGAGTCGCCTCTTCACTGTTGATGTTAAGACTGGTGTTTTGCGGGTACTATTTAATGAAACTGCCAGTTGAGGACTTATGAGACGTCTGCTTCTCAAACTAGACACTCTAATGTACTTGTCCTCTTGCTCAGTTGTGCACCGGGGCCTCCCACTCCTCTTTATATTCTGGTTAGAGCCAGTTTGCGCTGTTCTGTGAAGGGAGTAGTACACGGCGTTGTACGAGATCTTCAGTTTCTGTGCAATTTCTTGCATGGAATAGCATTCATTTCTCAGAACAAAAATAGACTGACGAGTTTCAGAAGAAAGTACCTTTGTTTTTGGTAATTCTGAGCCTGTAATCGAACCCACAAATGCTGATGCTCCAGATACTCTAGTCTAAAGAAGGCCAGTTTTATAGCTTCTTTAATCAGGACATCAGTTTTCAGCTGTGCTAACATAATTGCAAAAGGGTTGTCTTATGATCAATTAGCCTTTTAAAATGATAAACTTGAATTAGCTAACACAACGTGCTATTGGAAAACAGGAGTGATAATGGGCCTCTTTACGCCTATGTAGATGTTCCATTAAAATCAGCCGTTTCCAGCTACAATGGTCATTTACAACATTAACAATGTCTACACTGTATTTCTAATCAATTTGATATTTTAATGGACATTTCAAGGTGTCCCCAAACTTTTGAACGGTAGTGTATATATATATATACAGTACCAGTCAAAAGTTTGGACACATACTCATTCAAGGGTTTTTCTTTATTTTTACTATTTTCTACATTGTAGAATAATAGTGAAGACATCAAAACTATGAAATAGCACATATGTAATCATGTAGTAACCCGAAAAGTGTTAATGGAAGCAAGTCCCAGCAGCAATGTTCCAACATCTAGTGGAAAGCCTTCCCAGATGAGTGGAGGCTGTTATAGCAGCAAAGAGGGGACCAACTCCATATTAGTGCCCATGGTTTTGGAATGAGATGTTCGACGAGAAGGTGTCCACATACTAATGGTCATATAGTGTATTTTTCTATTTGGTCCTCAAACTTGAACTCGACTCGAGATGTGCCATTTAGA
Organism: Brachymystax lenok tsinlingensis; assembly: GCA_030435695.1. NCBI lineage: Eukaryota > Metazoa > Chordata > Actinopteri > Salmoniformes > Salmonidae > Brachymystax > Brachymystax lenok. The sequence continues at coordinate 33,311,929 of CM059790.1, forward strand.
AAATGAGGCGTTTTCCGCAACCCGGAATACGCAACATCACACGTCCTCATCTGATTGGTCGGGTAGGCGGGCTTTCTGAGCCAGCATACACTTCATCTGATTGGTTGAGTTATAGGGCCTTCTGACTTTGTGGCTGTGGTAACTAGTGATGTCCCATCTAGTGGAGAGCAGTGATGTAGCTCTCTATCCCCATCTAGTGGAGACTGGAGTGCAGTGAGCGGCCTGATCCCACAGACATCACTCTGCCCTGCTAAACCGAATTCACCTCTGCCTTGTACAAACCCACTGCCCTCTCCTCAGCTCCCCTTTGCTCCCTTCTCCTCCTCCTCTCTCGCTCGCTCTTCACTCTGAAACAGCGGGGAATTCTCTCCATCGCTGGCAAGGGGAGAGATAGATCAGAAGACAAATAAAGAAAGGAGGAGGGGATTGTTTGGTGTGAAAGCCTGCTGAGATTATTGAGGAATGTGGAGTTATAATGAAAACGGTTGATTTAATCTCTCAAGTAAGTGATCCTGTGGGTTCATCTCGCTCTCTGTCTTGCTCTCTCTCTCTACCTTTATCTCTCCATCTCAGTGGGGTTGGGGGGCCATAGCCCTGGATCTAGAGGGGGACCCTCACCCGTCGGCCCTCAGTAGGATCAGGGACACAGCTTCTCTGAAGAGGGGGTGCAGTCTGCGTACCCCCCGCCCCAGCAGTGAGTAAAACTAGCTACACTATATAAACTCAGCAAAAAAAGAAACGTCCTCTCACTGTCAACTGCATTTATTTTCAGCAAACTTAACGTGTAGATATTTGTATGAACATAACAAGATTCAACAACTGAGACATAAACTGAACAAGTTCCACAGACATGTGACTAACGGAAATGGAATAATGTGTCCCTGAACAAAGGGGGGGTCAAAATCAAAAGTAACAGTCAGTATCTGGTGTGGCCACCAGCTGCTTAAAGTACTGCAGTGCATCGCCTCCTCATGGACTGCACCAGATTTGCCAGTTCTTGCTGTGAGATGTTACCCCACTCTTCCACAAAGGCACCTGCAAGTTCCCGGACATTTCTGGGGGGAATGGCCCTAGCCCTCACCCTCCGATCCAACAGGTCCCAGACATGCTCAATGGGATTAAGATCCGGGCTCTTTGCTGGCCATGGCAGAACACTGACATTCATGTCTTGCAGGAAATCACACACAGAATGAGCAGTACGGTGGGTTTGTGCCCATAGGCAACGTTGTTGCTGGTGATGTCTGGTGAGGACCTGCCTTACAACAGGCCTACAAACCGTCAGTCCAGCCTCTTTCAGCCTATTGCGGACAGTCTGAGCACTGATGGAGGGATTGTGCGTTCCTGGTGTAACTCGGGCAGTTGTTGTTGCCATCCTGTAGCTGTTGCCATCCTGTAGCTAGCTTAGGCGTCTCACAGTACGGACATTGCAATTTATTGCCCTGGCCACATCTGCAGTCCTCATTCCTCCTTGCAGCATGCCTAAGGCACGTTCTCGCAGATGAGCAGGGACCCTGGGCATCTTTCTTTTGGTATTTTTTAAGAGTCAGTAGAAAGGCCTCTTTAGTGTCCTAAGTTTTCATAACTTTGACCTAAATTGTCTTAACGACCGTTCCACAGGTGCATGTTCATTAATTGTTTATGGTTCATTGAACAAGCGTGGGAAACAGTGTTTAAACCCTTTACAAAGAAGATCTGTGAAGTTATTTGGATTTTTACGAATTATCTTTAAAAGACAGGGTCCTGAAAAAGGAACATTTCTTTTTTTGCTGTTTTATATATTTTTTTCCTTTTTGTTTTTATTTTACCTTTATTTAACTAGGCAAGTCAGTTAAGAACAAATTCTCATTTACAATGACGGCCTACACCGGCCAAACCCTGGACGACGGTCGGTTGTGATACAGCCTGGATTCGAACCAGGGTGTTTGCAGTGCCTTAGACCGCTGCGCCACTCGGGAGCTCAATTTGTCTAGGACCAAAAGGCTCCTTAACAGCTTCTACCCCCAAGCCATAAGACTGCTGAACAATTAATCAAATGGCCTCCGGACTATTTACATTGACAACCCCCCTATTTATTTTTACTCTGCTGCTACTCACTGTTTATTATCTATGCATAGTCACTTCATCCCTACCTACATGTACAAATGACCTCGACTAACCTGTAATTGACTCTGTACCGGTACCCCCTGTATATAGCCTCGTTATTGTTATTTTATTGTGTTACTTTTTATTATTTTTTACTTTAGTTTATTTGGTAAATATTTTCTTAACTCTTCTTGAACTGCACTGTTGGTTAAGGGCTTGTAAGTAAGCATTTCACGGTAAGGTCTACACGTTGTATTCTGCACATGTGACAAATGAAGTTCGATTTGATTACAGTACAGTATAACAATATATCAAGTTAAATCAAATCAAATTTGTCACATACACATGTTTAGCCGATGTTATTGCGGCTTTAGTGAAATGCTTGTGTTTCTAGCTCCAACAGTGCAGTAATATCTAACAATTCACAAAAATACACATAACCTAAAAGTAGAAGAATGGAATAAAGGAATATATAAATATTAGGATGAGCAATGTCAGAGTGGCATAGACTAAAATACAGTAGAATAGAATACAGTATATGCATATGAGATGAGTAAAGGCAAAATATGTAAACATTATTAAAGTGACTAGTGTTCCATTATTAGGTACCCAGTGATTTAAAGTCTATGTAAGTGGGGTAGCAGCCTCTAAGGTGCAGGGTTACGTAATTGTATGGAAGCCGACCTAGTGATGGCTATTTAACAGTCAGATGGCCTTGAGATAGAAGCTGTTTTTCAGTCTCTCTGTCCCAGCTTTGATGCACCTGTACTGACCTCGCCTTCTGGATGATAGCGGGGTGAACAGGCAGTGGCTCGGGTGGTTGTTGTCCTTGTTGACCTTTTTGGGCTTCCTGTGACATCGGGTGCTGTAGGTGTCCTGGAGGGCAGGTAGTTTACCCTCAGTGATACGTTGGGCAGGCCACCCTCTGGAGAGCCTTGCGGTTGAGGGCGGTGCAATTGCCGTACCAGGTGGTGATACAGCAGGACAGGATGCTCTCAATTGTGCATCTGTAAAGGTTTGTGAGGGTTTTAGGTGCCTAGTCAAATTTATTCAGCCCCCTGATGTTGAGGAGGCCCTGTTGCGCCTTTTTCACCACACTGTCTGTGTGGGTGGACCATTTCAGATCGTCAGTGATGTGTACGCCGAGGAACTTGAAGCTTTCCTCCTGCTACACTGCGGTCCCGTAGGGCACTGTGCAGTGCAATTGCGATTGCATCGTCTGTGGATCTATTGGGGCGGTAAGCAAATTGAAGTGGGTCTAGGGTGTCCGGTGAGGTAGAGGTGATATGATCCTTAACTAGCCCCTCAAAGCACTTCATGATGACATAAGTGAATGCTACGGGGCGATAGTAATTTAGTTCAGTTAGCTTTGCTTTCTTCGGTACAGGAACAATGGTGGACATCTTGAAGCAAGTTGGGACAGCAGACTTGGATAGCGAGAGATTGAATATGTCCGTAAACACTCCAGCCAGCTGGTCTGCGCATGCTCTGAGGACGCAGCTAGGGATGCCGTCAATACCCACTACCAGCGATTCTCAACCTCTGTGTTGTGGAAAATGTAGATGTGTAAATCTTTGTTCGTGAACAATACTGTATCTTTATGTACAACACTATATTTCTCCACTACATTCTCTTGTCTCTCTGTAACCTGTCTGCCTGTGGTGTGTAACCTGTTTGTTTCCTGTGTGTGTTGTAGCCTGGCGTTATGAGACGCCCCAGCAGGTGCAGTTTGTGGAGAAGTTGTCGGACGTGGTGATTGGCCAGCTTCCCAACTTCTGGAAGCTCTGGATCTCTTACGTCAACGGCAGCCTCTTCAGCGAGGTACACACACACACACACACACACACACACACATTCACATACTCTCTGCACACACCTATATCAGTCCTAAAGCACTGTTTCTGTTGTTGTTTAAACAGACTGTTGAGAAATCTGGCCAGGTGGAGAAATCGAAGAAGAATGCCAGACAGAGACAGAACGACTTTAAGGTAAGTTTTGTTGAGTTAGATATACTTTTGGTAAACTTCAGAAGACTCTCTTTCTGGGTGTAGTTTTACTTCCTGAAATGGTTTGTGTTATATATTTGATATCTCTGTAGAAAATGATTGAGGAGGTGACCCATCGCCTGGTGAAGCTGGTGAGAGGTGCTCTCCTCCCCTCTACTCTGACAGAGCTGGAGCTGAGGCTATATGGGGGCTGGGAGAGTAAGACTGAACTCACTGGACCCTGGCTCACACAGGTCATACACACTGTCAGGTATGGACATCTCGCTATAGTGTCATGATGATGGCGCCAGAGAGAATGGCTGCAGTTTTACGGTCTCCTAACCAATTGTGCTATTGTGTGTATTTTTTCGCATTATTTGTAACTTATTTTGAACATATTGTTTCTGCCACCGTCTCTCATGACCGAAAAAAGCATTTCGAAATCGGGGCAGCGATTACTCACCTCGTATTGAAAGACTATTTGTTCTTTAACCTGTTTGGGCTCGGTGGACCGCTAGCGGTCAACCTACGACAACATCCGGTGAAATGCAGAGCGCCAAATACAAATTACAAAAATAGTCATATTAAACATTCATGAAAATGCTAGTGTTGTATACCATTCAAAGCTTAGAATCTTGGTAATCGAACCGCGTTGTCGGATTTACAATAGGCTTTACGGCGAAAGCAGAACATTCGATTATCTAAGGACAGCGCCCCACAACAAAATATTATTCAAACCAGCAGAGAAATCCCAAAAGTACCGGTAAAGTTCATCCAAACAAGTCAAACGATGTTTCTAATTAATCCTCAGGGTGTCAAATGTCTAAATAAACGATAATATTTCACGGAGAATAGTCGGTTCAAAAGGGAAGAAAAATAACGAAGAGCGCTAAACAGTAGTGTCCGTTTCAACAGCCACTTGTAAGAACTTCTATTTCTTGTTTTTCAAAAAACAAGCCTGAAACCATGTCTAAAGACTGTTGACATCTAGTGGAAGCCATAGGAACTGCAATCTGGGAGCTAATTCCCTCTATAGACAAAAATCGCCTTCCATATCAGTTCTGTTATACTCACAGACATTATTTTAACAGTTTTAGAAACTTCAGAGTGTTTTCTATCCAATATATATGCATATCCTAGCTTCTGGGCCTGAGTAACAGGCAGTTTACTTTGGGCACGTCAGACTGTCCGAACTTCCGAATACTGCCCCCTAGCCCGTAGAGGTTAACGAGTCGGACGAGAGGGATTTACTCCAGACACCCGACAAGGCCCTCATCCCTGTCATTTGCTGGAGAAAGAGACAGAGATATCGAGGACGAAGGTCGGGGTGCCTTGTAAGGGTCCGGTGGTGAGTGGGTAATTGGCCTTTACCATTGGTCCTGTCAGCCAACATATAATCATTGGATAATAAACTAGACAAACTACAAGCACGTACAGTTGAAGTCAGAAATTTACATACACTTAGGTTGGATCATTAAAACTTGTTTTTCAACCACTCCACAAATTTCTTGTTAACAAACTATAGTTTTAGAAAGTCGGTTAGGACATCTACTTTGTGCATGACACAAGTAATTTTTCCAACAGTTGTTTACAGACAGATTATTTCACTTATAATTCACTGTATCACAATTCCAGTGGACCAGAAGTTTACATACACTAAGTTGACTGTGCCTTTAAACAGCTTGGAAAATTCCAGAAAATAATGTCATGGCTTTAGAAGCTTCTGATAGGCTAATTGACATAATTTCAGTCAATTGGAGGTGTACCTGTGAATGTATTTCAAGGCCTACCTTCGAACTTGGTGCCTCTTTGCTTGACATCATGGGAAAATCAAAAGAAATCAGCCAAGACCTCAGAAAGAAAAATGTAGACCTCCAGAAGTCTAGTTCATCTTTGGGAGCAATTTCCAAATTCCCGAAGGTACCACGTTCATCTGTACAAACAATAGTACGCAAGTATAAACACCATGGGACCACGCAGCCGTCATACCGCTCAAGAAGGAGACACGTTCTGTCTCTTAAAAATAAATGTACTTTGTTGCGAAAAGTGCAAATCAATCCCAGAACAACAGCAAAGGAACTTGTGAAGATGCTGGAGGAAACAGGTGCAAAAGTATCTATATCCACAGTAAAGCAAGTCCTATATCGACATAACCTGAAAGGCCTCTCAGCAAGGAAGAAGCCACTGCTCCAAAACCGCCATAAAATACGGTTTGCAACTGCATATGGGGACAAAGATCATACTTTTTGGAGAAATGTCCTCTGGTCTGATTAAACAAAAATAGAACTGTTTGGCCGTAATGACCATCATTATGTTTGGAGGAAAAAGGGGGAGGCTTGCAAACCGAAGAACACCATCCCAACCGTGAAGCACGGGGGTGGCAGCCTCATGTTGTGGGGGTGCTTTGCTGCAGGAGGGACTTCTGCACTTCACAAAATAAATGGCATCATCAGGAAGGAAAATTATGTGGATATATTGAAGCAACATCTCAAGACATCAGTCAGGAAGTTAAAGCTTGGTCGCAAATGGGTCTTCCAAATGGACAATGACCCCAAGCATTCTTCCAAAGTTGTGGCAAAATGGCTTAAGGACAGCAAAGTCAAGGTATTGGAGTGGCCATCACAAAGCCCTGACCTCAATTCTATAGAGAATTTGTGGGCAAAACTGAAAAAGCGTGTGCGAGCAAGGAGGCCTACAAACCTGACTCAGTTACACCAGCTCTGTCAGGAGGAATGGGCCAAAATTCACCCAACTTGTGGGAAGCTTGTGGAAGGCTACCTGAAACGTTTGACCCAAGTTAAACAATTTAAAGGCAATGCTATCAAATACTAATTGAGTGTATGTAAACTTCTGACCCACTGGGAGAAATACTTCACTCTACTGTTATTCTGACGTTTCACATTCTTAAAATAAAGTGGTGATCCTAACTGACCTAAGACAGGGAATTTTACCAGGATTAAATGTCAGGAATTGTGAAAAACTGAGTTTAAATGTATTTTGGCTAAGGTGTATGTAAACTTCCAACTGTATATCCTACCAACGGGACATTATAAACTGCAATATGTTATGTTTCACCGAGTCGTGGCTGAACGACGACATGAATAACATACAGCTGGCGGGGGACACACTGTGTCGGCAGGATAGAACAGTAGCCTCTGGTAAGACAAGGGGTGGCGGTCTATGTATATTTGTAAACAACAGCTGGTTCACAAGGAAGTCTCGAGGTTTTGCTCGCCTGTGGTAGAGTATCTCATGAAAAGCTGTAGACCACACTATTTACCAAGAGAGTTTTTATCTATATTTTTCGTAGCTGTCTATTTACCACCACAAACTGATGCTGGCACAAACAAAGGTCGCACTCATTGTGCTGTATACGCCCAAACAGGAAAACGCTCATCCAGAGGTGGCACTCCTAGTGGCTGGGGACTTTAATGCAGGGAAACATAAATCCGTTTTACCATTTCTACCAGCATGTCACGTGCAACCAGAGGGGAAAAAAATAGACCACCTTTACTCCACACACAGAGACGCATATACAAAGCTCTCCCTTGCCATCCATTTGGCAAATCTGACCATAATTCTATCCTCCTGATTCCTGCTAACAAGCAAAAACTAAAGCAGGAAGCACCAGTGACTCGGCCAATAAAAAAAGTGGTCAGATGAAGCAGATGCTAAGCTACAGGACTGTTTTGCTATCACAGACTGGAATATGTTCCGGATTCTTCCGATGGCATTGAGGAGTATCCTCAAACAATCAAATGTGGTGCTTTCACCGTAAAGCCTTTTTGAAATCTGACAATGCTGTGATATTGCCAAGAAGCAGAGCTTTTGATGACTATGAAACACTTGTATATTGATGCATGTTTAATAATTCAACTTTTGGATTTTGAATTTGGCGCCTTGCATTTCACCTGGTAGTGTCGGGAGTGGGGCGCTAGCACCCCAGCGCACCTTACTGCTCCTTAAGAAGTTTTTAAACAGGTCAACATTCACAAGGCCACAGGGCCAGACGGATTACCAGGTCATGTACTCCGAGCATGCGCTGACCAACTGGCAAGTGTCTTCACTGATATTTTCAACCTATCCCTGTCTGAGTCTATAAAAAAAGTGGTCAGATGAAGCAGATGCTAAACTGCAGGACTGTTTTGCTATCACAGACTGGAATATGTTCCGGGATTCTTCCGATGGCATTGAGGAGTACACCACATCAGTCACTGGCTTCATCAATAAGTGAATTTCCCAACCAGAAGCCAAGGATTACAGGCAACATCTGCACTGAGGTTACGTGTAGAGCTGCCACTTTCAAGGAACAGGTCAACATTCACAAGGCCGCAGGGCCAGATGGAGTACCAGGACATGTACTCCGAACTGGCAAGTGTCTTCACTGACATTTTCAACCTCTCCCTGTCTGAGTCTGTCATACCAACATGTTTAAAGTATACCACCATAGTCCCTGTGCCCAAGAACACTAAGGTAAATGACTGCCTAAATGACTACTGACCCGTAGCACGCGCGTCTGTAGCCATGAAGTGCTTTGAAATGCTGGTCATGGCTCACATCAACACCATTATCCCAGAAACCCTAGACCCACTCCAATTTGCATACCACCCCAACAGATCCACAGATAATGCAATCTCTATTGCACTCCACACTGCCCTTTCCCACCTAGACAAAAGGAACACCTATGTGAGAATGCTGTTCATTGACTACAGCTCAGCATTCTACACCATAGTACCACCATAGGACCCTGGGACTAAACACCTCCCTCTGCAACTGGATCCTGGACTTCCTAATGGGCTGCCCCCAGGTGGTAACAACACATCCGCCACGCTGATCCTCAACACGTGAGCCCCCAGAGGTGCGTGCTGAGTCCCCTTCTGTACTCCCTGTTCACTCATGACTGCATGGCCAGGCACAACTCCAGCACGATCATTAATTTTGCTGATGACACGAGTGGTAGGCCTGATCACTGACAACGAGGAGACAGCCTATAGGGAGGTCAGAGACCTGTTCGTGTGGTGCCAGGACGACAACCTCTCCATCAACGTGATCAAGACAGGGGAGATGATTGTGGACTACAGGAAAAGGAGGACCGAGCATGCCCCCATTCTCATCAATGGGGCTGTAGTGGAGCAGGTTGAGAGCTTCAAGTTCTTTGGTGTCCACAGCACCAACAAACTATCATATCCAAGCACACCAAGACAATCGTGAACAGGGCACGACAAAACCTATTCTCCCTCAGGAGACGGAAAAGATTTGGCATGGGTCCTCAGATCCTGAAAAGGTTCTACAACTGCACCATTGAGAGCATCCTGACTGGTTGCATCACTGCCTGGTATGGCAACTGCTCGGCCTCCAACCGCAAGACACTACAGAGGGTAGTGCGTACGGCCCAGTACATTACTGGAAGCTTCCTGCCATCCAGGACCTTTATACCAGGCAGTGTCAGAGGAACACCCTAAAAATTGTCAAAGACTCCAGCCACCCTAGTTGTAGACTGTTCTCTCTGCTACCGCACGGCAAGCGGTACCGGAACGCCAAGTCTAGGTCCAAAAGGCTTCTCAACAGCTACCCTCAAGCCATAAGACTCCTGAACATCTAATCAAATGGCTACCCAGACTAAACTCAGCAAAAAAAGAAACGTCCTCTCAGTGTCAACTGCGTTTATTTTCAGCAAACTTAACATGTGTAAATATTTGTATGAACATAAGATTCAACAACTGAGACATAAACTTAACAAGTTCCACAGACATGTGAATAACAGAAATTGAATAATGTGTCCCTGAGCAAAGGGGGGGTCAAAATCAAAAGTAACAGTTAGTAACTGGTATGGCCACCAGCTGCATTAAGTACTGCAGAGCATCTCCTCCTCATGGACTGCTGTGAGATGCTGTGAGATGTTACCCCAGTCGACCGCCAAGGCACCTGCAAGTTCCCGGACATTTCTGGTGGGAAATGGCCCTAGCCCTCACCCTCCGATCTAACAGGTCCCAGACGTGCTCATGGGATGGAGATCCGGGCTCTTCGCTGGCCATGGCAGAACACTGACATTCCTGTCTTGCTGGAAATCACGCACAGAACGAGCAGTATGGCTGGTTGTATTGTCATGCTGGAGGGTCATGTCAGGATGAGCCTGCAGGTAGGGTACCACATGAGGGAGGAGGATGTCGTCCCTGTAACGCACAGCGTTGAGATTGCATGCAATGACAACAAGCTCAGCCCGATGATGCTGTGACACACTGCCCCAGACCATGACGGACCCTCCACCTCCAAATCGATACCGCTCCAGAGTACAGGCCTCGGGTGTAACGCTCATTCCTCCCACGATAAATGTGAATCCGACCATCCCCCCCCTGGTGAGACAAAACCGTGACTCGTCAGTGAAGAGCACTTTTTTGCCAGTCCTGTCTGGTCCAGCGACGGTGGGTTTGTGCCCATAGGCGACGTTGTTGCCGGTGATGTCTGGTGAGGACCTGCCTTAAAACAGTCAGTCCAGCCTCTCTCAGCATATGGAGGGATTGTGCGTTCCTGGTGTAACTCGGGCAGTTGTTGTTGCCATCCTGTACCTGTCCCGCAGGTGTGATGTTTGGATGTACCGATCCTGTGCAGGTGTTGTTACACGTGGTCTGCCACTGCGAGAACGATCAGCTTTGAAAGACAGGGTCCTGAAAAAGGGACTTTTTTTTTGCTGAGTTTATTTGCATTGCCCCCTCTTTTACACTGCAACTATTCTTTGTTTATTTATTATCTATGCATAGTCACTTTAACTCTACCTATATGTACATGTTACCTCGACTAATCGGTGCCCCCGCACATTGACTCTGTACCGGTAGCCCCTGTATATAGCCTCGCTATTGTTATTTTACTGCTGCTCTTTAATTATTTGTTGCTTTTATTTCTTTTTTAATATATATACAGTGGGGCAAAAAAGTATTTAGTCAGCCACCAATTGTGCAAGTTCTCCAACTTAAAAAGATGAGAGAGGCCTGTAATTTTCATCATAGTTACACTTCAACTATGACAGACGAAATGAGAAAAAGAAATCCAGAAAATCACATTGTAGGATTTTTAATTTATTTATTTGCAAATTATGGTGGAAAATAAGTATTTGGTCAATAACAAAAGTTTATCTCAATACTTTGTTATATACCCTTTGTTGGCAATGACAGAGGTCAAACGTTTTCTGTCTTCACAAGGTTTTCACACACTGTTGCTGGTATTTTGGCCCATTCCTCCATGCAGATCTCCTCTAGAGCAGTGATGTTTTGGGGCTGTCGCTGGGCAACACGGACTTTCAACTCCCTCCAAAGATTTTCTATGGGGTTGAGATCTGGAGACTGGCTAGGCCACTCCAGGACCTTGAAATGCTTCTTCTGAAGCCACTCCTTCGTTGCCCGGGCGGTGTGTTTGGGATCATTGTCATGCTGAAAGACCCAGCCACGTTTCATCTTCAATGCCCTTGCTGATGGAAGGAGGTTTTCACTCAAAATCTCACGATACATGGCCCCATTCATTCTTTCCTTTACACGGATCAGTCGTCCTGGTCCCTTTGCAGAAAAACAGCCCCAAAGCATGATGTTTCCACCCCCATGCTTCACAGTAGGTATGGTGTTCTTTGGATGCAACTCAGCATTCTTTGTCCTCCGAACACGATTTAGTTGAGTTTTTACCAAAAAGTTCTATTTTGGTTTCATCTGACCATATGACATTCTCCCAATCCTCATCTGGATCATCCAAATGCTCTCTAGCAAACTTCAGACGGGCCTGAACATGTACTGGCTTAAGCAGGGGGACACGTCTGGCACTGCAGGATTTGAGTCCCTGGCGGCGTAGTGTGTTACTGATGGTAGGCTTTGTTACTTTGGTCCCAGCTCTCTGCAGGTCATTCACTAGGCCCCGTGTGGTTCTGGGATTTTTGCTCACCGTTCTTGTGATCATTTTGACCCCACGGGTGAGATCTTGCGTGGAGCCCCAGATCGAGGAAGATTATCAGTGGTCTTGAATGTCTTCCATTTCCTAATAATTGCTCCCATAGTTGATTTCTTCAAACCAAGCTGCTTACCTATTGCAGATTCAGTCTTCCCAACCTGGTGCAGGTCTACAATTTTGTTTCTGGTGTCCTTTGACAGCTCTTTGGTCTTGGCCATAGTGGAGTTTGGAGTGTGACTGTTTGAGGTTGTGGACAGGTGTCTTTTATACTGATAACAAGTTCAAACAGGTGCCATTAATACAGGTAACGAGTGGAGGACAGAGGAGCCTCTTAAAGAAGATGTTACAGGTCTGTGAGAGCCAGAAATCTTGCTTGTTTGTATGTGACCAAATACTTATTTTCCACCATAATTTGCAAATAAATTCATTAAAAATCCTACAATGTGATTTTCGGGATTTTCTTTCCTCATTTTGTCTGTCATAGTTGAAGTGTACCTATGATGAAAATTACAGGCCTCTCTCATCATTTTAAGTGAGAGAACTTGCACAATTGGTGGCTGACTAAATACTTTTTTGCCCCACTGTATGTATATATTTTTTTTACTTAACACATTTTTTGCTTAAAACTGCATTGTTGGTTAAGGCCTTGTAAGTAAGCATTTCCCTGTAAGGTCTACACTTTGTATTGTATTCGGTGCATGTGACATACATTTTTATTTTATTTGATACACACTGTCACAGATGGACACCTCACTCTAGTGTCATACACATGGTCACAGATGGACACCTCACTCTAGTGTCATACACATGGTCACAGATGGACACCTCACTCTAGTGTCATACACACAGTCAGGGATGGACACCTCACTCTAGTGTCATACACACAGTCAGGTTTGGACACCTCACTAATGTCATACACATGGTCACAGATGGACACCTCACTCTAGTGTCATACACACAGTCAGGTTTGGACACCTCACTAATGTCATACACATGGTCACAGATGGACACCTCACTCTAGTGTCATACACACAGTCAGGTTTGGACACCTCACTCTAGTGTCATACACACTGTCAGGTATGGACACCTCACTCGTATGTGTGTTTGTGCGAGCATGTGTGTGTCAATGACTTTATCCCCCATATTCCAGACCCCCAATCCCTCCTCCACTACAACATTCTCGCTCTCGTCTCTCGTGTCTCTCGTCTCTCAGAATAATTTTTGAAGCTCTGGTTGCTCTGGAGATCCCTAATGATCTGCTGCAGGTGATCCAGGATCTACTGTTGGAGCTGAGACACCACTGTCTACTGGTCACCCTGCACCACACCGCAGAGGGTGAGGGGGACTGAGACATCACTGTCTACAGGTCTCCCTGCACCACACCGCAAAGAGTGAGAGAGAAGGTGATAATGGAGGGAGGAGAGGGGAGGAAGGAAGAGAAAAGGGGACCTGAGACATCACTGTCTGGAGGAAAGGGGCAGAAGGAGGAGAGAGGTGGAGAAAGGTTAGGAGAAAGGGGGAGAGGTGAAAGGGGTAGAGGTGGAGGTGAGGTTAGTGAAAGAGAAAGAGTTTGTGAAAGGGGGTTTCGTGGTTAAACTCTGTTGGTCATTCTGACTGGGGCCCTAGATCTATAGAAACTCAGGTTGATAGTAACAGCTCATGTGGTTTTGAAGGTAGTCATTCACTAGTTTAGAGGGTCATTTCACTTTCGTCTGTGGTCTTCCACCAAACAGTTCTATTTAAAATGTCATGTGAACTGATCGTGTCTCTTCATTTGTTCACGAGTATGTAGTACCATTATTTAATTTGATAGTGATCAAAAATAATGTGAAATGTGAAAAGCACACATTTGTTGCCCCTACAGTGTTTTATGTTGGTGTATGCATTTTATCAGATGTCAAAAGGCTTGCAGAGAAAGAGGACTGGATTGTAGACAATGAAGGAATCACCAGCTTGGTAAAGCTATATTTACTATACTTTGTGATATATCATGATTTATTATATAGTAAGATATGATGAAAAATATGGCATGGTATAATCCTATATATCTGATTTGTGTTGTGTCATGTGCAGCCAGCCCAGTTTGAGCAGTGCATGGTGCAGATGCTGCAGTCACTCAAAGAACCCATGGAGACCAAACCTGGGGAGGTCAATGTAAGGAACACACACTATACACTATAACAGAACCTCATTCATCTATGTGAACTGCTGTATGTATGTATGTGAATTGTACTGAACAAAACGCAACATGCAACAATTTCAAAGATTTTACTGAGTTACAGTTCAAATAAGGACATCAGTCAATTTAAATAATTTCATTAGGCTCTAATCCATGGATTTCACATGGCTGTTATTACAGATATGCATCTGGTGGTCATAGATACCTTAATAAAAATGGTAGGGACGTGGATCAGAAAACCAGTCTGTATCTGGTGTGACCACCTTTTGCCTCATGCAGCACGACACGTCTCCTTCGCATAGAGTTGATCAGGCTGTTGATTTTGGCCTGTGGAATGTGGAACACGCTGTCGTGCACATCGATCCAGAGCATCCAAAACATGCTCGATGTCTGGTGAGTATGCAGGCCATGGAAGAAATTAGACATGTTCAACTTCCAGGAATTGTGTAGAGAGCCTTGCGACATGGGGCCGTGCATTATCCTGCTGAAACAGGTGATGGCGGTGGATGAATGGCACGACAATGGGCCTCAGGATCTCATCACGGTATCTCTGTGCATTCAAATTGCCATCAATAAAATGCAATTGTGTTCGTTGTCCATAGCTTATGCCTGCCCATACCATAACCCCACCGTCACCATGGGGCACTCTGTTCACAACATTGACATTAGCAAACAGCTCGCCCACACGACACTATACACGCTGTCTGCCATCTGCCCGGTACAGTTGAAACCAGGATTCATTCGCGAAGAGCACACTTCTCCAGCATGCCAGTGGCGATCGAAGGTGAGCATTTGCCCACTGAAGTCGGTTATGACGCCAAACTGAAGTCCGGTCAGGGCCCTAGTGAGGACGACGATCATGCAGATGAGCATCCCTGAGACGGTTTCTGACAGTTTGTGCAGAAATCATTCGGTTGTGCAAACCCACAGTTTCATCAGCTGTCCGGGTGGCTGGTCTCAGACAATCCCACAGATGAAGAAGCCAGATGTGGAGGTACTGGGCTGGCATGGTTACACGTGGTCTGCAGTTGTGAGGCCGGTTGGATGTACTGCCAAATTCTTTAAAACAATGTTGGAGGCGGCTTATGGTAGAGAAATTAACATTAAATTATCTGGCAACAGCTTTGGTGGACATTCCTGCAGTCAGCATGCCAATTGCGCGCTCCCTCAAAACCTGAGACATCTGTGGCATTGTGTTGTGTGACAAAACTGCACATTTTAGAGTGGCTTTTTATTGTCCACGGCACAAGGTGCACCTGTGTAATGATCATGCTGTTTAATCAGCTTCTTGATATGCCACACCTGTCAGGTGGATAGTTTATCTTGGCAAAGGAGAAATGCTCAATAACAGGGATGTAAACAAATTTGTGCACAACATTTTAGAGAAATAAACTTTTTGTGCATATGGAAAATTTCTGGGATCTTTTATTTCAGCTCATGAAACATAGGATCAACACTTTACATGTTGTGTTTATATTTTTGTTCAGTATAAATGGTGGTGTATTGGACCACATTACTGTGTGATAGTTGGTTTTATGCAGTGTGCTGTCTCATCCTCTCCTGTCTTCAGATCCTCCAGTTGGATCAGGCCCAAGATCAAGCCTCAGAGCTATGTGTGGACATCATGAGGGTACTGTACAGTCACTACAGACTAGGTTTACACTATATTTCACCACAATAATACAGAGTAGAGGTTAAGATTACGGTATAGTTCAACATAGAAATCCCTTCAGTTTACTGGTACAGTAGTTAGCATGAAGTTATGGTACTACTGTCACTAGAGAATAGGTTTACAGTATATTTCACTAGTGAAGGGACTCCTACAGGTCACAGGTAGTTTATTGGCTACAATGCTCAAATTCAGTAGACATTCAGGAACGGTTTCCAGGACACAGAATAAGACTAGTCCTGGACTGAAAAGACACCTTCAATGGAGAATCTCCATTAAGAATGCTTTTTAGTACTGGATTAGGCTTCATCTCTGTCCGGGAAACCGGCCCTTAGATTATTGTAGCCTTTTACCTTTGTAGCAGGAACGGACCAGGAAGCTCCATGAGAGGATCATGAAGGTATAGTACTATAGAGTAAAGATTACATCATATTTCGCCATAAGAATAAATATCTACAGTTTGCTAGTAGTTTACTGTAGGTCTACAGTGCACAAATTCAGTTGAAATGTATTATTTATTGTAGACTTGTACTTTCTGAGCAGGTTCGAGAGCAGGTGAAAAAGCTCTAAGGAGACCAATAAGGTACTGTATGGTACAGAGTAGATAAGCGACTAGGATTACACCATAGGAATCCCTACAGATTATAGGTCAGGGGTAGGCAACTACATTCAGCCACGTGCTGGTTTTTGACTGAGTGGATGGTCGGCGGGCCAGAATATAATTAGAATAATTTGAACACTGAAAATTGACCCCAACTAAGCTCAAAAAGAGATTGTATTTCAAATAAAAATATAATTTTATACCTTGATTACATTGAGACATGATCACATAACATTTTTTTTTACAACAAACAATTTCCTTGCAGGGTGGTTTTGGCCCGCGGGTCGCCTGTTGCCAACCCCTGTTATATGTAGTTTACTGTAGGTTTACAGTGCAGTACATTCACCCCACTCCGTTTACCTTTTTAATATAGTAGACTGTTACTGTTGTCTGAGTGACCGACCTGTCTCTGTGACACTGACCTGTCTCTGTTACACTGACCTGTCTCTGTGACACTGACCTGTCTCTGTGACACTGACCTGTCTCTGTGACACTGACCTGTCTCTGTGACACTGACCTGTCTCTGTGACACTGACCTGTAACATCTCTTCCAGGTGTTTGTCAACTGCTTGGAGCAGCTGAGCAATAAAACCGATGGAGACCTCAACACTTCACAGTGAGTACAGGCAGGGACTTTACATCCAGTGTCCTTTTGTGTGTGTCTGCCTTAGTGTGTTTTTAAACTCTGTATGTGTGTGTGTATTCTCAGTATATCAGTGGAGCTTGCCTCTCCAGACGCATTCAGTGGCCTTCAGGTAAGGAGATCTGAATTTTCTCAGTCTGAGACTACAGGCCTCAATTGAACTGAATCTACCTCAATCTCACAGTACTGGATTGCCAATGTCAATGAGTGTTCTCAATGAAGGTTATTTTTCTTACAATCTAACCCCCCTATACACACACACACACACACACACACACACGTTTATCTCCTTCACTGGTAAACCAAACCAATCTGCTATGATGCTGTTTCCTGGTTGTGGACAGGAAGCAGACACAACCTAATTTCCTGTATATGTGTCCAGATGAGAGTGAATGGGCCTGGGTGTGTAGTGAAGGGGAGAGGAGGGAGGGGGAGGAAGAGGAAGGGGAGTTTTTGGTAAAGGGAAATAGAGCAGGGTGCAGACGGGGTTTCCCCTGATCTCAAGCAGGGCTGAGTCGGTGAGACAGCCAGGCAATATTCAGGGCACATGCCCAGAGTTCAGGCCTACAGAACCACCTTAAGACATTATCATATGGAGTACCAGACATCTCACTGAACTACAGTAAGGCCTTAGAGAGACGGTGGGCTGGTAGGCCATAGATTGACATGGTCTACAGAGACTGGAAGTGTTGAAAAATAATAGAAGAAGACTAGAATTCTTATAATAAAAGGAGTTGCCAAAGTAACCAAATTATTTGAGATTGTCTATTAAGACCAGAACCTCTCCTCTCCTCTTTTAGGAGTGAACACTACTTGTTACACTAATCCTGTCAGTGAGGTTGTCAGTGAGGTAACTGTTATAATTGACCTTGTATTATTGAAGAAAACCCAGTGTGTAGTATGCCGTAAAACAGCATTTTTGTCAATTCCAGTAAAACAGGGATGGAGTCAATGATGAGATTAACTGACAGATGCTCAGAAACCATCACTCAACATAACAAATCCAACATCCTGAACTTTCTACGGGTGTGTGCGTGAGTGTGTGTGCGTCTCTTTCTCTCTATAGGAGCAGCATCTGCTGATCATCCTGAGTAACTGTCAGTACCTGGAGAAACACACCTTCCTTAACATGGCTGAACACTTTGAGAAACATGGCTTCACCGGGACTGACAAAATCACACAGGTTAGTAAAGAGGACAGACACACACACAGACACACACACAGACATAAGCACAAGCCTTGGGAAGTTGCAGCTTAGTTTTTTCATGTGTCAGAAACAGCAAACAGTTAACTGGTTCCTTAGATGTGTTGGTGTTTAGTTGTTGGTGTTCTTTGAAGAAGAAGATTTGTCACCAAAGAGTTGATGAGAAATGATGTTTTGGGGCAGAACGATTACGCTCTCTTTAAACAGATAAAGGTCAGATCTCTGAGTCAGTCTCCTTCTCTCTCACACACACACTCATACAGACAGATATTGGTTGACTGTTCCTGTAAAAACAGGTAAACAGCATCTGTTTTTTAGAAACATGGCCTGTAAGCAGTTGGTTCAAAACCAGGATCTATATTGTGACTATAAGAACATAAATCAAGTTCCTGTAAAAGCACTTTATGACAGCTGTTGATGTAAGAATCGATTTCTAAGTACATTTCATTGAAATTTGATTGATGTCTCTCCTCTGCTCCCAGGTGAGTGTCTGTGTAGCTGTGTACAGGTGTTTATTAGGTTTGTCTCTACCTCTGTTCCCAGGTGAGTGTCCATGCAGTGAAGGAGCTGGATGAGAGTCTGTTTGATGCCTACATCGAGAGGAAGTCAGATCCCATCGTAGGATCTCTAGAACCAGGCATCTACGCTGGATACTTTGACTGGAGGGACTGCAGTACACCTACAGGTACAAACACACACACACACACACACACACACAGATCTACGCTGTCTACTTATTTTATACTTTATTCTACTTTATTTTATATAACCTTTATTTAACTAGGCAAGTCAGTTAAGAAAAAAAATTGTTATTTACAGTACACCTGCAGGTACACACAGATTCTATTTCTATAATTTTTATAATTTTCTCTCTGCATTGTTGGGAAGGGCCTGTAAGTAAGCATTTCACTGTTAGTCCTAGCCTGTTGTTTACCAAGCATGTGACAAATGTGATTTGATCTACCCTGTCTACGTCCATTGGCGCGACTGCACACCTTTATACACACCTTAATCACAGGACTGAGGCCAGTATTCAAACCAACACAGATTAACCACCTGTACACTGCAAAAGACTTTTAAACGCAATTTCCCAGACGTTTGTGGAGATTGCATTCGCAATGTTGAGTTCTTGCACCAACCACAGATGTGACAGAGAGAGGTGGGTTCACCCATAATAACCCCTGACCTATCTAGCCTCTTGGGCTTATCTCCAAAAGCAATACACCTTCCCACTGTCTGGGGAACATTATGGCAGAGGTTTTCAAACTGGGATCTGTGGCCCCCTAAGTTTCCATAGAGGCACTGCAGGGGTTCTGCAAAATTGGATGAAGTTTGGCCCATTCCTCCTGACAGAGCTGGTGTAACTGAGTCAGGTTTGTAGGCCTCCTTGCTCGCACACGCTTTTTCAGTTCTGCCCAAAGCACCAGTTGTGATGTATGTGTAGCATGAATGTACAGTACCAAAAGTTTGGACACACCTACTCATTTAAGGGTTTTTCTTTATTTTTACAATTTTCTACGTTGTAGAATAATAGTGAAGACATCAAAACTAAAATAACACCGATGGAATCATATACAAACCAAAAAAGTGTTTAACAATTCTTCAAAGTACCCACCTTTTTCATTTATGACAGCTTTGTACACTCTTGTCATTCTCTCAACCAGCTTCATGAAATGTAGTTCCATTAACAGGTGTGCCTTGTTAAAAGTTAATTTGTGGAATTTCTTTCCTTAATGTGTTTGAGCCAATCAGTTGTGTTGTGACAAGGTAGGGTTGGTATACAGAAGATACCCTATTTGGTAAAAGACCAAGTCCATATTATGGCAAGAACAGCTCAAATAAGCATAGAGAAACGACAGTCCATCATTACTTTAAGACATGAAGGTTAGTCAATCCAGAAAATGTCAAGAATTTTGAAAGTTTCAAGTGCAGTCGCAAAAACCATCAAGCACTATGATGAAACTGGCTCTCATGAGGACCTCCACAGAATAGGAAGACCCAGTGTTACCTTTGCTGCAGAGGATAAGTTCATTAGAGTTAACTGCACCTCAGATTGCAGCCCAAATAAATGCTTCACAGAGTTCAAGTAACAGACACATCTCAACATCAACTTTTCAGAAGAGACTGCTTGAATCAGGCCTTCATGATCCAATTACTGCAAAGAAACCACTACTTAAAGGACATAAAATAATAATAAGAGACTTCCTTGGGCCAAGAAACACGAGCAATGGATAAATCTGTCCTTTGGTCTGATGAGTCCAAATTTGAGATTTTTGGTTCCAACCGAGGTGTCTTTGTGAGACGCAGAGTAGGTGAACAGATGATATCCATATGTGTGGTTCCTACGGTGAAGCATGGAGAAGGAAGTGTGATGGTGTAGGGATGCTTTGCTGGTGACACTGTCTGTGATTTATTTAGAATTCAAGGCACAGTTATTCTGTAGCGATACCCCATCCCATCTGGTTTGCGCTTAGTGGGACTATCATTTGTTTTTCAACAGGACGATGACCCAAAACACACCTCCAGACTGTGTAAGGGCTATTTGACCAAGAAGGAGAGTGATGGTGTTTATCAGATGACCTGGCCTCCACAATCACCTGACCTCAACCCAATTGAGATGGTTTGGGATGAGTTGGACCGCAGAGTGAAGTAAAAGCAACAAACAAGTGCTCAGCATATGTGGGAACTCCTTCAAGACTGTTGGAAAAGAATTCCTCATGAAGCTGGTTGAGAGAATGCCAAGTGTGCAAAACTGTCATCAAGGCAAAGGGTGGCTACTTTGAAGAATCTCAAATTCTTAATTTTTAATATGTTTAAAAAAAACAATTACTCGTGTTATTGATTCCATATGTATTATTTTATAGTTTTGATGTTTTCACTATTATTCTACAGTGTAGAAAATAGGAAGAAAACATATCAGGGAAAAACCCTTGAATGAGCAGGTATGTCAAAACTTTTGACTGGTAGTGTATATGTGTGTGAGTGAGTGGATGAGTTAGCGAGTGAGCGCATGTGTGCTAAGGTGCGGGGGAATCCGGGCAGGTGGTCAGTCCAATTCAAGTGTTCGGCAGTCTGATGGCTTGTAGATACCAACAGATTCAGAGACTGTTGGTATCAGACCTCATGCTCCGATACCATCTGCCGGACGGTAATGGAGTGAACAGCTCATGGCTGGGGTGTGTGGGGTCCTTGATGACGCTGAGGGACTTCCTCATGCACCGTTTCAAGTAGATGTCCTGGATGGATGGGAGCACGGTCCCAGTGATGTATTGGACCTTCTTCACCACACACTGCACGGGCTTGTGGTCGTGGACAGAGTAATTCCCGTACCAGGCTGTGATGCAACCGGTCAGGACGCTCTTGATGGTGCAGAGGTAGTATTTGGAGAGGACCCAGGGTGGCTTGCCGGTTTTCTTCAGCTGCCTTAGGAAGTAGAGACGCTGTTGCACCCTCTTGACAAGAATGGTGGTGTTGTTGGTTAATGACAAATCCTCTGTGATGTGGACGCAGGGAAACTTCAAACTGCTGACTCTCTCTAATGCAGTCCCCTTGATGTGGATCAGGGCATGTTCCCTCCTCTGCTTCCTGAAGTCAACAACTCTTTTGCTTTGCTGATGTTGAGGGAGCGTTTGTCCTGGCACCACAATACCAGGTCACTTACCACCTCCCTGTGGTTTGCCCGTCAGTATAATAGTAAAATAGAGATTTTGTCAGACGTCATAGGCAGAAGCTCTATAGAGATGATGACTTGGAATGAAATAATAAAGTCATCAAATAAAACAAATATTTTATTAAAGTAAATGAATGTGATTAAATCAATGTATTTATAAAGCCCTTCTTCAGCTGATGTCACAAAGTGCTGTACAGCAACCCAGCCTAAAACCCCAAACAGCAAGCAATGCAGGTGTGGAAGCACTGTGGCTAGGAAAAACTCCCTAGAAAGGCCAGATCCTAGGAAGAAACCTAGAGAGGAACCAGGCTATGAGGGGTGGCCAGTCCTCTTCTGGCTGTGCCGGGTGGAGATTATAAATGATGGTTAATAAGTGATTAGCAGAAATGGGCAGTCACTACCATCATGACATTCAACCCACATAATCCATAGTGCATTTAATGAAAACAATATATAAATAAGGAAATCGAAAACCGTTATTTATTTTTTCATAATCGAACCGAAACCGAACCAACCTCAAAAAGCACTAATCGTAATCGTAATGTATTTAATAAGCCCTTCTTACATAAGCTAATGTCAGAGTGCTGTACAGGGACCCAGCCTAAAACCCCAAACAACAAGCAATGCAGGTGTAAAAGCACGGTGGTTAGGAAAAACTCCCTAGAAAGGCCAGAACCTAGGAAGAAACCTAGAGAGGAACCAGGCTGTGAGGGGTGACCAGTCCTCTTCTGGCTGTGCCGGGTGCAGATTATAACAGAACATGGAACATGGACTGCTGTATGTTAAATATTGTGTGCTATAGCTTGGAAAATAAATACATGTGACTAGATGAAAACATAATGATGTTTGTTTCCAACATTAGGGTTGTTTTCCTAAAGAAATTAAATCTGCTTCGTGTTTTGTTTCATTGACACGATACCGACGAGTATCGCAATACTGGTATCGTCCCAGCCCTACTTTATGGGCACCTTACCAAGACTACCCTTCATATCTGCCTGTTGTGTATTTCTCCACTAAAATATTATCTCTGTCTGTATTTTCTCTACAAGCTAGTCATCAGTTGTTGTGGGTGGGGGAGCTCCTTGTAGGTGTCTCATCTGCACATTACAGGAAATGTCAAACCCTGAATCTTCAGTGAATTCTTCATACAACCATACACACACACTCTAAATTGAAGTGATGTTAGCAGTGACATGGACATATATCATTCTGGTCTGTGGTTTTGTGTGTGTGTATGCACATACACACACAAACACATACACACGGATGTGCTATGAGGCTGTGCACAGGTGAAACTGTGTGGTTTACGTACCTTAAAACAGGAAGTGTTTTGTGCTCGCTCAGAGGAACATAGCCCCACTCCCCTATGCTCCTCAATGTTCCAGGGAGAAAAAGTGGTGCCTTTTACGATTTTGTGTGTTCCGCTAATAGTGAAACAGGAACATTTGGGCTTATTAACCACAGCTATAAGGAATAGGATATGATACTTTCACTGGCTAAGCATGTGGGTGATTGGTGTGTGTATGCTGAGGCCTGCATTGCCAGCGGAAACAAAGAAAGACAACTTTCACTGGTTTTGGTCTTTTGTTTTCTCGTGGTAACACTCTTTAACACATTTAAATGGCCATTTGTTAAAATGCTAAGAATTTTAAATAAAATTCCATGTGAATTTACAATGCAGCTGTGCTGCTGCCAGCGATGGTTCGGGTATTATGGTGCGTCCCTTTCAGATGGTTAAGCATTGCACCTGTGTACTACCATTACAGTGCCTCAATTCCACCTTGCAAAGTTTGCATTTACTTCTCATTTAACTTCTCAAAGTATTGCCATACAGGACTTCACTGCTGTTGCTTGCCTTTCTCTGAAATGTTTCCAATTGTTAACGACGATGGTGGAGAATCGACAAAAAAAATAATTCTTGACTCGTTGCATATCGACTCCAGTGTCAACTCCCATTTCTAAGTGTCAAGATTCAGTATTTTTGGAACGGAGGAGACTGACTTGTTGCTGTACTTCCGAGAACACAAACACTCGCATCTTTCATAGCGAGGGACAGAGACAGAGGAGATAGACATTATATGGCTCATCTCAACCTCTACCAATAGAAATAACTACTTTCGATCTTACCTCGCCTACTGCATTTCAGTCTAGTCTTAGTAAAAGAGAACTGATAAATGTGTTAGGTATGGGATCAGTTTCATATGATCTGTTTTGGGTATTAGACTGGGTTTTGACGTTATTATGAAACTACCTTCTTTCCAAGGTGTGAGGAACTACCTGAAGGAAGCCTTGGTCAACATCATCACTGTTCATGCTGAGGTAAGGCATTGGCCTTTCTGTATAATGAAGAGATGCATGACAAAGATTATTGGGGGCCTTCTGTAATGAGTAGAGCAGTCACAGAGTCAGTAGTCACAGACAGAGTTTGATCTCTCGTTATCCCCCCCGCCCCTCTCTCTCTCTCTCTCTCCACCTTTTTCTCTCTCAGGTCTTCACAGTGTCAAAGGAGCTAGTTCCCAGGGTTCTGACTAGAATCGTTGATGGTGTGGCGGAGGAGATGAGCCGTCTCATGCAGTGTGTGTCATCCTTCAGCATGAACGGAGCCATACAGGTACACACACACACACACACACACACACACACACACTTTCAGATGCCACTCTCTCTCGAGTGAGTCAAATGAAGAGCCACCAACTGGGGGGATTTACCCTCTTTTACTGATGATTCTAAACCCCAGCACCTCAGCTACTGCTATACTACACCCTGTACTGTACACTCTACAGCCCAAACTGAGGATACTTTCAATTTAATTTAAATTACCCTAAAGTGCTCTATTAAATGCCCAGTGCAGCCACTGTTTTATACAGTATATATTTCCACACTATGAAATTGGAATGACGCTTAAATTATGAAAATGATGATAACTGCTCTTTTAGTTTAAGAGCTGTTTGAAAAGACGGACAGAAATGTCAGCTTGTTTTGGTGGGATGGAGTTTTGGCCTGCCTGGTGACATCATCAGGCAGTAAATTAGTTAGTAGACCAATAAGAAAGAGAGTTCTAAACCTCTCTGCCAATAACTAGTTTTCAGTTTTCCTTTCCCCACTCAGACCACTCCCAGACATTCCGAGCAAAATTCTTGCTTGAGAAAGTGCTCTTTGCTAAGAAGCTATTTTTGTTTCTTTTTTATCATTTTAATTACAGTAAGGTACTTAATTGTTACCTAGAAATTATTTGATATTGAAATAAAAACTGCTGCAATGGACCTTTTAACCTCATTTACCCTTTTCTTTTTTTTCTTTATCCACTTCTCCATTTCTCTTGCTCTCACTCACTCACTCAATTTCAATTTAAGGGCTTTATTGGCATGGCATATATTTACATTGCCAAAGCATGTGAAATAGATAATAAAAAATAAACAGTAAACATTACACTTACAAAAGTTCCAAAATAATTAAGACATTTCAAATGTCATATTATGTCTATATACAGTGTTGTAATGATGTGCAAATAGTTAAAGTACAAAAGGGAAAATAAATAAAACATAAATATGGGTTGTATTCACAATGGGGTTTGTTCTTCACTGGTTGCCCTTTTCTTGTGGCAACAGGTCACAAATATTACTGCTGTGATTGCACACAGTGGTATGTCACCCAATAGATATGGGATTTTTTTATCAAAATGGGATTTTTTTTTGAAAATCTTTGTGGGTCTGTGTAATCTGAGGGAAATATGTGTCTCCTATATGGTCATACATTTGGCAGGGGGTTAGGAAGTGCAGTTGTTTCCACCTCATTTCACTCGCTCTCTCTCACTCTTTCCAGGCCCGCTTGGAGATCAATGCTCTGAGAGATGTTGTAGCCTCCTACCTGTCATCTGAGAGCCAGTAAGACCCCAAAAACACTCCCTGAGACTGTACTGTACTACATCACTACACACCTGTGTACCACACGCACACATACACTTTACACACACTGTGCATATTACTGTATACACATGTACATATGTTACAGAAACTACACAGTAGTCTCACTGTCATTCCTGTAAATCACATTAATCTTACCCACGCCTTCTACCAGCCACTCTCTAGTCTACATTACCTGGGGGTACTGTATATTGAAAAGGAAGCAAAAGCAGCACTCCAGCTAGTTTAATCTGTTTTTGTGTTATGGTATGTCTTCTCCTGTGTGTAGTAGAATGTGTTGGTGTGTGTCGTGTGGTGTGGTGTCAACTGTGTGTATCTTGTTTCAGTGCCAACTTCAAGCAGGCTCTGGAGGCCCTCCCCCAGATACACAGTGGAGCGGACCAAAAGTAAGTAATTCATCAAGATAATACTGGTTCCAGTTAAAATATGGAGTGATTTCAGTGCCAACAGAAACTGTATTTCATTTCAATATTTTTGAATTTGTATTTTGATAGATATTAAATGCACAAATTGAGTCATTGAATTCATAAATTGAACTTGTATTTCATGATTTTAAACTGAATTGAATTAATATTGCATTCAGTTTTAAAATTCAACTTAATTGAATATTAAAATTCTGTATTTATATATTCAGTTTAAATATGGAAAATATTGCATTCATTGCCCTGGTATCCAGTTTATAAACTATAATTTCAAGTTTACCAAAGTTTCAAACATTCAACTTCTTAAATGCGTTCGGATTCAGTATTCAAATTCACTTCTCTACATTCAGATTCTAAACCAGAGATAACATCCTGGTACTTTGCCAGGAAGGAATGGTAGAAGAGGACAGATAGAATCAAACAATCTTTGTGTTAAACAGGTTTCTGAAGCCAATGTGTCATTTTGAATACATTTTCTTCCTATGATTTTTGCTCTAGCGTTTGAACCGTTTGGGCTATGAGATGCTTCCAGAGGCAGTTTGGTACTCGGTAGTGAGTGTTGCAACTGAGGACAGACGATTTTTACGCGCTTCAGCACTCAGTAGAATATAACTTTCAGGTCTCTTGAGAAGGTACTCATCACGCAAGCATGGTCCCCAAACCACCTGTTACACTTCATCCCCCTGTGACCTCCTCCTCCTCGAAGAGATCCATTCAAGTCACATAACCAATACCTAGGCTTGCCAGAGACTTGAAACTAACAGGCCCTCATTGTAAATAAGAATTTGGTCTTAACTGACTTGCCTAGTTAAATAAAGGTTAAATATGTGTGTGTGTGTGTGTGTGTGTGTGTGTGTGTGTGTGTGTGTGTGTGTGTGTGTGTGTGTGTTTTTTAAATAAACACAAACTAACACATGTCAAACTAACACATCTTCAGGTCTCAGGCAAGTTTCTTATCACATAAGCATGGATCACCATACCACACTATTTTTATGAGTAACCTAACTGGATCTTGAAGAGTTGTATTAGTGTAGCAGATGGGATCTGTGAAACTCACTCCTCAGCCTGAAGGGTCGCCCCGTGCGCAATTAAATGCCTATTTTTATTTTTATTGCACTTTATTTAACCAGGTAGGCCAGTTGAGAACAAGTTCTCATTTACAACTGCGACCTGGCCACGATAAAGCAAAGCAGTGCGACAAAAACAACAACACAGAGTTACACATGGGATAAAGAAACGTACAGTCAATAACACAATAGAAAAATCTATGTACAGTGTGTGCAAATGTAGTAAGGTAAGGGAGGTAAGGCAATAAATAGGCCATAGTGGCAAAATAATTACAATTTAGCATTAACACTGGAGTGATAGATGTGCCGATGATGATGGGCAAGTAGAGATACTGGGGTGCAAAAGAGCAAAAAAATAAAGAACAGTATGGGGATGAGGTAGTTGGGTGTGCTATTTACAGATGGGCTGTGTACAGGTGCAATGATCGGTAAGCTGTTTTGACAGCTGATGCTTAAAGTTAGTGAGGGAGGGAGGTATAAGTCTCCAGCTTCAGTAATTTTTGCAATTCGTTCCAGTCATTGGCTGCAGAGAACTGGAAGGAAAGGCGGCCAATAGAAGTGCTGGCTTTGGGGATGACCAGTGAAATATACCTGCTGGAGCGTGAGCTACGGGTGGGTGTTGCTATGGTGACCAGTGAGATGAGATAAGGCGGGGCTTTACCTAGCAAAGACTTATAGATGACCTGGAGACAGTGGGTTTGGCGCCGAAAATGTAGCGAGGGCCAGCCAACGAGAGCATACAGGTCGCAGTGGTGGGTAGTATATGGGGCTTTGGTGACAAAACGGATGGCACTGTGATAGGCTACATCCAATTTGCTGAGTAGAGTGTTGGAGGCTATTTTGTAAATGACATCGCCGAAGTCAAGGATCAGTAGGATAGTCAGTTTTACGAGGGTATGTTTGGCAGCATGAGTGAAGAAGGCTTTGTTGCAAAATAGGAAGCCGATTCTAGATTTAATTTTGAATTGGAGATGCTTAATGTGAGTCTGGAAGGAGAGTTTACAGTCTAACCAGACACCAAGGTATTTGTAGTTGTCCACATATTCTAAGTCAGAACCGTCCAGTGTAGTGATGCTAGGCGGGCGGGCAGGTGCGGGCAGCAATAGGTTGAAGAGCATGCATTTAGTCTTACTAGCATTTAAGAGCAGTTGGAGGCCACGGAAGGAGTGTTGTATGGCATTGAAGCTCGTTTGGAGGTTTGTTAACACAGTGTCCGAGGAAGGGCCAGATGTATACAGAATGGTGTCGTCTGCGTAGAGGTGGATCAGAGAATCACCAGCAGCAAGAGCGACATCATTGATATATACAGAGAAAATAGTTGACCCGAGAATTGAACCCTGTGGCACCCCATAGAGACTGCCAGAGGTCCGGACAACAGGCCCTCCGATTTGACACACTGAACTCTGAGAATCTGAGAAGTAGTTTGTGAACCAGGTGAGGCAGTCATTTGAGAAACCAAGGCTATTGAGTCTGCCGATAAGAATGTGGTGATTGACAGAGTCGAAAGCCTTGGCCAGGTCGATGAAAACGCCTGCACAGTACTGTCTTTTATCTATGGCGGTTATGATATCATGTAGGACCTTCAGCGTGGCTGAGGTGCACCCATGACCAACTCGCGTGTGTATAACAAGCGGCAACAGTGAGAGACTGGTGCTTGCTTCGGGACAGAGGCGTTAACCAGCAGTAGCCACTTGGTTGTAGTTAGCTAGCTGCAATGATCCGGTGTAATGGCCCAGAGCTTGCGGCAGGAATCCGGTGATGTGGTGGAGAAAAGCAGTTCGATATGCTCTGGGTTGATATCGCACTGTGCAGACTGGCAGGTATTGACTGAGCTAAAGCTGGCTGGTGTCCGGGCTAAAGGTGAAGACCGCTAGCCGTGGCTAACAGTGACTACTAGCTAGTAGCTAGTTAGCTGGCTAGCTTCTGATGGAGGTTCCAGTTATAACGTATAAAAATAGCAGATCCGTACCACATTGGGTGAGGCGGGTTGCAGGAAAGTATATCGTAGGTGGAAAGTGAGATTAAAATATATACGAAAAAAAACGATAAACTGACTATTTACATGGGACAAGACGGGACAAGACAAACACACTTCCGACTGCTACGCCATCTTGGATACATAGCGCTGGGTTGGTATGCTACAGGAGGGTGGTTGCGTGTTTTTTCAAGGCCGAGGTCCTGAGTTTGAGTCTCCGTATGATCTGAATCAGGGGGACGTGGTACTCACTAATCAAGCTGGACTGTGATCTACAGTTGCGCTCAGCCCAACAGCTCAGCCCAACCGCAGTTGAAGAAGGCCTTTTTCAATAGTGTGGTGGGTAGGAATGCTTCAGGAGGGCGGTTAAGTGTGTTTGCGAGGCAGAGGTCCTGAGTTCCATTCTCGGTACTAGCTGAATCAGGGGGAAGCGGTACTTGCTAAGCAAGTGGCGCATTGTCATCCTTTTACATTTCTTCCAGAACGCTTCCCTATGGGCTTAAGCTTTCCTTTTGTTTAATTTAACCTTGATTTAAGCAGGGAAATCTTATTGAGACCAAGGCCTCTTTTCCAAGGAAGCCCTGCATGTACACAATCATACTAATTTGCAACATTTACAAATACAAAATACTCTATCATCAACTAACAAATCGCAATTATAAAAAATAGGGCTGTGGCTATTGATCTGACATTTTCGGGTTCTGACTTCAAGGATCACGTTCTGCACATGTGTAAAATGCAGGACTCCCTTTTACCTGCAGAGAACAGGCTACTCAGACGAATGGTGCTTGTTTAATACAGTTAGATCAAGTAGAATCAACGTCTGCAAGATCACAATGTTCACAGTATTCTACATAATGGAACCAAATATAATAGCATAGTATAATGTTACTGTAAGACGTAAACACCACCGCATTCAATCGTGAATGATAATTCTTCAAGTTTTCCCCATAGTAAACATTTTATCTCAATCAGTTTCATTGGGATATGCATTTAGATCTTGAGTTATACAGTGTTGGTTCAAAGTAGCCTACACTGTTGTTTTGAATGATGTACAGTGAGCGAATTTAAGAGCAGATGTGTTAACAAAGTAGCCTACGTGTGTACAGTTGAAGTCGGAAGTTTGCATACACTTAGGTTGGAGTCATTAAAACTATAGTTTTAGAAAGTCGGTTAGGACATCTACTTTGTGCATGACACAAGTAATTTTTCCAATAATTGTTTACAGACAGATTATTTCACTTATAATTCACTGTATCACAATTCCAGTGGGTCAGAAGTTTACATACACTAAGTTGACTGTGCCTTTAAACAGCTTGGAAAATTCCAGAAAATGATGTCATGGCTTTAGAAGTTTCTAATAGGCTAATAGACATCATTTGAGTCAATTGGAGGTGTACCTGTGGATGTATTTCAAGGCCTACCTTCAAACTCAGTGCCTCTTTGCTTGACATCATGGGAAAATCAAAAGAAATCAGCCAAGACCTCAGAAAAAGATTGTAGACCTCCACAAGTCTGGTTCATCCTTGGGAGCAATTTCCAAACGCCTGAAGGTACCACGTTCATCTGTACAAACAATAGTATTTAAGTATAAACACCCTGGGACCACGCAGCTGTCATACCGTTCAGAAATAATACACGTTCTGTCTCCTAGAGATGAACGTACTTTGGTGCAAAAAGTGCAAATCAATACCAGAACAACAGCAAAGGACCTTGTGAAGATGCTGGAGGAAACGGGTACAAAAGTATCTATATCCACAGTAAAACGAGTCCTATATCGACATAACCTGAAAGGCCGCTCAGCAAGGAAGAAGCCACTGCTCCAAAACCGCCATAAAAAAAGCCAGACTACGGTTTGCAACTGCACATGGGGACAAAGATCGTACTTTTTGGAGAAATGTCCTCTGGTCTGATGAAACAAAAATAGAACTGTTTGGCCATAATGACCATCGTTATGTTTGGAGGAAAAAGGGGGAGGCTTGCAAGCCGAAGAACACCATCCCAACCGTGAAGCATGGGGGTGGCAGCATCATGTTGTGGGGGTGCTTTGCTGCTTTCACAAAATAAATGGCATCATGAAGAAGTAAAATGATGTGGATATGTTGAAGCAACATCTCAAGACATCAGTCAGGAAGTTAAAGCTTGTTTGCTAATGGGTCTTCCAAATGGACAATGACCCCAAGCATACTTCCAAAGTTGTGGCAAAATGGCTTAAGGACAACAAAGTGCGAGCAAGGAGGCCTACAAACCAGACTCAGTTACACTAGCTCTGTCAGGAGGAATGGGCCATAATTCATCCAACTTATTGTGGGAAGCTTGTGGAAGGCTGCCCGAAACGTTTGACCCAAGTTAAACAATTTAAAGGCAATGCTACCAAATACCGATTGAGTGTATGTAAACTTCTGACCCACTGGGAATGTAATGAAAGAAATAAAAGCTGAAGTAAATAATTCTCTCTACTATTATTCTGACATTTCACATTCTTAAAATGAAGTGGTGATCCCAACTGACCTAAGACAGGGAATTTTTACAAGGATTAAATGTCAGGAATTGTGAAAAACTGAGTTTAAATGTATTTGGCTAAGGTGTATGTAAACTTCCGACTTCAACTGTATTTTGCCTAGTGCCACGCGGTGTTGAGTTTTGACAACATGAGAGAAAAATGTGGTGGTGTTTTTGTCGTAGAGTAACATTATACTATGCTATTATTTTCGGTTCTGATATGTAGAATACTGTGATCATTATGTGATCTTGTAGACAGTGATTCTGCTTGATCTAACTTTATTAAACGAGCATCATTCGCCTGAGTAGCCTGTTCTCTTGATGTAAAGTACAGAAAATACACATGCGCAGAAATTCGGGAAGCTCCAGGTCTTTTAGTAGGTGGATTAAAGATCCCGAAAAAGTTGGATCCGCAGCCATTTTGAAAAAACAAATGTCAACAATTAGCCGTCTGGATTTCCGTAGCGGCACCAAAACATCACATTTTAAGTGGGCTAACACAGTCTTGTGACATGCAGAAGACCCGGTTCAAACCCAGTCAGTCACAGGAGTAAGATTAAATAGGGAGTGGAAAAGCTGTCCTTAGAAGTTCTATGGCAGGGCTATTCAACTACAGTGAGCTCAAAGTATTGGGACAGTGACACATCTTTGGTTGTTTGGGCTCTGTACTCCAGCACTTTGGATTTTAAATGAAACAATGACTATGAGGTTAAAGTGCAGATTGGCGTCTTTAATTTAAGGATATTATAATCCATATCGGGTGAATTGATTAGAAATTACAGCACTTTTTGTACATAGTCCCCCCCCATTTTAGGGACCAAAATTCACTTATGTGTGTATTAAAGTAGTAAAATGTTTAGTATTTGGTCCCATACTCATAGCATGCAATGACTACATGAAGCTTGTGACTTTGCTGTTTGTTTTGGTTGTGTTTCAGTTTGTTTTGTGCCATTAGAAATCAATGGTAAATTATGTATTGTGTCACTTTGGAGTCACTTTTATTGTAAACAAGAATAGAATATGTTTCTGAACACTTCTATATTAATGTGTATGCTACCATGGTTAAACACTTCTACGTTAATGTGGATGGTACCATGATTGCGGATAATCATGAATGAATCGTGATGATGAGCGAGAAAGTAACAGACGCACAAATATCTTACCCCCCCTCCAGAACATGCTAACCTCCCCTGTTATTGTAATGGTGAGCATTTAGCATGTCTTGGGAGTATGATATTTGTGCATCTAACTTTCTCACTCATCATTATTCACGATTCATTAATGATTATCTGTAATCACAGCCTGGTCTCATAGACTAGACATAACGTAGTAAATCTGGGCCACTCAAATTAGTATGATATGTTACATTTGGTATGGTTACATAAGACATGGTTACTTGAGGCAAAAAACTAAAGTAGGGTGGTTAGTCGGTGTGGTTGGGTGGGCGTATAACGCAAACGTCTAGCAACACAAAGGTTGCGAGTTAGAATCTCATCACGGCAACTTTAGCATTTTAGCTAATTAGAAACTTTTTTAGCTACTTTGCAACTAATTAGCAAGTTAGCGAACCCTTCCCCTAACCTTAACCCTTTAACCTAACTCCTAAACTTAACCCTAACCCTAGCCTAGCTAATGTTAGCCAGCTAACTAACATTAACCACCTAGTTAGAATTTGGTGACAAACAATTTTCGTTCTTGCATAATCAAGGATTGGAGTTTGTTAGAATTTGTGGGTTTTTGTTTGTCCACCCGCCTCTAGAGGATTGACCACAAGTCCTCAGTGGGATTAAGGTCTGGGGAGTTTCATGGCCATGGACCGAAAATATCGATGTTTGTTCCCCGAGCCACTTAGTTATCACTTTTTCCTTATAGCAAGGTGCTCCATCATGCTGGAAAAGGAATTGTTTGTCACCAAACTGTTCCTGGATGGTTGGGAGAAGTTGCTCTCGGAGGATGTGTTGGTACCATTCTTTATTCATGGCTGTGTTCTTAGGCAAAATTGTGAGTGAGCCCACTCCCTTGGCTGAGAAGCAACCCCACACATGAATGGTCTCAGGATGCTTTACTGTTGGCATGACACAGGACTGATGGTAGCGCTCACCTTGTCTTCTCCGGACAAGCTTTTTTCCGGATGCCCCAAACAATCGGAAAGGGGATTCATCAGAGAAAATTACTTTACCCCAGTCCTCAGCAGTCCAATCCCTGTACCTTTTGCAGAATATCAGTCTGTCCCTGATGTTTTTCCTGGAGAGAAGTGGCTTCTTTGCTGCCCTTCTTGACACCAGGCCATCCTCCAAAAGTCTGTGCGTGCAGATGCACTCACACCTGCCTGCTGCCATTCCTGAGCAAGCTCTGTACAGGTGGTGCCCCGATCCCGCAGCTGAATCAACTTTAGGAGACGGTCCTGGCGCTTGCTGGACTTTCTTGGGCGCCCTGAAGCCTTCTTCACAACTATTGAACCGCTCTCCTTGAAGTTCTTGATGATCTGATAAATGGTTGATTTAGGTGCAATCTTCCTGGCAGCAATATCCTTGCCTGTGAAGCTATTTTTGTGCAAAGCAATGATGACGGCATGTGTTTCCTTGCAGGTAACCATGGTTGACAGAGGAAGAACAATGATTCTAAGCACCACCCTCCTTTTGAAGCTTCCGGTCTGTTATTCAAACTCAATCAGCATGACAGAGTGATCTCCAGCCTTGTTCTCGCCAGCCTTGTCCTCGTTAACGAGAGAATCACTGACATGATGTCAGCTGGTCCTTTTGTGGCAGGGCTGAAATGCAGTGGAAGTGTTTTTGGGGGATTCAGTTCATTTGCATGGCAAAGAGGGACTTTGCAATTCATCTGATCACTCTTAATGACATTCTGGAGTATATGCAAATTACCATCATACAAACTGAGGCAGCAGACTTTGTGAAAATGTATATTTGTGTCATTCTCAAAACTTTTGGCCATGACTGTACAACTGACTAGGTATCCCCCCTTCCTTTCCTTTAAATTAATTATCTCGGATTTACATACCGAATAATACGAAATGCTCTGAGACCAGGTTTGTAATCATGGTAGCATCCACATTAATGTAGAAGTGTTTAGAAACATATTCTTATCAGGACCAAATACTTATCAGGACCAAATACTTCACTTTTGACTACTTCAATACACATTTGTGAATTTGTCCTAATATTTTTGGTCCCCTAAAATGTACAAAAGGTGCTGTAATTTCTAAACAATTCACCCGATATGGATGAAAACACCCACAAATTAAAGCGAACAGTCTGCACTTTAACCTCCATAGTTATCATTTAGAATCCAAAGTGCTGGTGTACAGAGCCAAAATAACAAC
The DNA here is from genome assembly GCA_030435695.1 of Brachymystax lenok tsinlingensis. NCBI lineage: Eukaryota > Metazoa > Chordata > Actinopteri > Salmoniformes > Salmonidae > Brachymystax > Brachymystax lenok. The sequence goes on from CM059790.1 coordinate 33,347,120, forward strand.
ATAATTGTCACTGTCCCAATACTTTAGGAGCTCACTGTATATTGTTATTGGGGTCCAAATTGCTGTTTTTGTCACCCCCCTTTCTGTGCGTCCTGTAAGTATCATAGAGGGGAACAGAAGGCACAACCATGTACCAGAGAGACTTAGCTTACAGGAATTGGGTCATAATACGTTTCAAACGCTAGCGCCAAATTCTTTGGAAGAAAATACATTTTACATACAACATTGGCTTCAGAAACGCTAGAAACCTGTTTAACACAGAGAGTGTTTGATTATATATGTTATTTTCTACCGTTCCTTGCTGGCAGGAGTACCAGGATATTGTCTCAGGTTTTGAGTCTGAATTTAAAGAACTGAATTTGAAAACTGAATCCGTATGCATGTAAGAAGTTGAATATATTAAACTTTCGTAAACTTGAAATGATAGATAATACCTTTCATGAAACAGTGGTATCAAAACAAGGTTATAACATTTACAGAAAAGACAGTAATGCCAATGGTGGAGGTGTTGCCGTTTATATTCAGAACCACATTCCTGTAAAGCTTAGAGAGGATCTCATGTTAAATACTGTTGAAGTAATTTGGCTAAAAGTTCATCTGCCTCACCTAAAACCCATTCTGGTGGGAAGCTGCTATAGACCATCAAGTGCTAACAGTCAGTATCTGGAAAATGTGTGAAATGCTTGATAATGAATGTTATATCAACAGAGAGGTATATTTTCTAGGTGATTTAAATATTGACTGGCAATATTAAAAGAACCAGTTTGAAGCTATCGGTCAATCTACCAGGGTAGTTACAAACAGCACAGGAATGAAATCATCAACATGTATTGATCACATCTTAACTAATGCTGCAGAAATTAGCTTTAAAGCAATATCCAAATCCATCGGATGTAGTGATCACAATATAGCAGTCATATCTAAGAAAACCAAAGTTCCAAAGGCTGGGACTAATATAGGGTATAAGAGGTCATACAATATGTTTTGTAGTGATTCCTATGTTGTTGATGTAAAGAATATTTGTTGGTGGTGTGTAATGAGGAACAACCAGACTTTGCACTTGACACATTTATGAAATTGCTTATCTCAGTTACTAATAAGCATGCACACATTAGGAAAAATACTAAAAACTGTTAAAACCCTGTGGATTGATGAGGAGTTGAAAGAATTTTAGAAATCATGTGACTAAACTGAATAAAAAGAAGAAGAAACTACACTATGAAACAAAGATAAATGACAAAGAATCATAGTAAAAAGCTTTGGAGCACCTTAAATGAAGTTATGGGAAAAAAAGGCATTCATTGAATCAGATGGCTCATTCATCACAAAACCGACTGATATTGCCAACTACTTTAAAGATTTTTTTATTGGCAAGATTAGCAAACGTAGGCATGACATGCCAGCAACAAACGCTGACACTACACATCCAACTATAACTGTTCAAATTATGAAAGACAAGCATTGTAATTTTGAATTCCGTAAAGTGAGTGTGGAAGAAGTGAAAAGTCTATCAACAATTACAAGCCTTTGGGGTCTGACAACTTGGATGGAAAATTACTGAGGATAATAGCGGATACAATGACTAGATACAATGCTATTTTACTGTAAACAAACAGACTTTCAACACGCTTATAGGGAAGGACATTCAACAAGCACAGCACTTACACAAATGACTGATGATTGGCTGATGATTGTGAGGGCTGTTTTGTTAGACTTCAGTGCGGCTTTTGACCTTATCAATCAGTCTGCTGCTGGAAAAACGTATGTGTTATGGCTTTACACCCCCTACTATATTGTTGGTAAAGAGTTACCTGTCTAACAGAACACAGAGGGTGTTCTTTAATGGAAGCCTCTCCAACACAATCCAGGTTAAATCAGAAATTCCCCAGGGCAGCTGTTTAGGCCCCTTACTTGTTTCAATCTTGGCTATTGACATGCCACTGCTTTGAGTAAAGCCAGTGTGTCTATGTATGCGGATGACTCAACACTATACACATCAGCTACTACAGGGGCTGAAATGACTGCAACACTTAACAAAGAGCTGCAGTTAGTTTCAGAATGGGTGGCAAGGAATAAGTTAGTCCTAAATATTTCAAAAACTAAACGCATTGTATTTGGAACAAATCATTCACAAAATTAGGTAATTAATAATGTGGAAATTGAGCAAGTTGAGGTAACTAAACTGCTTGAAGTAACCCTGGATTGTAAACTGTCATGGTCAAAACATGTTGATACAACCTGGACACCCATGCATACCCCACAAGACATGCCACCCGAGGTCTCTTCACAATCCCCAAGTCCAGAACAGACTATGGGAGGCGCACAGTACTACATAGAGCCATGACTACATGGAATTCTATTCAGTAGAATCAGGAGAAAAAGGGTAGAAATACACCTTATGGAACAGCAGGGACTGTGAAGTGACACACACACAGGTACAGACACACGCATACACACACAGGCGCTAGCACACACATTCTACACACACACACGTATGTTGTAATATTGTTGTGTAGTGGTATCATACATTTTGTGTTGTGGATATGTGGTGGTGTGACAGTGTTATATGATGTAATGTAAGTGTCTTAATGTGTTTGGAGTAGCTGCTGCCTTGGAAGCAGCTAATGGGGATCCCTAATAAAATACAAAAAGGTTCTTAACTTGATACACAGACAATGACTGCAATATTTAAAATATTGAAACAGAATACATAAATATTAAAGATGCACTATGCAGAAATCGCTCTGACATTTCCTGGTTTCTGAAATACTAATAGTTCGCCATATTTCAGTTTGACAAAACAAGCAAGTATAGTGTAGAGTCATTGTACCATCTAAACTGCTGTGAAATATATTTTCCATAACAAAAAATATAGTATTTTCAGCTGTTTTGAAGCTGGTGTACAAAACCATAAGTAAAAGACGCAAAAACGAAACATAAGAACATGAAGCATAGTAAAAGCGCACATAGAACCAATCTACCGCTTCTTAGACTTGCTTTGAATGAGAATGACACATCTATAACTCACATTTCTATGTGAATTTGGTCGGGTCGCCCAAAAAGATTGCCCAAATACGAGTCAAAAGTTTGGACACACCTACTCATTCCAGGGTTTTTCTTTGTTTTTACTATTTTCTACATTGTAGAATAATAGTGAAGACATCCAAACTATGAAATAACACATATGGAATCATGTAGTAACCAAAAAAGTGTTAAACAAATCATAATCAAAATATATTTTATATTTGAGATTCTTCAAAGTAGCCACCCTTCACTCCTGGCATTCTCTCAACCAGCTTCATGAGGTAGTCACCTGGAATGCATTTCAATTAACAGGTGTGTCTTGTTAAAAATGTATTTGTGGAATTTCCCTTAATGCGTTTGAGTCAATCAGTTGTGTTGTGATGAGGTAGGGGTGGTATACAGAAGATAGCCCTATTTGGTAAAAGACCAAGACCATATTATGGCAAGAACAGCGCAAATAAGCAAAGAGGAACGACAGTCCAGTCCATCATTACTTAAATACATGAAGGTCAGTCAATCTGGAAAATTTCAAGAATTTTGAAAGTTTCTTCAAGTGCAGTCGCAAAACCCTTCAAGCACTATGAGGAAACTGGCTCTCATGAGGACCGCCACAGGAAAGGAAGACCAAGTGTTACCTCTGTTGCAGAGGGTAAGTTCGTTAGAGTTGACAGCCTCAGAAATTGCAGCCCAAATAAATGCTTCACAGAGGTCAAGTAACAGACACATCTCAACATCAACTGTTCAGGGGGGAGACTGCGTTAATCAGGACTTCATGGTCGAATTGCTGCAAATAAACCACTACTAAAGGACACCAAAAATAAGAAGAGACTAGCTTGGGCTAAAAACACCAGAAATGGATATTGGTGGATATTGGTGGAAATCTGTCCTTTGGTCTGATGAGTCCAAATTTGCGAGTTTTGGTTCCAACCGCCGTGTCTTTGTGAGACGCAGAGTAGGTGAACGGATGATCTCCGCATGTGTGGTTCCCACCGTGAAGTATGGAGGAGGAGGTGTGATTGTGTGGGGCTGCTTTGCTGGTGACACTGTCTGTGATTTATTGGCACACTTAACCAGCATGGGTACCACAGCATTCTGCAGTGATACCCATTTCATCTGGTTAGTGGGTCTATCATTTGTTTTTCAACAGTAAAATGACCCAACACACCTCCAGGCTGTGTAAGGACGTTTTGACCAACAAGGAGTGTGATGGAGTGCTGCATCAGATGACCTGGCCTCTAAAATCAATTGAGATGGTTTGGGATGAGTTGGACCGCAGAGTGAAGGAAAAGCAGCCAAAAGTGCTCAGCATATGTGGGAACTCCTTCAAGACTGTTGGAAAAGCATTCCAGGTGAAGCTGGTTGAGAGAATGCCAAGCGTGTGCAAATCTGTCATCAAGGCAAAGGGTGGCTACTTTGAAGAATCTATAATGTAAAATATATATATCATGTAATCACTTTGGTGACTACATGATTCTATATGTGTTATTTCATTGTTTTGATGTCTTCATTATTATTCTACAATGTAGAAAATTGTAAAAAAAAATCAAATTGAATGAGTAGGTGTGTCCAAACTTTTGACTGGTACTGTACGTATTGCAGATTTAAATATTCAATAAAAAAATTATATAATTTTAAAACTGAATGCAATTTTCAGTCAATTCAGTTTCATATCTTGAAATACAAGTTTAATTTATGAATTCAATGATTCAATTTGTCCATTACAAATTCAAAAATATTGAATTAAAATACAGTTTGGTTGGCACTGAAATCTCTCCAGTTACACCCTCATTTAATATCACGATTCTACCTCTTTCTTTCCCTGCTTCCATCTCTCTTTTTTCATTCTCCCTCTCTTTCCCTTGTTCTATCTCTCTTGACTTTCTCTCTCTCTCTCTCTCTCTCTCTCTCTCTCTCTCTCTCTCTGTAGGTTACTCGAGGAGTTGCTAAATAGGTTTAAGAGCAGTATGCAGCTCCAACTCACCTGTTTCCAGCCCTCTAATGTCCAGCCTGTCAAGAGATGAGCCAAACGTCTGTACGTCTCTTCAACATTAGAATAATGGCATTATAGTATCTATCTATCAAATTATTTGCAATGCCTATTTACTTGTCTCAATAAGCTTTCACAGCCTTTTGTTCAATTGTTATAAGATCTATAGTAGACTGGGAAATTAGCCTTTTCTCACACTAATCACATTTTTTTACTTAGATATGTACACTAATTTCCTGAGGGGCAATTCCACAGCAATGAAATTATGCTTTGACTCAGTTTTTTCACCTTAAAATGTATGCCAAAAAAAACATTGATTTCAAAAGTTTAACAAACTCTACTACTCTATGCACAGGGACGACTTTCAACAATCCACTGAAAAAAATATACTAATGTAGTGTAAGAATTTTGCACATGCAAACTTTGGTAACGGAATTACGGTAAAATCTCCCTCAGGGTTTTATGCGGCAATGTTTTCCAAAAACAAAATATCTGCTCCTAATTAGGATTGAAAGACATCTGAAGAAATCACCTATGAAATGACACCTTGAGTTTGATAAAATCTCTTTTGGTTATTGAAATACAGTAAGTGAAGTGGATTTACACCTGGTAACAGAATTAAAGTAATGAACGAAATTACATTGTGGGTCCCTGATCTGTACTATACATGCATAATGCATAATTATGGATTTGAATGTCATTCAAATGTTTCACAAGTTTGGACATCACAGAAGAGTCGGAGGTTTACATACACATACACTTGGGACAAACAACAAGTCAGGTTCATCCTTGGGAGCAATTTCCAAACGACTGAAGGTACTACGTTCATCAGTACAAACAATGGTACGCAAGTATAAACACCATGGGACCACGCAGCCGTCATACCGCTCAGGAAGGAGACGCGTTCTGTCTCCTAGAGATGAACGTATTTTGGTGCGAAAAGTGCAAATCAATCCCAGAACAACAGCAATGGACCTTGTGAAGATGCTGGAGGAATCAGGTACAAAAGTATCTATATCCACAGTAAAACGAGTCCTATATCAACATAACCTGAAAGGCCACTCAGCAAGGAAGAAGCCACTGCTCCAAAACCGCCATTAAAAAAGCCAGACTACGGTTTTCAACTGCACATGGGGAATAAGATTGTACTTTTTGGAGAAATGTCCTCTGGTGTGATGAAACAAAAATAGAACTGTTTGGCCATAATGAACATCATCATGTTTGGAGGAAAAAGGGGGAGGCTTACAAGCCGAAGAACTCCATCCCAACCGTGAAGCACAGGGGTGGCAGCATCATGTTGTGGGGGTGCTTTGCTGCAGGAGGGACTGGTGCACTTCACAAAATAGACGGCATCATGAGGTTGGAAAGTTATGTGGATATATTGAAGCAACATCTCAAGACATCAGTCAGGAAATTAAAGCTTGGTCGCAAATGTGTCTTCCAAATGGACAATGACCCCAAGCATACTTCCAAAATGGCTTAAGGACAACAAAGTCAAGGTATTGGAGTGGCCATCACAAAGCCCTGACCTCAATCCTATAGAAAATGTGTGGGCAGAACTGAAAAAGCATGTGCGTGCAAGGAGGCCTACAAACCTGACTCAGTTACACCAGCTCTGTCAGGAGGAATGGGCCAAAATTCATCCAACTTATTGTGGGAAGCTTGTGGAAGGCTACCTGAAACGTTTGACCCAAGTTAAACAATTTAAAGGCAATGCTATCAAATACTATTTGAGTGTATGTAAACTTCTGACCCACTGGGAATGTGATGAAAGAAATAAAAGCTGAAATAAATCATTCTTTCTGCTATTATTCTGACATTTCACATTCTTAAAATGAAGTGGTGATCCTAACTGACCTAAGACAGGGAATTTTTACTAGGATTAAATGTAAAAAACTGAGTTTAAATGTATGTAAACTTCCGACTTCAACTGTACATGCTGCCACACCCTTGACTCTATTGAGTTGAGCCATGGGGTTAGCTCAGGGGTTTTTATCACAAAACATAGTAACATTTTACACACATTCATGAGTGATTATGAAAGCATCACTCATTACCAGAGAACTCAACACAAAACTCAATCGGGACTTTAATAGCCTACCAGCAATAACCTACACTACATGGCCAAAAGAATGCTCGTCGAACATCTCATTCCAAATCATGGGCATTAATATGGAATTGTTCCCCCTACTCTTCTGGGAAGGCTTTCCACTGGATGGTAGAACATTGCTGTGGGGACTTGCTCCATTCAGCCACAAGAGCATTAGTGAGGTCGGGCACTGATGTTGGGTGATTAGGCCTGGCTCGCAGTCGGCGATCTTGAAAAACCATTTCTGTATGGACCTTGCTTTGTGCACGGGAGCATTGTCATACGGAAACAGGAAAGGGCCTTCCCCAAGTTTGGGGCCTGAAACATGAAAAACAGCCCCAGACCATTATTCCTCCTCCATCAAACTAGACTTTTTTCACTTCACAATAACAGCACTTACAGTTGACCAGGGCAGCTCTAGCAGGGCAGACATGTCTCGAACTGACTTGTTGGAAAAGTAGCATCCTATGACGGTGCCACGTTGAAAGTCAATGAGCTCTTCAGTACGGGCCAATCTCCTGACAGTGTTTGTCTATGGAGATTGCATGGCTGTGCACTCATTTTTATACACTTGTCAGCAGGGGTGTGGCTGAAATAGCCGAATCCACGAATTTAGCGCTAATATAACCAAAAATGCTAATAAAATGAGAAAAACAAACCAAAAAATGTGCTTATCTTCTCATTGCCACTATCGACTGTTCGAGAAAAAGCAATTATCATCAGCAGCACCATAACCCCAGGCCAGGCAGGAGACATTTCATCAGCAGCACCATAACCCCAGTCCCAGCAGAGGACATTTCATCAGCAGCACCATAACCCCAGGCCAGGCAGGGGACATTTCATCAGCAGCACCATAACCCCAGGCCAGGCAGGGGACATTTCATCAGCAGCACCATAACCCCAGGCCAGGCAGGGGACATTTCGCCAGCAGCACCATAACCCCAGGCCAGGCAGGGGACATTTCATCAGCAGCACCATAACCCCAGGCCAGGCAGGGGACATTTCGTCAGCAGCACCATAACCCCAGGCCAGGCAGGGGACATTTCGTCAGCAGCACCATAACCCCAGGCCAGGCAGAGGACATTATCATCAGTAGCACCATAACCCCAGGCCAGGCAGGGGACATTATCAGCAGCAGCACCATAACCCCAGGCCAGGCAGGGGACATTATCAGCAGCAGCACCATAACCCTAGGCCAGGCAGGGGACATTATCATCAGTAGCACCATAACACCAGGCCAGGCAGGGGACATTATCATCAGTAGCACCATAACCAGAGGCCAGGCAGGGGACATTATCATCAGCAGCACCATAACCCCAGGCCAGGCAGGGGACATTATCATCAGCAGCACCATAACCCTAGGCCAGGCAGGGGACATTATCATCAGCAGCACCATAACCCTAGGCCAGGCAGGGGACATTATCATTGGCAGCACCATAACCCCAGGCCAGGCAGGGGACATTATCATCAGCAGAACCATAACCCCAGGCCAGGCAGGAGACATTTCATCAGCAGCACCATAACCCCAGGCCAGCAGGGGACATTTCATCAGCAGCACCATAACCCCAGGCCAGGCAGGGGACATTATCATCAGCAGAACCATAACCCCAGGCCAGGCAGGAGACATTTCATCAGCAGCACCATAACCCCAGGCCAGCAGGGGACATTTCATCAGCAGCACCATAACCCCAGGCCAGGCAGGGGACATTATCATCAGTAGCACCATAACCAGAGGCCAGGCACGGGACATTATCATCAGCAGCACCATAACCCCAGGCCAGGCAGGGGACATTATCATCAGCAGAACCATAACCCCAGGCCAGGCAGGAGACATTTCATCAGCAGCACCATAACCCCAGTCCAGGCAGGGGACATTATCATCAGCAGCACCATAACCCCAGGCCAGGCAGGGGACATTATCATCAGTAGCACCATAACCCCAGGCCAGGCAGGGGACATTATCATCAGCAGCACCATAACCCCAGGCCAGGCAGGGGACATTATCATTGGCAGCACCATAACCCCAGGCCAGGCAGGGGACATTATCATCAGCAGAACCATAACCCCAGGCCAGGCAGGAGACATTTCATCAGCAGCACCATAACCCCAGTCCCAGCAGAGGACATTTCATCAGCAGCACCATAACCCCAGGCCAGGCAGGGGACATTATCATCAGCAGCACCATAACCCCAGGCCAGGCAGGGGACATTATCATCAGTAGCACCATAACCAGAGGCCAGGCAGGGGACATTATCATCAGCAGCACCATAACCCCAGGCCAGGCAGGGGACATTATCATCAGCAGAACCATAACCCCAGGCCAGGCAGGGGACATTATCATCAGCAGAACCATAACCCCAGGCCAGGCAGGAGACATTTCATCAGCAGCACCATAACCCCAGTCCAGGCAGGGGACATTTCATCAGCAGCACTATAACCCCAGGCCAGGCAGGGGACATTATAATTAGTAGCACCATAACACCAGGCCAGGCAGGGGACATTATCATCAGCAGCACCATAACCCCAGGCCAGGCAGGGGACATTATCATCAGCAGCACCATAACCCCAGGCCAGGCAGGGGACATTATCATCAGCAGCACCATAACACCAGGCCAGGCAGGGGACATTATCATCAGCAGCACCATAACCCCAGGCCAGGCAGGGGACATTATCATCAGCAGCACCATAACACCAGGCCAGGCACGGGACATTATCATCAGCAGCACCATAACCCCAGGCCAGGCAGGGGACATTATCATCAGTAGCACCATAACCAGAGGCCAGGCAGGGGACATTATCATCAGCAGCACCATAACCCCAGACCAGGCAGGGGACATTATCATCAGTAGCACCATAACCCTAGGCCAGGCAGGGGACATTATCATCAGTAGCACCATAACACCAGGCCAGGCAGGGGACATTATCATCAGTAGCACCATAACCAGAGGCCAGGCAGGGGACATTATCATCAGCAGCACCATAACCCCAGGCCAGGCAGGGGACATTATCATCAGCAGCACCATAACCCTAGGCCAGGCAGGGGAAAAGCCATTTAGACTGCAGTTGTTTTGATTCTCTCTTATTTCTGATCTGTTCTAAACTTAGCTCTATATGTGGAGTGTCCACCCACGGATTCATTAACATCAGCAGTTTGTTCAAAGCCCTCAGGTCTCATCCTTCCACAACCGGTACTGTTTACAGTGCCAGAGAAGTGAGGTGGGGAGGGGAGTTTTTACACCACACTTCTGTTCCATTTTGGACGCAGGTGAAAACATGTTTACATCGATCAAGGTGGATTCTTTGAAATAGGTGTTTTTGGTAATAAGGCTGTAATGGGAAGAACCACAGGTTACAGAGGGATTTTGTAGGTAGGTGGTGGAACAAATGGTCAGACAAATTAGTTTATTTTCTTTGATCATCCTTATCAGACATCTTATAAACCTGGTGTATGGTGTCTCATCCTTAAGCGTGGTTCAACCCTGTCCTTCCTTACAATGGTACACCTGTTCACTAATGGTTATACATATCAGTGTAATTTATAAGACTTTTTAATCTATAACCGTTTCCCCAAAAAATAGTACATTATTACTATTACATATATTACAGTATATTACAATTGAAAGTACTACCCAGTCTTGTTTACTTTATCAGTACTACCCAGTCCTGTTTACGTTATCAGTACTACCTAGTCTTGTTTACTTTATCAGTACTACCCAGTCTTGTTTACTTTATCAGTACTACCCAGTCCTGTTTACTTTATCAGTACTACCCAGTCTTGTTTACTCTATCAGTCAGTCAGTGATTGAGAATTCAACTGAGGGTTTTTCACTATTCTTCCATGGAAATTGAAATGTAGTCAGCGTATGTAGAGGCACCCCAGGAAACACTTGCATCAGTTCTAAACGCTATGGCTCTTAGGGCCCTGTTGGGGTGGAAAGAGTGGCCAACCTCTTCCTCTTCCCCTGGTGATGTCATCACACATTGTTTATGACAGCGTTCTCCTGTGAGTGTGTTTGATTAACCAGCGTCATCCTGCATCTGAACCAGGCTTCCTGTACACAGACGCACAAAAGCACACACACACACACGTAAACACATGCACACATCCGAAGGATGTCACTTCACCACAAATCCCTTGTCTAACATAAGCCCTCTAGCTATTTGATTGAATGTCTATGTATGTCTCAAAAGATGCACCATTTTTGCTTTGGTACAATTTTTTAATTTTTCTATTACAATACATGTTCCGTATGTATGACAGACAGCTTATCGAAGGGTTCAGCATGCTAGTCAGTGTTTCAGTGTGGTCCAATCTCACTGAGTTTATCAAAGGGTTCAGCATACTAGTCAGTGTTTCAGTGTGGTCCAATCTCACTGAGTTTATCGAAGGGTTCAGCATGCTAGTCAGTGTTTCAGTGTGGTCCAATCTCACTGAGTTTATCAAAGGACTCAGCATGCTAGTCAGTGTTTCAGTGTGGTCCAATCTCAGAGGCCATCTTTGGGCATCTCTATTACAGTATTCCCTATTATTCAGTATTGATGCTGGGAAATCTACATACAGTAGTAGCAACAGTAGTCAGGTAAAATGTCCAACAAAGTTACAGAAGAAATTGAGCAAACACAATTAAGCACATAAAAAAACATGTTGATACAATCACTACAGCTGTCAGTTCTGTTGCTGTCAGAAAGTGGACGTTGAAACACAAAATGTCAATCAAGTTTGGGTCTCTAAGGCCAAAGGACGGCTCCCTGAGTTGTTGAAATAAAGTTTGATCCAAAGAAAGTTTGGAACATTGACTCCCTTGAGTCCTTACAACACACTATCTGTTACAATCTCTTCAGTGGTCCCGTGGAATGTTCCTACATAGCCTGGCTTGGTTCAGTTCAGTCTAGCCTGGCTTGATTCAGTCTGGCCTGGCTTGGTTCAGTCTGGCCTGGCTTGGTTCAGTCTGGCCTGGCTTGGTTCAGTCTGTCTTGGATTGGAGTGGCATAGTTCTGCTTCGGCTTGGAGTGAAATCTGGGATCCAGAGTACAGGGAAATGACTCTCCTCTCCCCAGGCTTTCTCCCGTCTCCTCCTCTCCCCATATCCTGCACCGCAGTCTGACTCTGATCAGAGATTATCAGATATGTCAGTCCTGCAGGGTGTTGCTATGGTGATGCGTGATGACCCTCTGGTAGTCCTCAGTTAAGGCAGGTGTCATGCTGTGTTCTGTGACCCCTGGGAGGGAGAGGTCGTAGCTGCGGTAGTAGTGTCCGCTGGTCTGCTGGTGCTGGGTGTAGTATAGGAGCTGCCTGGCAAACATGGGCTCCACCTGCAGGGGTGGAGGGGAACAGCAGGGATCAGTACTGGTGTCACTGGGAGGTGGTGGCGGTGGTAATGGGGCATAGCCACGGGACGTAGGGGTGCTGAGGGAGCTGCAGCAACCCCTGATAAATACCCCCCCGAAAAATGTTTCTTTCCTAAATATATACACTACCGTTCAAAAGATGGGGTCACTTAGAAATGTCCTTGTTTTTGAAAGAAAATCTATTTTTTTGTCCATTAAAATAACATCAAATTGATCAGAAATACAGTGTAGACATTGTTAATGTTGTAAATGACTATTGTAGCTGGAAATAGCAGATTTTTTATGGAATATCTACATAGGTGTGCAGAGGCCCATTATCAGCAACCGTCACTGTGTTAGCTATTCCAAGTTTATCATTTTAAAAGACTAACTGATCATTAGAAAACCCTTTTGCAATTATGTTAGCACAGCTGAAAACTGTTGTTCTAATTAAAGAAGCAATAAAACTGGCCTTATTTAGACTAGTTAGACTGGGAGCTTCATTTAATAGTACCCGCAAAACACCAGTCTCAACGTCAACAGTGAAGAGGCGACTCCGGGATGCTGGCCTTCTAGGCAGAGTTCCTTTGTCCAGTGTCTATGTTCTTTTGCCCATCTTAATCTTTTATTTTTATTGGCCAGTCTGAGATATGGCTTTTTCTTTGCAACTCTGCCTAGAAGGCATCCCGGAGTCGCCTCTTCACTGTTGATGTTGAGACTGGTGTTTTGTGGGTACTATTTAATGAAGCTGCCAGTTGAGGACTTGTGAGGCGTCTGTACTTGTCTTCTTGCTCAGTTGTGCACCAGGGCCTCCCACTCCTCTTTCTATTCTGGTTAGAGACTGTTTGCGCTGTTCTGTGAAGGGAGTAGTACACAGCGTTGTACGAGATCTTCAGTTTCCTGGCAATTTCTCGCATGGAATAGCCTTCATTTCTCAGAACAAGAATAGACTGATGAGTTTCAGAAGAAAGTCTTTGTTTCTGGCCATTTTGAGCCTGTAATCGAACCCACAAATGCTGATGCTCCAGATACTCAACTAGTCTAAAGAAGGACAGTTTTATTGCTTCTTCAAAAACAAGGAAATTTCAACGTGACCCCAAACTTTTGAACGGTAGTGTATATACATTAACAGTCAAAAGTTTGGACATACCTAACGTTACTCATTCAAGGATTTTTCTTTATTTTTACTATTTTCTACATTGTAGAATAATAGTGAAGGCATCAAAACTATGAAATAACACATATAACACTGTACATGATTCCATATGTGTTATTTCATATTTTTGATGTCTTCATTATAATTCTACAATGTAGAAAATAGTACAAATAAAGAAAAACCCTGGAATGAGTAGGTGTGTCCAAACTTTTGACTCGTAGTGTATATTTAACATAAAACATTTGTGCACTAGGCCTTTATTACTCCTGTGTTAGGGGAGACCAATACCTGTCATCAGAGCAGTGAAAAATGACCCCTTTTTTCTCTTTGCATTGTTGGGAAGGGCCCGTAAGTAAGCATTTCACTGTTAGTCTACACCAGTGGTGGAAAAAGTACCCAACTGTGATACTTGAGTAAAAGTATAGATATCTTAATAGAAAGTTACTCAAGTAAAAGTGAAAGTCACCCAGTAAAATACTACTTGAGTAAAAGTCTAAAAGTATTTGGTTCTAAATATACTTAAGTATCAAAAGTAAATGTCAGCTCTAAAATATACTTACAGCGAGGGAAAAAAGTATTTGATCCCCTGCTGATTTTGTACGTTTGCCCTCTGACAAAGAAATGATCAGTCTATAATTTTAATGGTAGGTTTATTTGAACAATGAGAGACAGAATAACAACAAAAAAGACAGAAAAACGTATGTCAAAAATTTTATAAATTGATTTGCATTTTAATGAGGGAAATAAGTATTTGATCCCCTCTCAATCAGAAAGATTTCTGGCTCCCAGGTGTCTTTTATACAGGTAACGAGCTGAGATTAGGAGCACACTCTTAAAGGGAGTGCTCCTAATCTCAGTTTGTTACCTGTATAAAAGACACCTGTCCACAGAAGCAATCAATCAATCAGATTCCAAATTCTCCACCATGGCCAAGACCAAAGAGCTCTCCAAGGATGTCAGGGACAAGATTGTAGACCTACACAAGGCTGGAATGGGCTACAAGACCATGACAACAGTTGGTGCGATTATTCACAAATGGAAGAAACACAAAAGAACTGTCAATCTCCCTTGGCCTGGGGCTCCATGCAAGATCTCACCTAGTGAAGTTGCAATGATCATGAGAACGGTGAGGAATCAGCCCAGAACTACACGGGAGGACCTTGTCAATGATCTCAAGGCAGCTGGGACCATAGTCACCAAGAAAACAATTGGTAACACACTACGCCGTGAAGGACTGAAATCCTGCAGCGCCCGCAAGGTCCCCCTGCTCAAGAAAGCACATATACATGCCCGTCTGAAGTTTGCCAATGAACATCTGAATGATTCAGAGGACAACTGGGTGAAAGTGTTGTGGTCAGATGAGACCAAAATGGAGCTCTTTGGCATCAACTCAACTCGCCGTGTTTGGAGGAGGAGGAATGCTGCCTATGACATTATGCTTTGGGGGTGTTTTTCTGCTAAGGGGACAGGACAACTTCACTGCATCAAAGGGACGATGGACGGGGCCATGTACCGTCAAATCTTGGGTGAGAACCTCCTTCCCTCAGCCAGGGCATTGAAAATGGGTCGTGGATGGGTATTCCAGCATGACAATGACCCAAAACACACGGCCAAGGCAACAAAGGAGTGGCTCAAGAAGAAGCACATTAAGGTCCTGGAGTGGCCTAGCTAGTCTCCAGACCTTAATCCCATAGAAAATCTGTGGAGGGAGCTGAAGGTTCGAGTTGCCAAACGTCAGCCTCGAAACATTAATGACTTGGAGAAGATCTGCAAAGAGGAGTGGGACAAAATCCCTCCTGAGATGTGTGCACCCCTGGTGGCCAACTACAGGAAACGTCTGACCTCTGTGATTGCCAACAAGGGTTTTGCCACCAAGTACTAAGTCATGTTGTACAGAGGGGTCAAATACTTATTTCCCTCATTAAAATGCAAATCAATTTATAACATTTTTGACATGCGTTTTTCTGGATATTTTTGTTGTTATTCTGTCTCTCACTGTTCAAATAAACCTACCATTAAAATTATAGACTGATCATTTCTTTGTCAGTGGGCAAACGTACAAAATCAGAAGGGGATCAAATACTTTTTTCCCTCACTGTAAGTATCAAAAGTAGAGTATAAATCATTTCAAATTCCTTATATTAAGCAAAGCAGACGACACCATTTTCTTGTTTTAAAAATGTACGATTAGCCAGGGGCACACCCCAAAACTCAGACATAATTTACAAATTATGCATTTGTGTTTAGTGAGTCAGAGTCAGTAAGGATGACCACGTGTTATCTTGATAAGTGAGTCAATTGGACCATTTTCCTGTCCTGCTAAGAATTTGTCATGTAACGAGTACTTTTGGGTGTCAGGAAAAATGTATGCTGTAAAAAGTACATTATTTTCTTTAGGAATGTAGTGAAGTAAAAGTGAAAGTTGTCAGAAATATAAAACGTAAGGCACAGATACCACCAAAAAACGACTTAAGTGGTACTTTAAAGTATTTTTACTTAAGTACTTTACACCACTGGTCTACACCTATTGTTTACGAAGCATGTGACAAATACAGTTTGATTTGAGTAGAATGGAGGGAGATTAGGGGGTGGAGAGAGTGCCAGGATTAGGGGATTGGGTTTGAGTAAAGTAGAGAGAGTGGTTGATTACAGGTAGTAGAGGTCATATTGATATTAGGTGATAGTTATATACTGTACCTGTACAGTGAGGGTCCTCCTCTGTCTTTGCGGGTCCAGACACTCGTCTCCAAAACTCAGCAGCACCTGGAGACGTGGAGGGGGCCGGCCGTGGAGGGCATAGCCCTGCAGCTCTGGTAGACAGAGAGAAATAAGTGGTTAATAGGGTCTAGATGGTTAGGTTAGGTGCAGAGGAGAGGCATGGATTGCATAGCCCTGCAGCTCTGAGACAAACAGGGAGGGAGGTGAGGTAGAGATGGTTAGATTAGGTACAGTGGAGAGACGTGGTGGGCATAGCCCCGCAGCTCTGAGACAAACAGGGAGGGAGGTGAGGTGAGGTGGAGATGGTTAGGTTCGGTACAGAGGAGAGACATGGAGGGCATAGCCCCGCAGCTCTGAGACAAACAGGGAGGGAGGTGAGGTGAGGTGGAGATGGTTAGGTTCGGTACAGAGGAGAGACATGGAGGGCATAGCCCCGCAGCTCTGAGACAAACAGGGAGGGAGGTGAGGTGAGGTGAGGTGGAGATTGTTAGGTACAGAGGAGAGGTGTGGAGGGGGCCGACCGTGGTCATAGCCCTGCAGCTCTGAGACAAACAGGAAGGGAGGTGAGGTGAGGTGGAGATTGTTAGGTACAGAGGAGAGATGTGGAGGGGGCCGACCATGGAGGTCATAGCCCTGCAGCTCTGAGACAAACAGGGAGGGAGAGAGGTGAGGTAGAGATGGTTAGGTAGAGAGGACAGATTGCAGGGAGGGAGAAAGATGATTCAATCTAGAGGGTAGGGTTGTGTAGATAGATAGGTTTGCAGGGAGGGGATATTGGGTCGATAAAGGGTTAATACATTTTGGTCAAAGGGAATTCTTATGAGCTGGTGTGGTGGTAACTTTTGAGGTTGTGTGACTGGATGGAAACTCCTGGTTCTATATGCAAATTATACCAATCAGGCTGAACACATCTGTGGTAGGTGGGCGGGGATGAGGTCACTACTATGTGTCATGTGTCATTCTTAAAAGTCTGTGTTGGGGATTATGGAGGCAATCTCATCATATTTAAAGGAAATGAGGACGTATCTGCTTCCTGTTCACGACCAAGAAACAGCATGACAACAGAGAGTGGTTTGGTTTGCCAGTGAATGAGACACGTGTGTGGGTGTGTGCCCGCCTGCCTGCAATGTACGTTAACTCACCTGCGAAGTAGTCCTGTGTGTGCAGTAGTTTACAGGTGTGTTCTCTCTCCAGCTTGTTGGGTTTATCTCCGTAGGGCGATAACCCTCCCTCCCAGAACACTCTCTCCTGGCACAGCCGCCGAGCGTAGAGGCCATCTGTGGCCATCCATAGCAGCACGCCCCTCTCCAGGGTACCACCAGGGGGGCTGGGGGGGCACTCCTCCCCCCTCCCCAGGGCTGTGAGGCTGTCCAGGGGTAGGGGCACCAGGTCTGGACCTCCAGTGGGGGAATAGAGCTTGTCGTCTGGGGAGCAGGGAGTGATGCGACAGCCTTCAGGACTGGAGGTGGTCACCTCCCTCCACAAGGAGTCCCGGTAGAACACTGACACATGTAACCGCATATCTGGGGTAGAGGAGGGAGTAATGATCAGAGCTAACACAATATAATACCAATTACGTGGACCAAAATATGTTATTGGGAAGTCAAACATGAAGTAAATATGTGTGTGTACACTGTATATTGTACCTGAGAGTGCCTCCGCTGATCTCATGCTGGTGTCCAGTGTGAAGGGGGAGGGCTGGCCATCAGTAGGGTAGGTGTAGAAGGACCCTGTGATCTGGTACCCTGCAAACACAGAGAGACAGTACCTGAATAAAGGCACTTATTCCAACACACAACAGAACAGCATACACACAAATATCATGGGTCGAATCGACAATCACGTGAAAAGCAAGTTATTTGAGCAATGTCAAGTTAGTATATAGGCCCATGTAAACATAACTCCCTCTGCCTGAATAGCTGGTTGACCCTCACCAACTGGGCCACCTAGTCCACGATACATTTTCTAATTCATAGTGCATAGTCTATCATCCTAGAACGGCAAATTGCTCTTTACATTCTCTGCACATACTCATATGCACCCGACTCTTTTTCATTTACATATTTCCTCTACCGCACATCATCCTGTAAAATAGTTTTTTTATTTATCTCTACATGCATAATTTATAATGTAATTTAGTGTTTATAGTGTATCTTGTAGTTCTTAGCTTACAGTCTACATAGTGTACATACCACATGGATTTGTGTAAACTCTGCTTCTACATACAGTATGTTGTCTGTATATCCTGTTTATCGTCTGTCTGTATAATCTGTTTATTGTGGCTGCACCATTTCACCAAGTCAAATTCCTGTACATGCAAATGTATTTGGTGAATAAAGGTGATTCTGACTACACATCTACACACCCTAAATTACATTCTCTGATACAAACAAACATGGATGCTGTGGTATTGGTGGTATTGGGCCTACCGTTGTCCATGCTGGGGCCCTGGGCCCAGGATAGGCTGCGTGTGGGGTAGGAACACTGGGCATAGGGCAGCTCAGGGAGAGAGGTCTGCTCTGGAAGATAGTCCCTCATCCAGCCTCGCTCTGCACTGGACATGTACCCAGACATCTACACACATAGAGACAGAGGGAGATACCTCTCAGTCAAACCATCACATCTGCACACAGAGACAGAGATTTTTGCAGCTGTCTCTCTCTCTCACACACACACACACAGATGCACGCAGTGTTGGGAGTAGTGAACTACATGTAGTTCAACTAGTAATTTAACTACATTTTGCAGTAGCTTGGTGGTAGTTGAACTATATTCAAATCTAGATAGTGTTTTCAGTAGTTAATTACTTTTTTGCCATGTAACTAACTACTGGAACTACACAATACATTTTTTGCAAAAAGAAAAGATGGGTGAAGTAGAGAATTTCCTTTCTTTTTTGGCATCAGACATGACTAATTCTCACTTTAAACACAGTGTGTGTTAAATAGGCTAAATTACACATTCTGTTAATATATGTCTCCAGAGTGATCTGTCTTGCAATCTGTATTCTATGCCATTTTACATTTAAAGTAGTTTTGATGTAGTGAACTACTTTTTCACAGTAACTTTAATGAAGTAAACTATATTTTTCTTAAGGGTAGCTTTAGTGTAGCTTAACTTCTTCCAGAGTGAAGTAATTGGTTAACTATATTTTCAGATTATCTTCCCCAACACTGCACGCACGCACGCGCACACACAAACACACACACATACATACACAGCCTTCCTTGTAATAGTTACCTGAGTCTGTAGGGCGGGGTAGGAGGGGTGCAGGGGATAGCTCGGGGGAGTCTGCGGGCTGCCACCATCCTCCTGTTTGGATCCTGATAGCAAGAAATCTGTTACACAGGAGGAACCATTTAAACAAGACACAGACACATTCATTGCGCTCTCAAAGTTCATAAGAGAATAATATGTTCATTATTACACATGAATAAGCATGATCAGGACTTTATCCTACAGTTGGCTGTAACTAATTCACAGTGTCTTGTGGTTTGGCAGTCTGATTATCCAGCATACTGATGTGTATTTGTACAGAACTCACTGGCCCCTATCAAAACCCTACCCCCTATCAAACCTTATCAAATCCCTACCCCCCTATCAACCCCCCCAAACCCATTGGGGAATTCAGTGAGTGGGTGGCATCTCTGTTTCCTACTGATGGTGGTGTACAGTATATGATAAAAACAAGATGTTGATTTTATAACTTTCGATAACCTTTTTTCATAATTTTCATTCATAGGCCACTTAAATGTAGAATTTATAGAATTTTCTAGAATATAATTATACTGACGTCTCTTGGCGCCCTCGGGTATGATCCGGTAGACTTTGTAGGGGTCTGAGATGTCCAGCTGACTCTTTTCCACGAGCTCTTCGAAGTCGTTGCTTTTGTTGAGTGCGCACCTTAGGCGCGTCTTCCACGTTGGCGGGTCCGGTTTGTCGATGCCTTCACGAAACTTGCCTTTAAACAGCGCCCAAGCCTGCAGGAAGGTCACACAAAACTGAGCCGTGAGATATGGGTAACGAATCACCGGCGCAGTTGTGCATGAGTTGAAGACAAGTCCTGTGGGTCTGGGATTTGGCACTTCAACCTACCCAAAGCGCACGAACTGAACTCATCATTAGTCTAATAGTTCTGTTTGCAAACAACACAACTAAATGTCCAATATTTTGGTCAAGTGTATAATACACATCTCTAACAAATGCAGTGCGTAAATGCAACATTTGGGAGACATTCCGTTGAGGCCCCGTATCATACAGTACCTTGAAGAGAGCGGCATCCTCCTCCCGGTTGTAGTCCTGCTTGCCCGCGTGCTTCCACGGTATCCTGAAGATGCTCTTCTCGTCGTTCTCCCACACGAGGCCCGCATACTTCCCGGTGTCAACCTGCTCGATCAGCCACGAGCGGAGCTTCCCGTTTCCACAGCTCACTGTAGACATGCCGTAGTCCGACTCCGGATTCATCTCTAGCCAAGAGACACTGTAGACACGCACTCAGATATTTAGTCTACAAATGATCCAGCACACATACATTTTCCTAAAAATGTATGCAAAAATATTATGACTAGATTTTTTGGGGTCAAATTGCTTGCGTAAACTTGCAGATCAATTATGTAAATTGTATTCAAATAATTAAAGAATAGGCTACATTCACTTTGGATTATTTATTTTTTATTATCTTTTGCTGCAGGTAGCCTATATGTTTTAGAGGGAGCAGAGCAAGTGTCCATGACTTACCTCTGAAACTCGAAACCCCTTTGAGTTTTGAAATCAATCGGTCTCGAAAGATCATAATGCAGCGTGACAACTGAACTTAAATCATAGTTGTGGGGTGGGCGGGGCGAGTAGAGAGATGTGCACCTGCTGCGTTCTGTGAACCTTATCTGCGCAAGCCTCCCGTAAACAGCAGGGGGAAACCCTCACGGGACACCCGCAATCCTGGAAAGTGGGACAGTCTATTTACCATAGTAGAGAGCAAAACAATTATTTGATGTCATATAAACCCATGTAATGGGCTAAATATAAGCATACATCCTGCCAGTGATATTTTCTGTTCATGATACAAATCGGTTGGCCTTATTCTCTGTCCAAGAAGTGCAATTGATATAGCCTCAAGGATTGGGAATAAGCCTGAAGATGTAAGAAACATACCGGGTGCCTAATTTGTCAACTAAGGCATATTGCAAAAAAAGTAAGTAGCCTAGGTATAATCATTATAATTACTAAAGTCATAGTCTAATTATGATTGTGATAAAGAACATTGCCTTCCTGTGGTGAACAAATTGATATGCAGCTGAGCTTGCAAAGTCATATACCACTTGAAAACAGTAGATCACAGAAAGAGGAGCATGTGTGTGGAGAGGAGTGATGGAGATTATCAAATGAGAGGAGTACCTGTGTCTTTGTGTGGATTGCATTTAGGCTATAGTAAAGTATGTTTGCTGTGCTGTCAGCTTGATTGCTCTTCCATGTTGCTGTGACAGTTAGGGGGAAAGGAGCCCATGTCAAAGAAGACCCCGATCACACACAGGGACCACTGAGAAATCCCCTTGTGATATGTTTGCAAATGTGAATGCTATGACCCAAATCATATTTTGGAAAATTTGCCTCAAGCAAAGTTGGCCGATTTTCAGTTGGTTGACTGCGAATATGGAACTCAAGTCCAGCCCATATCTATGCAGTGAGACGCAGGGATTGGCTGGGAGTTGCGTGAGTGACAGGTGTCTGGCTGGAGACATGGGGTCATGTGTTGCTGGTGCACAGTGGAGCTGTGGTGGTCGTGGTCGTTGCTATGGAGTCACTGATGGTCTGAGACTTCGGCAACAGAAGGGCTCCGATCTCCTCTTCATCGTTGAAAGGGTTCTTCTCGTACCTGTCCTTAAACCATAACCTACACTGCATTCGGAAAGTATTCAGACCCCTTGACTTTTTCCACATTTTGTTAAGTTACAGCTTTATTCTAAAATGGATTAAATAGATTTTTGTTCCTCATCAATCTACACCCAATACCCCAGAATGACAAAGCGAAAACCTATTTTTTGAAATGTTTGCTCATTTATTAAAAATCAAAAACTGAAATAACTTATTTACATAAGTATTCAGACCCTTGCTGTGAGACTCGAAATTGAGCTTAGGTGCATCCTGTTTCCATTGATCATCCTTGAGATGTTTCTACAACTTGATTGGTCCACCTGTGGTCAATTCAATTGATTGGACATTATTTGGAAAGGCACACGCCTGTCTATATAAGAGCCCAAAGTTGACAGTGCATGTCAGAGCAAAAACTAAGCCATGAGGTCGAAGGAATTGTCCTTAGATTGTTTCGAGGCACAGAACTGGGGATGGGTAGCAAAAACATTCTGCAGCATTGAAGGTACCCAAGAACACAGTGGCCTCCATCATTCTTAAATGTTTGGAACCACAAAGACTTCCTAGAGCTGGCTGCCAGGCCAAACTGAACAATCAGGGGAGAAGGGCCTTGGTCAGGAAGGTGACCAAGAACCCGATGGTCCAGAGTTCCTCTGTAGAGATGCGAGAACCTTCCAGAAGGACAACCATCTCTGCAGCACTCCACCAATTAGGCATTTATGGTAGAGTGGTCAAACGGAAGCCACTCCTCAGTAAAAGGCACACGACAGCCCGATTGACCTTTGCCAAAAGGCACCTAAAGGACTCTCAGACCATGAGAAACAAAATTCTCTGGTCTGATGAAACCAAGATTGAACTCTTTGGCCTGAAAGCTAACCGTCAAGTCTGGAGGAAACCTGGCACCATACCTACGGTGAAGCATGGTGGTGGCAACATCATGCTGTGGTTATATCAGTGGCAGGGACTGGAAGACTAGTCAGGGTCCAGGGAAAGATGAACTGAGCAAAGTACAGAGAGATCATTGATGAAAACCTGCTCCAGAGCACTCAGGACATCAGACTGGGGTGAATGTTCACCTTCCAACAGGACAACGACCCTAAGCACACAGCCAAGACAACGCAGAAGTGGCTTCGGGACAAGTCTCTGAATGTCCTTGAGTGGCCCAGCCAGAGCCCAGACTTGAACCCGATCGAACATCTCTGGAGAGACCTGAAAATAGCTGTGCAGCGACACTCCCCATTCAACCTGTCAGAGCTTGAGAGGATCTGCAGAGAAGAATGGGAGAAACTTCCCAAATGCAGGTGTGCCAAGCTTGTAGCATCATACCCAAGAAGACTCGAGACTGTAATCGTTGCCAAAGGTGCTTCAACAAAGTACTGAGTAAAGGGTATGCATACTTATGTAAATGTGATATTTCAGTTTTTGCTTTGTCATTATGGGGTATTGTTTGTATATATATTGACAATTTAATCCATTCCCTTTGAGTCTGGACTTGTGGATGAATATGATGCTGTCCTTAAATAACTGGTTTCTGGGGATGGAAAGGAGATAGAAAACACAAACTTAGAGTTTGGTTTAATGTAAACCGTTTAGGGGTTATACTGTAATAAACCTAATGTATATGTAAACCACCCACGCACATTATGCACACACAAGCGTGAGCACACACACACAGAACACACACTTACAGGCTTTGTTTGGAGGCATCAGCAGCAGGAAGACAGAGGTAGGTCATCTCCTATGGAGGAGAATGACGAGCTGAACATCACAAGTCAACAATAGACCCAATTATACATTTTGCTATAAACAATGTGTCAGAATATTAGCCAACCTACCTAGTGATACGGCTCTTTATCATAGTTTGAACTCTGTTTGTGTGTGTGTGTGTGTGTGTGTGTGTGTGTGTGTGTTTGTGTGTGGTGAATGTGCACCTGACAGCTGATGGTGAGCCCATGGCCCCAGCGGGCAGAAACTACTCTGTCCCGATATGACTGCACCTTCGCAAAAACCCCTCGGCCCTCTGGGACAGACTGAGCCGCAGGAGTCCTCCAACAGGACAGATCAGTCAGTCGCATGTGCACACATACACACGCATACACACACACACGCATACACACACCACCGACAGAAAGAAGGACGCATGCATTTAGCTATTGTATCTATGGAACTGGGAACTGTCTAATGTTATAGAAGAAGTCCTCCTACCATATATACTGTATATGCATACAACTGATGACTGATGGGACTGCTTTCTGCTAACATTAATTCAGAAATATCCTTATGACTTGACATTTTATAAGTAACCTTCTCAACTGGTCATCAAAATAATAAGTCATCATGATCAGCATAGTTGACTACAATACAACACAGTCAACACCCATAATCATCATAGCAACTGCTGATATCCTGGTCCTAACCACAAGTTTACTTGTTAGATACTACTGCATGGTCGGAACTAGAAGCACAAGCATTTCACTACACTCGTATTAACATCTGCTAACCATGTGTATGTGACAAATAACATTTGATTTGATTTGAAGTTACCACACAATCCTAACCAAAACTGTGTGCAGTGAATTAAAGAGTGGCGAAAAACACTGCAATGAAAAAAGATCAGGTTCATATTTATATTGATAAGCGTAATCAATGTCTTCTAAAATTGCTGATGTAAACTTTACCAGGTTGCTAACTAATCTCTCCCCTATCCAAAACCACAGAGCCATCTTCCCAGAAATCAGTCAGTCAGTCTACCCGTTGACTGTTGAGTATGCAAATAAACCCTCCAGCTGACTGGCTATTAGCCTGCAGGAGGTCAAACAGACATCTGAGTCATTACGCTATTGCTTCTCGACTGTTCATCAGTTGATTGATAGGTACAATGATAAAGTATTTTATAATAGTGTGACGACTTGCCAACGATTTATAGTTGATGGTTGTAATTTTTGTTATATTTATTGGCCCAAGTGGGATTGGGACGTTAGCTGTGTTATAGCTGTCATAAACCATTCATAGTTCTGTTGTAACTATATCATAAGCCATTCTTAGCCCATCAACTATGGATGATGAAGGGTTAGTGAAAGGCGATAGCAGCATTGTTTTGAGTCTTTGCATTTAACATGTGCTTTCAATATAAGTTGTTGGCTGATCAGACTGGGTTGTGATACTATATTAGAAGTTCTCTCTTCAGCGTAATAGTAGTGAAAACACACTAGTGTACACACAACAATAACTGACATGCTGTCACAGACTGAGAAAGTGTACAGAGATTGGGACGTGGTTTTCATGCTGGCTTTCAATGAGAAAAGATGAAAGTTCTGAGACAATAGGGAAAGGGGGATACCTAGTCAGTTGTACAACTGAATGTCGTGTGTGTGTATGTGTGTTTGTACACAAATATGTTATAGTCTGTGCAACTTAAACAGCTGCAGTCAACAGCACTGAATGAAAACTAGTTGCTAACCACACAGCTCGTTTTGGCATTCTCAGTTTGAGATTTGTCCTCTATCTCTTTTTCTCACACACGCACACACACACATTTCCCGCTCTTTCATATACATATTTGAACATCTGAATGCAGCCCTGTCTGAAAAACCAGAGTAACGTTTAATAGAGTTACAATTTCATGTCATGAAGAAATATAGAAAATAAGAAAATGCAGATAACAATATACCTAACCGAGCACATTCAGCTGCAAGTGAGAGGACATATATTTTGTTGAAAAGCTGTTAAATAATTAAAACACACTAACATGCAGTATCAAATCAAACAGAAATGCACAGTGTTTTGGCAGCTGCACCTTCAATTACATAACTTGAGGTAGAACCCCGTTGTCTTGTGAGTGATACCAGAAGTCGGTACTACTTTCCATATAACAATTGAAAATGGGGATAAGAAAGTTTGACTTTCACAACAATTTCAGTTTTCTATTTTAGGAGTCGTAACAGAGAAGTGCGTGTTGTTGACATGATCCGTTCATAAATGCTATACCATGTAAGTTGCGTCTGACTCAAAGTTTATTTACAACTAACAATATTACAATTACTTTAAAAAAAATGGGTATTGGTTTCTTCCACAGATGTCTTAAAATATCTATTGTATAGTACACACACAAAAGTTTACATAATCCTACTGTTTAATTACGCAATAAGGCATGGGGGGATGTGGTATATGGCCAACGCGGAGTGCCTTGATACAGCCGTGGTATATTGGCCATATACCACAACATGATTACCAAAGTAATTAAAACAGTAAAAATTATTTTTCTTGTCATACTCATGGTGTACGGACTGATATACCACAGCTTTCAGCCAATCAGTATTCAGGGCTCAAACCACCCAGTTTATAATGTAGAATAACCTTTTCCCTGTTAAAGTAACCATTTTACTAATGGTTATATCAAGTTGAGAGTGATAGATCATGGCTGGCCTACGACTGGGATCAAGTGAGTATTTGTTGTTCAAGATCAAGGACAGTCTGAGAAGGTCAAGATATAAGCAGAGTAGGATCTAGATTGATCTCTACTACTTATCATTCAGTAGCCTGCTGAAATCACATATTCTTCCATACCAACATAACACACAGTGAGGCGGTAGCAGCTAGATTGACCAAGTAACACTGCTGATCTAGCCTATCACACAGCACGAGGCCGTGAACCTAGATGCTTTAACTGCAGGGCCACATTCAGTTGCCAAACATTCCTGATAGAAATTCCATGAGTAGAGCTGGTGTGATTCCTTATTCTACATGTCAGAGATACATGTTTGTTCTACATAGGCTATTTCTATCTGAACGTTCCAAAACTATGCGTCCTGCTGAACATGCACTAGGTCAGTGGTCTGGTCACCATAGTAACAGGGTGAGGCGTGACAGGTGTGGTCTCCCCTCTAGGATGGGTGCAGCTGTGTCATGGATGGACAGGATGTGGGTGATATTGTGTTTCGCCAACAGCTCCCTGTCCCGCACATCTGCAGAGGATAGAAGCTACAGAAAATTACATTTAGAAGACACTTTTATCAAAAGCGACTTACAGTACAGTAATTGCTTACATTTTGAGTGTATGTACATGATCCCTGCAGGAATCCAAGCCATGGCCACGACCCTAGAGTTGCTAGCGCCATGCACTTACTAACTGAGAAAAATCACATAGGCCCTGTCCTCCAATCACAAAGACCCCAGGTACTCCAGTCCTAAATAAAGAGTTTTCTGCTCAACAACAACAACCAACTCCCCAAGGATCTCCAAGCAAACAAGCTCTCACAAACAGGCTTTTCTTAATTTGAACTGAAAGAAAAACCGGAAAACCAATGTTTCTAAAACAGGCCAACACCTTGGCCCAAAAGCAAGAAACAGTAAATGTTCTAATCAAATTCAGTCTTTAAAAGGAAGCTTAAGGTTCTCTACCTAGGACAGATGTGCCCAGGGCATGTTTTCTCACACTGGGGAGGTCTGATGGGCCATGAGGTGACATATAGAAGGACTACATAGGACTAAACTCACTCTGAGAGAATTAGGCCCAAGCCTGATTTATGAAATGGGGCCCAAACCAAACCACACACAGTGTAGGAGTCAGTCAATTGATATTGGCTGGTGTAATCAATTATATAATATTGATCATCAAACAAATTATTTAGAAGTAAAATATGTTCACAGGGACATTCCTTAAGATAAAAATAACACACATATTACATGAAGACACTCTTATAACTGTGCTTTAGCTGGTCTATGGAAAGAGCTGGTGAACTGAACAGTGTGTGTGTGTGTGTAAGGGACACCCCCATAAAGGGACACCCCCTGCTACACATATGCCTACGCCACACACACACAGTGAGGGGAATGACTTTCCTTTGAAGTTCTCCAGTTAGACATCAGGAAGTACCTAGAATGCACCAAGAGTGTGGTTACATTTTCATTCTCAAATTATTCTATAGCCTACAATAAAGAGATTCCGTTAATTGTAGACTATTTATTACAGTATTCCATGAATTCCATGTAGCCAATTTTCTGCCAATCAAAGGCAGATGACACACATGTGCTCCAATCACATTACCTCTACCTTGTTTATTCCATTTCTCACTTCCTGGGAAGGAAATCTCCCGCTGCCAGGTGTGTCAATCAAAGGCATCAATGTATTATATACTGATATTAAATATAAAGCAACAATTTTACTGAGCTACAGTTCATATAAAGAAATAAGTCAATTTAAATAAATTAATTAGTCCCTAATCATGGGTGGGCCTGGGGGGGGGTGGGGCATAGGCCCACCTACTTGGGAGCCAGGCCCACCCACTGGGGAGCTGGCCCAGCCAATCAGAATGAGTTTTTCCCCACAAAAAGGCGTTTAATTCCAGACAGAAATACTCAGTTCCATCAGCTGTCCGGGTGGCTGGTCTCAGATGATACAAGTGAAGAAGCTGGATGTGGAGGTCCTGGGCTGGCGTGGTTAAACGTGGTCTGCGGTTGTGAGGCCGGTTGGATGTACTGCCAAATTCTCTGAAATGATGTCGGAGATGGTTTATAGTAGAGAAATTAACATTCAATTCTCTGGAAACAGCTCTGGTGGACATTCCTGCAGTCAGCATGCCAATTGCACGCTCCTTGAAAACTTGAGCCATCTGTGGCATTGTGTTGTGTGACAAAACTGCACATTTTAGCGTGGCCTTTTATTTTCCTCAGCACAAGGTGCACCTGTGTAATGATCATGCTGTTTAATCAGCTTCTTGATATGCCTTACCTGTCAGGTGAATGCATTATTTTGGCAAAGGAGAAATGCTCACTAACATAGATGTAAACAAATTTGTGCACAGAATTTGAGAGTCATAAGCTTTTTGTGTGTATGGAACATTTCTGGGATCTTTTATTTCAGCTCATGAAACATGGGATCTACACTTTACATGTTGCATTTATATTTTTTGTTCAGTATAGAAATAGATACAAATATATTTTAGCCTAGGCTACTGGTCTGAACATCCTGTATAAAATGTAACCAATATTTTCGGGATAATTTATCTCCCAGGAGCTGGTAGCTGGTTTTCGGTTCATACGATCTTGTCTGGTGGCTAAATACAATATTATTTTATGAGACCTTGTTTGGGAGTTCTGATGGAGTGCACGCCGCACCGGGTTCACGCGGTGTGGTTAGGGCTGCTGACAGTAAATGAATCTGACTGTGGGTCAGAAGTAAGGATGTAAAGTGACCTTAACCCTGCTATGTGAGTGTTTAGGTATGTGGCCGTCCCGTGGCCTCTGCTCTCTGGGGCTAAATATATGTCTGAGTGAGGTGGAGTGGAGATAGACCAACGTCATCTCAGAGCATTTCGTATTATTCTGTATGTAAATCCGAGACCCTCCATTTAGTATGATATGGTATGTATCAATTTGTGGATGTCCATCATCCATTTTGTATGTTAGGAATTACAATTCGTACAATATGTTACAAATTTGCAAAACGTTAAAATGTTAATTCCAATTTGTTGTGGCTAACGTTAGTTAGGTTGGTAGATGGCTAACACTAGCTAGCTCTAGTGGTTAAGGTTAAGAGTTAGGTTAGGGTTAGGGGAAGGGTTAGCTAAATAAAATCTAATTGTATTGGTCACATACACATATTTAGCAGACGTCCGGGTGTAGTGAAATGCTTGTGTTCCTAGTTTCAACAGTGCAGTAGTATCTAACACTTCACAACAATACACACATATCTAAAAGTAAAAGAATGGAATTAAGAAATATATAAATATTAGATTGAGCATTGTCGGAGTGGCATTCACTAAAATACAGTAGAATAGAATACAGTATATACATATGAGATGAGTAAACCAGTATGTAAACATTGTTAAAGTGACTAGAGGTCCATTATTGAAGTGGCCTGTGATTCCAAGCCTATGTACTGTATATAGGGCATCAGCCTCTATTGTGCAAGGTTGCGTAACCGGGTGGAGGCTGGCTAGTGATGGCTATTTAACAGTCTGATGGCCTTGAGATAGAAGCTGTTTTTCAGTCTCTCGGTCCCAGCTTTGATGCGCCTGTACTGACCTCGCCTTCTGGATGATAACAGGCCGTGGCTCGAGTGGTTGATGTCCTTGATGATCTTTTTGGCCTTCCTGTGACATCTGGGGCTGTAGGTGTCCTGGAGGGCAGGTAGTTTGCCCCCGGTGATGCGTTGGGCAGACCGCACCACCGTCTTGAGAGCCCTGCGGATGCGGGCGGTGCAGTTGCTATACCAAGTCGTGATACAGCCCAACAGGATACTCTCAATTGTGGATCTGTAAAATTCTGTGATGGTTTTAGGTGCCAAGCCAAATATCTTCAGCCTCCTGAGGTTGAAGAGGTGCTGTTGCGTCTTCTTCATCACACTGTCTGTGTGGGTGGACCATTTCAGATCGTCAGTGATGTGTACGCCGAGGAACTTGAAGCTTTCCACCATCTCCACAGCGGTCCCGTCGATGTGGATAGGGGTGTGCTCCCTCTGCTGTTTCCTGAAGTCCACGATCAGCTCCTTTGTTTTGTTGATGTTGAGTGAGAGGTTGTTTTCCTGGCACCACTCTCCCAGGGCCCTCACTTCCTCCCCATAGGCTGTCTCATCATTGTTGGTAAACAGGCCTACTACTGTTGTGTCATCTGCAAACTTGATGATTGAGTCATGGGTGAACAGGGACTCCAGGAGGGGCCTGAGCACGCACCCTTGTGGGGCCCCTGTGTTGAGGATCAGTGAAGTGGAGGTGTTGTTTCCTACATTCCTCACCTGGGGGCAGCCTGTGAGGAAGTCCAGGACCCAGTTGCACAAGGCAGGGTTCAGACCCAGGGCCCCGAGCTTAATGATGAGCTTGGAGGGTACTATGGTGTTTAATGCTGAGCTGTAGTCAATGAACAGCATTCTTACATAGGTATTCCTCTTGTCCAGATGGGATAGGGCATTGTGCTGTGCGATGGCGATTGCGTCGTCTGTGGATCTATTGGGGCAGTAAGAAAATTTAAGTGGATCTAGGGTGTCAGGTAAGGTGGAGGTCATATGATCCTTGACTAGCCTCTCAAAGCACTTCATGATGACAGAAGTGAGTGCTACGGAGCGCTAGTCATTCAGTTCAGTTACCTTTGCTTTCTTGGGTACAGGAACAATGTTGGATATCTTGAAGCAAGTGGGGACAGCAGACTGGGATAGGGAGACATTGAATATGCCCGTAAACACTCCAGACAGCTGATCTGCGCATGCTCTGAGGACGCGACTAGGGATGCCGTCTGGGCCGGGAGCCTTGCAAGGGTTAACACGCTTAAATGTCTTGCTCACGTCGGTCACGGAGAAGGAGAGCCTACAGTCCTTGGTAGCGGGCCACGTCGGTGGCACTGTGTTATCCTCAAAGCGGAAGCAAGACGTCGGTGTCTGCGACGTGGCTGGTTTTCCCTTTGTAGTCGATGATTGTCTGTAGACCCTGCCACGTACGTCTCGTGTCTGAGCCGTTGAATTGCGACTCCACTGTACTGCCGTTTTGCCTGTTTGATTACCTTACGGAGGGAATAACTACACTGTTTGTATTCGGCCATATTCCCAGTCACCTTGCCATGGTTAAATGCGGTGGTTTGCGCTTTCAGTTTTGCGCGAATGATGCCATCTATCCACGGTTTCTGGTTTGGGTAGGTTTTAATAGTCACAGTGGGTACAACATCTCCTACACACTTCCTGATGAACTCAGTCACCGTACCTATGAATTCGTAGTTGCAAAGTAACTAAAATGCTAAAGTTGTCCGTGATGAGATTCGAACATGTTCATGTTATACGCCCACCCATCCACCCCGACCAACCACCCTCCTTGAATTTCTGCCTTAAGTAACCTTCTATCTTATGTAACGTAACCATACCAAACCTAACATACTGTATCATACTAATTTGCAGTGATAGAAAAAGTACAAAGTACTAAATTGTCATACTTGAGTAAAAGTAAAAAGTAAATGCTATACATCAAATTCCTTATATTAAACAAACCAGATGACACCATTTTAATTATTTCATTTACACAGACAGGGGCATGCTCCAACACAGACATAATTTACAAATGCAGTATTTGTGTATAGTGAGTCCACCAGATCAGAGGTAGTAGGGTTGGTAATGAGTTACAGTATATTGATAGATGCGTGAATTGGACTGTAATCCTGTCCTGCATGAGCATTCAA
Source organism: Brachymystax lenok tsinlingensis (assembly GCA_030435695.1). NCBI lineage: Eukaryota > Metazoa > Chordata > Actinopteri > Salmoniformes > Salmonidae > Brachymystax > Brachymystax lenok. Next base: position 33,379,448 of record CM059790.1, read on the forward strand.
CATGCAATGAATACTTTTTGGTGTCAGGGAAAATGAATGGGAGTAAAAACATTCCTATTTTCTTTAGGAATGTAGTGGAGTAAAAGTAAAAGTTGTCAAAAATAGAAATAGTAAAGTACAGATACCCAAACAAATGTAGTACTTTTAAGTATTCTTACTTAAGTACTTTACACCACTGCTAATTTTAGTGTCCCGGATTTACATTTACTATGGTACATTTAGTCTATAAGACCAGTCTGGATAGACAGAGAGATCCACCCTGACAGGTATAGGGCTATATGGACGGGGCAGAGGAGGCAAGCCTATAACCCATACCTACAATAGGCTACAAAACCCACAGGGCTCCAACAGAGGCCCATTAATCCATATCCCTCCTCAATTGTGCTTGATTTTTAACCATCTGCTGCATACATTTACATAGGTGAAGGCTACATCTGTAACAAAGAATGAATCCTGACCAGATGGAGGATTTACTACAAGTAGCCTACAAAAATAATTTAGAATATTTTGGGATGTCCAGTATGGTTTTGGCATTCATTGGGGTTGAGATAACTAGAGATTATTTTCTGCTGTTGCTGTTGTTATTGTTGTAGACTATTCTAGGGAAGTCATAGTCGTGTCATTTACAGTAAGCTAACCTTTGCCTTCAATGTTGTTACACCTCCACTGTTCTGTGATGTATTTTTAGCAGGGCTTTGTGTCTAGCCTCAATGTGTTCCTGTATGTGGTTACTGTGTACGGCATGCGTTGGAGGGCTGCCGAGAGCAGAGGCGTTTACAATAAGAGAGAGAGTTTCTTAAAGAGGAATGGCCTTTATGAGAGAGAGAGAGAGAGAGAGAGAGAGAGAGAGAGAGAGAGAGAGAGAGAGAGAGAGAGAGAGAGAGAGAGAGAGAGAGAGAGAGAGAGAGAGAGAGAGAGAGAGAGAGAGAGAGAGAGAGAGAGAGAGAGAGAGAGAGAGAGAGCGCAGTAGCATGTAGGCCTGGCCTACACTGCTGAAAGTGAGAGGGAGGGGTTTTAAGGGAGGTCACAGAGATGAGTAGGTAGAAACGGGTAGTGGGTTCATATGATTTGAGGAAATGACTCTGAAACGAGGAAGAGGGGGGATTTTCTCTAAAAGGTGGAGGGGAATGGAGAAAGGAGGTAAATAACCTAGGAGTGCGTTTCAGAGAGCTCAAAATAAATATACAGAAAAGCAAGTGAGAGAGGATTGTATGACAGACCTATAGGCTACTAGTCTTGTATGAAGGTCCTGTAGTGAAGGCTCAAAGACACTAATGGTGTGGCTTGACTAACATTTAATGTTAAAAATACATTAAAATGTTTCTAAGTGAGGCTTATTTGTAAGATTTTATTATATTTTTCCAAGCAATATAAACATACACAGACAATAGACAGCAGACAGACGCACACAAACAATGACAACACCCTTGCCTAGACCAACATGCTCCCACCTCCTCCATGGCCTGCAAGACTCTATTACACATGGCCTCAAACTGCCTCCATGGCCTGCAAAACTCTATTACACATGAACTCAAACTGCCTCCATGGCCTGCAAGACTCTATTACACATGGCCTCAAACTGCCTCCATGGCCTGCAAGACTCTATTACACATGGCCTCAAACTGCCTCCATGGCCTGCAAAACTCTATTACACATGAACTCAAACTGCCTCCATGGCCTGCGAAACTCTATTACACATGAACTCAAACTGCCTCCATGGCCTGCAAAACTCTATTACACGTGAACTCAAACTGCCTCCATGGCCTACGAAACTCTATTACACGTGAACTCAAACTGCCTCCATGGCCTGCAAGACTCTACTACACGTGAACTCAAACTGCCTCCATGGCCTGCGAAACTCTATTACACGTGAACTCAAACTGCCTCCATGGCCTGCAAAACTCTATTACACATGAACTCAAACTGCCTCCATGGCCTACGAAACTCTATTACACGTGAACTCAAACTGCCTCCATGGCCTGCAAGACTCTACTACACGTGAACTCAAACTGCCTCCATGGCCTGCGAAACTCTATTACACGTGAACTCAAACTGCCTCCATGGCCTGCGAAACTCTATTACACATGAAATCAAATTGCACCACTCTGCGCTTTTTTGTCGCTCACAACCCTTTCAATATTCAAATAATAATGCATTTGATTCTTCCACTGTCCCAACGATGGACCATCACTTGATTTCCAGTTTTTAAGCAAACATTTTTTCAAAAATGATTGAGAAGAAAAGTACGATGCACACACTCATATGCCATGTCTTGAAATATGCAGATAGATGGATTAAAAGTATATTTATATTGTAAAACTTCCTTGAGTCACAGTTAGCATAAATCATTGAGTCACAATTAGTTTAGCACTTTAGACATGACTCATTCTGTACATTCGTAATACTGCATTAAGCGTATATTTTAGTTAACAGTAATTTAGTTAGTTATGTTCCAACATTCCCTCCATCTTGTGCCAACATCAGTTCTTTTTAGGTCTTGGTTCCAAATAGTTTATATTTGTTTTCTAAGAGGTTGTCAGTTGTATAGGCTCTCTGCAAGGTTTTGTATATCTTACCTATCATATGACTATCATTTTCTGACTCAAATAGAATTCCCTAAATTTTGCTCTGATGTCCAAAAGATTTCAGATTGAAATTTCGTGATAAAAAAACAAAAAAAAAATGTATTGCATGCATTTGAAAATGTCTACATTGGCCAGTCCAAAATGTTTTAATTATGTAATGGAAATAATTGTATTTCCTATTACCAAGTAATTTAGTCACTACTAATTTTAAATCTGGGCCAATTTACCAGGTGAATTCTTAAAAGGTACAGATTGTTCCATAGGGGTGTGTTATTGGTTCTTGTAGAATCCATTTAATGTTCGTCCATATTGTTATGGTGTTCTTATCTACGAAGTTGTTAATGTTTTTAGCTCCATCCTTTGAAAATAGACACGTGAAAAGATTCTGCGGATGAGCATGCGCACCTTCAATATGTACCCATTGTTCCTCTTTAGTGCATTTAATAATACCAAGTCTGGAAGGTGAAAAGCACCCTCAGACATAGGGACATGTAAAACCTTCCGATTTATTCTATGAGTTTTATTTGCCCATATTAAGTATGTTATGGCCAAATATACTTTTTTAAAGAATGTCTTCGGTGGGGTAATTGGTATTAAAGAGAATAAATATAAAAACTTTGGGATTAGTCATGCCATTCTGAAGAGGTTTATTCTACCTGTAAGATTTATGGGAATATTGTTCTATTTAATTACATCTGCTTTTATGATGTTGAGTAATGGGATAACGTTATCGTCATATACAGTTGAAGTCGGAAGTTTACATACACCTTAGCTAAATACATTTAAACTCAGTTTTTCACAATTCCTGACATTTAATCTTAGTAAAAATTCCCTGTTTAGGTCAGTTAGGATCACCACTTTATTTTAAGAATGTGAAATGTCAGAATAATAGTAGAGAGAATGATTTATTTCAGCTTTAATTTCTTTCATCACATTCCCAGTGTGTCAGACGTTTACATACACTCAATTAGTATTTTGTAGCATTGCCTTTAAATTGTTTAACTTGGGTCAAACATTTCAGGTAGCCTTCCACAAGCTTCCCACAAAAGGTTGAGTGAATTTTGGCCCATTTGTCATGACAGAGCTGGTGTAACTGAGTCAGGTTTGTAGGCCTCCTTGCTCACGCAAGCCTTTTCAATTCTGCCCACAAATGTTCTATAGGATTGAGGTCAGGGCTTTGTGATGGCCACTCCAATATCTTGACTTTGTTGTCATTTTGCCACAACTTTGGAAGTATGCTTGGGGTCATTGTCCATTTGGAAGACACATTTGCGACCAAGCTTTAAATTCCTGATATCTTTTGATTTTCCCATGATGTCATGCAAAGAGGCACTGAGTTTGAAGGTAGGCCTTAAATACATCCACAGGTACACCTCCAATTGACTCAAATGATGTCAATTATCCTATCAGAAGCTTCTAAAGCCATGACATCATTTTCTGGAATTTTCCAAGCTGTTTAAAGGCACAGTCAACTTAATGTATGTAAACTTCTGACCCACTGGAATTGTGATACAGTGAATTATAAGTGAAATAATCTGTCTGTTAACAATTGTTGGAAAAATTACTTGTGTAATGCACAAAGTAGATGTCCTAACCAACTAGCCAAAACTACAGTTTGTTAACAAGAAATGTGTGGAGTGGTTGAAAAACGAGTTTTAATGACTCCAACCTAAGTGTATTTAAACTTCCAACTTCAACTGTATGTGTTGTATGTTGTTACTTATTAAGCATCCTAAGTATTTAATCTTTTTTTTGCTGTAGGATTGCTGTAGATCATTCGTTATTTTTTATTTCTGTTTTTTCCACGTTCTGAGATTTTAGAGTATTCTGAAAATATTTTTAACAAGATGGGCATTGAGTTTTCAATATTAGTCAGGTATATCAGGATAAATTATTTTTGCTGGAAAGTTGAAGGCATCCGAAGTTTTGAAAAGAAAAGCCCATTCAAGACAGTCAAAAGCCTTTTCGGCATCAACAGCAGTTATTCATAAATCTAAATCGTGTTTTTTAGCAGTATTGTATTTTACAGAAACAAACAAATACAAGAACATGTAAGTGTGTATTTTGAATAAACCCTGCTTGATTAATATGTATCAAGTCTGGTAAGACTTTTACCATTGTGTTGCTTATGAGTTTTGTTATTATTTTATTTATAGAATTTATGGGTCTCTAATCTGCAGGGGACTCTCCAGATTTTTCAGATTTTAATATAACTTAAATAACTTTTTGGAAGCAATAAATTGAGTGACGTGTGTTGTCATTTGAGTAAATAGAGGCACTACTTTGTCCCAGAATGTCAAACCAAAATATATGGGAAAACCGTCCTACACCTGGTACTTTTCTCCGTGGTAATGTTTTAACAGTGAATATTTATTTTTGATTGATTTCTATATTTAATGATTATTTTTTGTCTGCTGATAGTTGCTTTAGGGTTTTTGAGGGTATTTTCATCCATGTCAGGTGAACCATTTAGAAATGACAGTTTTTGTACATAGTCCCCCCATTTTAGGGGACCAAAAGTACAGTGCATTCGTAAAGTATTCAGACCCCTTGACTTTTTCCACATTTTGTTACGTTACAACCTTATTCTATTCCTCGTTTTTTCCTCATCAATCTACACACAATACCCCATAATGACAAAGCAAAAACAGTTTTTTAGAAATGTTTGTGCATAAGTATTCAGACCCTTTACTCAGTACTTTGTTTAAGAACTTTTGGCAGCGATTACAGCATTGAGTCTTCCTGGTTATGACGGTTGGATGGGGAGCGTCGCTGCACAGCTATTTTCAGGTATCTCCAGAGATGTTCGATCGGGTTTAAGTCCGGGCTCTGGCTTGGCCACTCAAGGACAATTTTTTTTTTCTTTTAGTCATTATGGGGTATTGTGTGTAGATTGATGAGTACATTTAAAAAAAATCCATTTTAGAATAAGGCTCTAACATAAATAAATGTGGAAAAAGTCAAGGGATCTCAATACTTTCTGAATGCACTGACAAGGTGAATCCAGGTAAAAGCTGTGATCCCTTATTGATGTCACTTTGACCCCTTATTTCGTTTTGGTTGGTGACGTCGGGTCCGGGTGCCGTCAACTAAGGAACCGTGGGTGCCTCCGTTAGCTCGTCGGGCTTCCACGCCTTAGCTGGCTCGAGAGATCTTCTTGCCTCGGTGGGCTCGGTAGTCATGCTTCAGCCGGCCCATCAGGCTCCCATGCCTCAGCCGGCCCATCAGGCTCCCATGCCTCAGCCTGATTGGGACTGATTGCTTCCGGTGTGAGAACGCTAGGCGCACCTGTGCTGCCGCTTCACGCTGGTACCTGTTTGTTTGCTGTTGTCACGTCTGTATTTTGGATATGTTTTTTCTTGGAATCAATCTTCTTGGATTACTCACTGGACTATTCTACACCATCGAAACACTTCCTGGAGTATGCACTGGACTATTTACATGCTTAAATAGTTTTTGGATAACTGACCTGGCTGTTTTCGTGATCCTGTCACGCAGTTCGCCACGAGCCCTCTCCATTCCTATCCTCATATCCCTCGCGACATCTGGTACTGTGAGTTTCCCTCTCTTTATCATTTTGTGGTGTCAATCCTTGCTATGGTTGGGTAGCCTTCCCTTCTGTGGATTGTGTGGATTTTGGGTCTGATACGGTTTCTGGCTAACGTAGTTTAAACCGATAAATTGTTGTTGCAGGTCACGTTGGACATCACCGGTCATGTCGTCACATATCCATTTGCAGGCTTTGTTTTTGGTCTTTTTGGTTTGTGCTGTCTTTGAATGACGTGAATCAAATTAGTTTCCCGAGATGGCTCTACAATTCCCTGCAGCTCATCTCAGAACATTTAAAGGATCGTCCCGATTGGCTCCGGACACCTATAAATGGTGTGAACAACTTGGAGTTTTACGCCGACCGCGCTATATACATCGATCGCGGAAGAAACTTCGAATTATCACCACTCGTCCTCCAATAATATTCCGGTTGTCTCTACCAACACCCGTCGTCGGGCACAACCCAGCTGGAAAATCGATCCATTAACTTTGGAAATCTAAGATCATTGCGCTCTGATCCGGACCTCCGAACTTGCAGAGGCTCATCTTCAGACCTGCGATGTGCGCTGTTGAACACCCGCTCTCTAACTACTAAAGCATCAGTATTGAATGACATAATCACTGACACAAATCTGGACATGCTGCTTCTGACTGAAACCTGGCAGGTGCCTAACGACCTTTTCAACCTGAACCTCTTAACTCCGCCTGGGTACATCTACTTCTCTCAGCCGCGTCTTCATCGTAGAGGTGGAGGCCTGGCTGTAGTTTGCCGTGAGACTATTAAAATTTCCAAGATAGAGTTTCATGACGTTACAGCATTTGAATATCTCGCGCTGAAAATGACTGGCCAAACGTCACTGGCTGTAATCTTAATCTACCGACCTCCAAAATGTCCCTCTGATTTTTTTTCTCTGAGATTAGTGCGTTACTCACTCCTGTCTGTGGTAACTATCCATCTGTTATTCTGCTTGGTGATTTTAACATACATGAAAACACTGCACATTGCAATGAATTGATGGCTGTACTGGACTGTTTCAACCTAACCCAACATGTAACTTTTGCTACTCACTCCAGGGGTCATATACTGGATCTCATATGTACATCTGGCTTAAATAATATTCTTGTTAGCAGCTCTGATTTTGCTTTTTCAGATCACAAATTCATAAGCTTCAGTTGTAGTTTTCCTATATCTATATCACCACTGAAGAAAATGCTGACCTATCGTAAAATCAATTCTGTGAATCCATCTTCTTTTTCTGCTTTAATAAGGGATTCTTCTTTGTCAGAATGTCTACTATTAAATTGTCCATCAGAAATCTGCTGTATATACAATAATGTCTTGTCTCAAATACTTGAGAGGCAGGCTCCTGTCATAACTAGACTGGTTCCATCTACTCGTGCCTCACCATGGTTCACTCCTGAACTACGAACGATAAAAACCGAGGGTCGCCGCCTAGAAAGACTATACAGAAAAACTGGACTTGTTGTCCACTCTTTGGATTTTAAAGAACACTTGCTTAAGTACCGTACAGCCCTTAACGATGCAAGATCCTCTTATTTCACCTCTACCATTATAAATTCAAAGTGCAGGCCCAAATCACTCTTTGCAATGGTTAGCAAACTCACAAATCCACCACAACATGTTATGTCGGGTTCTGTGGGGCTTGTAAATAGCTTTTTACAATTTTTCTCGGACAAGTTAAAGTCAATCACTGCATCCATCGCCAAAAACACTCCTCATCCAAGTGACTCAAATGTTCACTTAATAATAGCTGATTTTACTCATTCTACAAACTCTCTCTGCTTTCACTCTAACTACTCCAACTGCTATAAGTGATCTAATTGTGAAGTCAAATTCCACATCCTGCCAACTTGATCCTACACCTACTGTTTTGCTTAAGTTGTGTGTCCCTGAGGTTGCACCCTTCATAACACATATGATTAACTGTAGTTTGGCGTCCGGCGTGGTTCCAGCAGATTTAAAAATGGCTGCGGTGACGCCCATTCTTAAAAATCAGGCCTAGACCACCTAAACATGGAAAATTACAGACCAATATCCAACTTACCATTCTTAAGCAAAGTCCTTGAAAGGGTTGTTGCTTCACAATTGCGATCACATTTGGATATAAACGGTCTTTTTGAACCTTTTCAGTCTGGATTTCGCCCAGCTCATAGCACTGAAACTGCTCTTCTCCGGGTGGTTAACGACATTCTTTTGTCCATGGATGCAGGGCTGATAAACATCCTGATGCTTCTTGATTTAAGCGCTGCTTTTGACACAGTCTGCCATGAAATACTTATCTCTAGGCTTTCTGACATTGGTATCACTGGCTCTGCTCTTTCTTGGCTCATCTCCTACATTAGCGACAGAAAGTATTATATCACTATACAAGGGTTTAGATCTGCCACTGCTTCACTTACACAGGGTGTCCCTCAAGGTTCGGTTCTTGGCCCACTATTATTCATCATCTACATATATCCACTCGGTGATATCATACGCAGGCACGGACTTCAGTTCCATTGCTATGCTGATGATATTCAAATCTACCTCACCACCAGCTCTGATAGGTTATCTTTGCCTGATTCACTCACTGAATGTATCAGGGACATCAAGAAATGGATGTCCCTGAATTTCCTTAAACTGAATGATAAAAACTGAGATATTATTGATTGGTCCTGCTGCCTCAGCCAAAAGGATTGATCAGTCCTTTGATGTTGATGGAATCCACGTTAAGCCTTCGTCATTGATTCGTAACCTTGGTGTCTTATTCGATTCAACTCTATCTTTTGGCTCTCACATTTCTTCTCTTGTTAAAAACTCTTTTTCCATCTTCGTAATATTGCTCGTCTCCGATCTTCTCTCACTTTAGCTGATGCTGAAACTCTAATTCATGCATTAATCACTTCACGCTTGGACTATTGCAATGCCTTACTTCTTGGTCTTCCCAAAAACTTATTGCAAGATTACAGTATGTTCAAAACTCAGCAGCAAGAGTTCTCACCTCCACTAGGCGCTCTGCTCACATCACTCCTCTGCTTCATGACCTTCACTGGCTACCTGTGGCATCACGTATCCACTTTAAGGTATTGCTTCTAACTTTTAAAGCATTAAATGGTCTTGCTCCCCAATATCTCTCTGACTTACTCTATCCTTACCTCCCTGCTCGGTCCCTTAGATCAGCTGAACTTGGTTTGTTGACCGTCCCTCGTTTCCGGTTGTCCACTGTAGGTGGGAGGTCATTTGGTGTTAATGCTCCTAAATTATGGAATTCACTACCTCTTACACTACGCAATACCTCATCCGTGAGTGCATTCAAGATCCAGTTGAAAACATATCTGTTTGACATGCATTTTGGGTAGTGTGTATCCTATGTGACTGCGATGTATGTGTGTGTGTTCTGAATGTATTGTAATGTGCAATGTAAAGCGACCTTGAGCTATGGAAAGGCGCTATATAAATAAAACTTCTTCTTCTTCTTCTTTATTAAATCCACTTCAATCAGTGTAGATGAAGGGGAGGAGACAGGTTACATAAGGATTTTTAAGCCTTGAAACATGTAGGTGCCAGGTGCACCGGTTTGTGTCAAGAACTGCAACGCTGCTGTGTTTTTCATGCTAAACAGTTTCCCATGTGTATCAAAAATGATCCACCACCCAAAGGACATCCAGACAACTTGACACAACTGTGGGAAGTATTGGATTCAACATGAGCCAGCATCCCTGTGGAAAGCTTTCGACGCCATGTAGAGTCCACGCCCTGACAAATTGAGGCTGTTCTGAGGTAAAAAGGGGAGGTGCAACTCAATATTAGGAAGGTGTTCTTAATGTTTTGTACACTCAGTGTGTATGTTGAAGAGGGTGGGGCTCAAGCCAATTGTAACTGCACACTTGTTAGTGTACATTGATTTTATAAATGTCATATGTTTTTCCCCAAACACCACTTTCCATCAATTTGTATAGCAGACGCTCACGCCAAATTGAGTGAAACAATTTTTTTTTAAATCAACGAAGCAATAGAAGACTTTGCTTTTAATTTGTTTGTCAGTTAGGGTGTGCAGGGTGTATATGTGTTCTGTCATACGGTATTTTGATAAGAAGCCAATTTTACTTTTGCTCAGAACATTGTTTTCACTGAGGAAATGTTAAAGTCTGCTGTTGATGATACTGCAGAGGATTTTTCTGAGATTGCTGTTGGCGCAGATTCCACTGTAATTATTGGGGTGAAATTTGTTTGTGTATTGGGGTGATCAGTCCTTGGTTCCAAATATTGGGGAATATGCCAGAGCTGAGGATGATGTTAAAGAGTTTAAGTATAGCCAATTGGAATTTGTGGTCTGTATGTTTTATCATTTTCGTTTAGGATGCCATCAACACCACAGGCCATTTTGGGTTGGAGGGGTTGTACTTTGTCCTGTAGTTCATTCAATGTAATTGAAGAATCCAGTGGGTTCTGGTAATCTTTAATAGCTGATTCAATGATTTGTAGTTGATCATGTACACTGAACAAAAATATAAACGCAACATGCAACAATTTCTAAGATTTTACTGAGTTACAGTCCATATAAGGAAATCAGTCAATTGAAATGAATTCATTAGGCCCTAATCTATAGATTTCACATGACTGGGAATACTGATGCATCTGTTGGTCACAGATACCTTAAAAAAGGTAGGGGAGTGGATCAGAAAGCCAGCCAGTATCTGGTGTGACCATCATTTGCTTCATGCAGCACGACACATCTCCTTTGCATAGAGTTGATCTGGCTGTTGATTGTGGCCTGTGGAATGTTGTCGCACTCCTCTTCAATGGCTCTGCGAAGTTGCTGGATATTGGTGGGAATTGGAACATGCTGTCGTACACGTCGATCCAGAGCATCACAAACATGCTCAATGGGTGACATGTCTGGTGAGTATGCAGGCCATGGAAGAACTGGGACATTTTTGGCTTCCAGGAATTATGTACAGATCCTTGCGACATGGGGACGTGCATTATCATGCTGAAACATGAGGTGATGGTGGTGGATGAATGGCACGACAATGGGCCTCAGGATCTCGCCACGGTATCTCTGTGCATTCAAATTGCCATCGATAAAATGCAATTGTGTTTGTTGCCCGTAGCTTATGTCTGCCCATACCATAACCCCACTGCCACCATGGGGTACTCTGTTCAATGTTGACATCAGCAAATCGCTCACGCACCTGACACGTCTACCAACTGCCCGGGTACAGTTGAAACCGGGATTAATCCGTGAAGAGGACACTTCTCCGGTGTGCCAGTGGCCATTGAAGGTGAGCATACAAGGCCGAACTGCAGTCAGGTCAAGACCCTGTTGAGGACGACAGGCACCAGATGAGCTTCCCGATTTCTGACAGTTTGTGCAGAAATTCTTTGATTGTGCAAAACCAAAGTTTCATCAGCTGTCCGGGTGACTGGTCTCAGACGATCCTGCAGGTGAAGAAGCCGGATGTGGAGGTCCTGGGCTGGCGTGGTTACACGTGGTCTGCAGTTGTGAGGCCAGGTGGACGTACTGAGAAATGCTCACCAACAGGGATGCAAACAAATTTGTGCACAAAATATGAGATAAATAAGCTTTTTGTGTGTATGGAACATTTATTTTATTTCATCTCTTGAAACATGGTTTAGTGTCTTCCAATTTTCCCAGAAGTGGTTAGATTCAATTGATTCTTCAATTACCTTGAGCTGATTTCTGATGTGCTGTTCCTTATTTTTTCTTTGTGTATTTCTGTACTGTTTTAGTGTTTCACCTTAGTGAAGGCATAGGCGCAGGTTTTCTGGGTCTCTGTGTTTTTGGGTTGGATATGTTACAAAATGTCTTTCTTAGGGTCTTGTATTCATCAAAATGTTTTCATTGTTGTTAATTCTCCTTCCCTCCCTGCTGCCATCTATCTGTCACAGGAGGAATTAAGGTCTTACACTAGTCCTGTAATGTACACTGTAGTAATAGGCCTTTCTCTATAAGCAAGTCTAGTACCTGAGTCAGACACATTGTCTGTCAATCATACAATAAAAATAGCCTCTTAGATTATTTATAACTCTCAGAGCGATTTACTAAAAGTCATTTCCTAACTTCGCACCTCCTAATTACCAGAGAGAAAAAAACATAAAAATGTAAAGTAAAAGTCAAGACAATGTTTCCGGGTTTAAAAATAAAATATATAAATTGTGCAGACGCTGATTAAATCTGTCCCATAGAGTAGTACAAAAAAAAACATCTCCCCCCTCACTTCAAATCACTGAGCACGGAAAGGGACAGACTTGCTTATCTTGGCACGGAGCAGTCTATTCTTAGATTAAAGTTAACTTTCACCTTAGTGAACCCAGCCCAGTCCACCAAGACTCAACCTTTCAAAACATGCCTATAGGTGTCTCTAGCTTCCCGACTGCTCAGGGGCCGAGCTAGACTGACTGACCACAGTGAGTAGACAACAAGGGCAAATCAGGCCAGTCTCTCTCATTCATGTAAGGAATAGGAGCTATGGCCAGAGTAAAATATATCTGTCTTTTCTTCTGCCTCGCTCTCCATTTGGCATAAGCAAAGAAATCTCAATGTAATCAAATTATTTAGACACGAAATAGGGCAGTTTTACATGCACACACACAGACAGAGAAAGACAGATCAATAGACACCCCGCCCAGACCAGCGGGACCCCCACCCCAACCAATCAACACCCCCCCCCAAGTCAACAATGTCCACACCCCATTTAGGACCCCTCAGATCAGACCTATGCCCCTCCAGCCCACCCCATGCCCCCCCACTCCCGCAAAGAGAGCCTCAACATGGAAGTCACACATACGCCCAGGCCGTGAGCAGGCAAACAGGACCAACCCCCACTCTTACACTAGCCCAAGCCCGCATGTACCAGATGCTCAGCAGGCTCTGCTCACACTTACTGGCCTGAGGCCAAACCACACGACCAACAACATTGGACACTTTATGGAACATAAAGCCTTCACTATCTCATCCTAGAATATCCAGGGGCATCTGCCTTTGGCCTAAGGAACCTGGACTTCACCAAAGAAATCAGAAATACAGACATTGTCATCCATCAATAAACATGGTATAGAGGAAACGGACCCACTGGTTGCCCTCTAGGTTACAGAAATCTGGGAGTCCCATCCTGTCACTTGTGCTCCCTCTCCGGCCTCTAGGTCACCAGGTTGCTCGTGATGGTGCACACCTGTCACCATCTATATGCGCATCTGCATGTCAGCACTCACCTGGACTCCATCACTTCCCTGATTTCTTTCCCTATACATGTCACTCCCTTTGGTTCCTTCCCCAGGCGTTATTGTTTCTGTTTCTGTGTCATGTCTGTGCGTTGTCCTTGTTTCTTATTTTGTATTATGTTGTGTTTATTTATTAAAACACTTACTCCCTGAACTTGCTTCCCGACTCTCAGTGCACATCGTTACACATCCACCAAACTACCAGGTGTGTAACAGGGAAGGGACTCAGGGGGTATGCTAATTTGGTATAGAGCAGACCTAACTCACTCTATTAAATTAATCAAAACAGGAACATTTTACATTTGGTTAGAAATTATAAAGGAAATTGTCTTAACAGAGAAAAATGTCCTCCTGTGTGCTACCTATATCCACCTAAATGCCAGAACCGGACAAGAACCTGACACGCTCAGCACACAGGTGGACAAACACCTGCCTGGAGGTGACAGCATTCCCTCCCCCATATGCCTCCCTAGGCACAACTACGACAACATAACCAACAAAAATGGGTCACAACTCCTGCAGCTCTGTCGCACGCTGGGTATATTCATAGTCAATGGTAGGCTTCGAGGGGACTCCTGTGGTAGGTACACCTATAGCTCATCTCTTGTTCCTGTTCCCAAGAAGGTAACTGAGCTAAATGACTATCGCCCCGTAGCACTCACTTCCGTCATCATGAAGTGCTTTGAGAGACTAGTCAAGGATCATATCACCTCCACCCTACCTGACATCCTAGACCCACTCCAATTTGCTTACCGCCCCAACAGGTCCACAGGCGACACAATCGCAATCACATTGCACACTGCCCTAACCCATCTGGACAAGAGGAATACCTATGTAAGAATGGTGTTCATCAACTACAGCTCAGCATTTAACACCGTAGTACTCTCCAAACTTGTCATTAAGCCCGACACCCTTGATCTCGACCCCGCCCTGTGCAACTGGGTCCTGGACTTTCTGACGGGCCGCCCCCAGGTGGTGAGGGTAGGAAACAACATCTCCACCCCGCTGATCCTCAACACTGGGGACCCACAAGGGTGTGCTCTCAGCCCTCTCCTATACTCCCTGTTCACCCATGACTGTGTGGCCATGCACGCCTCCAACTCAATTACCAACAACAATGAGACGGCCTACAGTGAGGAGGTGAGGGCCCTCGTGTGGCGTCAGGAAAATAACCTCACACTCAACGTCAACAAAACAAAAAAGATGATCGTGGACTTCAGGAAACAGAAGAGGGAGCAGCCCCCTATCCAAATCGACGGGACAGTAGTGGAGAAGGTGGAAAGTTTTAAGTTCCTCTGCGTACACATCACAGACAAACTGAAAAGGTCCACCCACACAGACAACGTGGTGAAGAAGGCGCAACAGCGCCTCCTCAACCTCAGGAGGCTGAAGAAATTTGGCTTGTCACCAAAAACACTAACAAACTTTTACAGATGCACAATCGAGAGCATCCTGTCGGGCTGTATCACCGCCTGGTACGGCAACTGCTCCGGCCACAACCGTAAGGCTCTCCAGAGGGTAGTGAGGTCTGCACAATGCATCATTGGGGGCAAACTACCTGCCCTCCAGGACATCTACACCACCCGATGTCACAGGAATGCCAAAAAGATCATCAAGGTCAACAACCACCCGAGCCACTGCCTGTTCACCCCGCTATCATCCAGAAGGCGAGGTCAGTACAGGTGCATCAAAGCTGGGACCGAGAGACTGAAAAACAGCTTCTATCTCAAGGCCATCAGACTGATAAACAGCCACCACTAATATTGAGTGGCTGCTGCCAACATACTGACTCAAATCTCTAGCCACTTAATAATTAAAATTGTATCACTAGTCATTTTAAACAATGCCACTTTATATAATGTTTACATACCCTACATTACTCATCTCATATGTATATACTGTACTCTATACCATCTAATGCAGCATCTTGCCTATGCCGTTCGGCCATCGCTCATCCAGATATTTATATGTACATATTCTTAGTCATTCCTTTTCACTTGTGTGTATAAGGTAGTTGTTGTGAAATTGTTAGATTACTTGTTAGATATTACTGCATGGTCGGAACTAGAAGCACAAGCATTTCGCTACACTCGCATTAACATCTGATAACCATGTGTATGTAGACTACTTTATCACTGACCTCAACCCAGAGTCTCTCAGAGCGTTCACAGTCATCCCACTGACACTTTATCAGGTCACAGCAAAATCACAGTCTACTTGAACAGAGTAATACTCAATCACGAGGCATCAAAGCCAAAGGTACTGAATAATATTAAGAAATGTTATAGATGGAAGGAAAGTATTGTAGAAACCTACCAAAAATACAATTAGGCAACAACAACTTCAATCCCTCTTAGACAACTTTCTGGACAAAACGTTCCACTGTAAGGTGGGGAAGGTGTAAACTTGGCAGTAGAAAACCTAAACAGTATATTTGACCTCTCAGCTTCCCTATCAAATAAAAAAATGTCAAACAGAAAACTGAAGAAAATTAACAACAATGACAAATGGTTTGATGAAGAATGCAAAAACCTAGGAAACCTATCCAACCAAAAACATAGAGACCCAGAAAACCTGAGCCTACGCCTTCACTATGGTGAATCACTAAAACAATACAGAAATACAGTATGGAAAAAGAATGAACAGCACGTCCGAAATCAGCTCAATGTAATTGAAGAATCCATAGACTCTAACCACTTCTGGGGAAATTGGAAAACACTAAACAAACAACAAGAAGAGTTATCTATCCAAAATGGAGATATACTGTATGGGTAAACCACTTCTCCAATCTTTTTTAACCTATAACAAAGAACAAACAGTAAAAACATATACATGATCAAATACAAATCTTAGAATCAACTACTAAAGACTACTGAAACCCACTGGGATTATCCAATTACATTGAATGAACTACAGGACAAAATACAAACCCTCCAACCCTGTGGTGTTGATGGTATCCTCAATGAAATTATAAAATATACAGACAACAAATTCCAATAGGCTATACTTAAACTTTTTCACATCATCCTCAGCTCTGGCATCTTCCCCAATACTTGGAACCAAGGACTAATCACCCAAATCGACAAAAGTGGAGAAAATTTGACCCCAATAACTACCGTGGGATATGTGTCAACAGCAACCTTGGGAAAATCCTCTGCATTATCTTTAACAGCAGACTCGTACATTTCCTCAGTGAAAACAATGTACTGAGCAAATGTCAAATTGGCTTTTTACCAATTTGCCGAAACGACAAAACACGCATTCACCCTGCAACCCTAATTGACAAACAAACAAACCAAAACAAAGGCAAAGTCTTCTCATGCCTTATTGATTTCAAAAAAGCCTTTGACTCAATTTGGTACGAGGATCTGATATAAAAATTGATGGAAAGTGGTGATGGGGGAAAAACATACGACATTATAAAATCCATGTACACAAACAACAATTGTGCGGTTATAATGGGAAAAAAACACAAACACATTTCTTTCCACAGGCCCGTGGGGTGAGACAGGGATGCAGCTTAAGCCCCACCCTCTATCAACGAATTGGCGAGGGCACTACAACAGTCTGCAGCACCCGGCCTCACCCTACTAGAATCTGAAGTCAAATGCCTACTGTTTGCTGATGATCTGGTGCTTTTGTCACCAACCAAGGAGGGCCTACAGCAGCACCTAGATCTTCTGTCAGACCTGGGCCCTGACAGTAAATCTCTATAAGACAAAAATAATGGTGTTTCAAAAAAGGTCCAGTTGCCAGGACCACAAATACAAATTCCATCTAGACACCGTTACCGTAGAGCACACAAAAAACTATACGTACCACAGCCTAAACATCAGCGCCACAAGTAACTTCCACAAAGCTGTGAACAATCTGAGAGACAAGGCAAGAAGGGCTTCTATGCCATCAAAAGGAACATAAAATTCAAAATACATATTAGTATCTGGCAAAAAATACTTGAATCAGTTATAGAGCCTATTGCCTTTCATGGTTGTGAGGTCTGGGGTTCGCTCACCAACCAAGATTTCACAAAATGGGACAAACACCAAATTGAGACTGCATGCAGAATTCTGCAAAAAATATCCTCTGTGTACAACGTAAAACACCAAATAATAGCATAATTAGGGCGATACCCGCTAATTATCAAAATCCAGAAAAGAGCCATTAAATTCTACAACCACCTATAAGGAAGCGATTCCCAAACCTTCCATAACAAAGCCATCACCTACAGAGAGATGAACCTGGAGAAGAGTCCCCTAAGCAAGCTGGTCCTGGGGCTCTGTTCACAAACAGACCCCACAGAGCCCCAGGACAGCAACACAACTAGACCCAACCAAATCATGAGAAAACAAAAAGATAATTACTTGACACATTGGAAAGAATTAACAAAAAAACTGAGCAAACTAAAATGCTATTTGGCCCTTAACAGAGAGTACACAGTGGCAGAATACCTCTCAAGAGAAGACAGGCTATGTGCACTCTGCCCACAAAATGAGGGGGAAACTGAACTGCACTTCCTAACCTCCTGCCAAATGTATGACTGTATTAGAGACACATATTTCCCTCAGATTACAAAGATCCACGAAGAATTCAAAAACAAACTCAATTTTGATAAACTCCCATATCTACTGGGTGAAATACCACAGTGTGCAACTGTGGTTTGTGACCTGTTGCCACAAGAAAAAGGCAACCAGTGAAGAACAAACACCATTGTAAATACAACCCATATTTATGTTTATTTATTTTTACTTTTGTAGTTTAACTATTTGTACATTGTTACAACACTGTATGTAGACATAATATGACATTTGGAATGTATATTGTTTTGGAAGGACAACATGAGAGGATATTTCTAAAGTACTGGACAGCTTTGTGACATCAAATGGACTTTGGTGGTCAGGATGTGTTGGTATCTGTTCTGATGGCGCAAAAGCCATGACAGAGAGACATAGTGGAGTGGTAACCACGTGCAAGCAGTTGCTCCCTACACCAGTTGGGTACACTGCAGCATCCACCGAGAGACTCTTGCTGCCAAGGGAATGCCTTACAGCTTGAAATACGTTTTGGACACTACAGTGAAAATGGTTAACTTTGTTAAAGCAAGGCCCCTGAACTCTCGTAGTAGTTCTCAGGTAGTTCCAAAGGGTTCACATAATTTTTCTTGCCACTGTAATTTTCACTTGTCTGACCGCTTGCATGATGATGAGTTTCTCACACGACTGGCCTATCTGGGTGAAGTTTTTTCTCACCTGAATGATCTGAATCTAGGATTACAGTGACTCTCTGCAATTATATTCAATGTACTGGAGTGGATTCTCGGCCCTCACTAGCATGAAAACTAAATACAGGCACAGACTGTGTGTGGAAAATGATTTAAGACTGAGACTCTCCAATACAACCCAACATTGCAGAGTTATGTGCATCTTTTCAAGCAGACCCTTCTCATTAACCTGTGGTTATTCACTATTTTGAATGAACAAATAAGGTTTTATATGTAAGATGGCTAAATAAAGAGCAAAATAATTGATTATTATTATATTATTATTTGTGCCCTGGTCCTATAAGAGCTCTTTGTCACTTCCCATGAGCCAGGTTGTGACAGAAACTCACACTCATTCTTATGTTTCATAAATGTATCGTATAGTGTGTGTGTGGCAGGCTTACAACATGGCAAAAAACAACATTTGAGAGTGAGCTGGCCCTGGTGCTAGAGGGGGTATGCAGCTGGGGGTTGAATGTTTGAAGGGGTACGGGACTATAACAAGTTTGGGAACCACTGGCCTAGATGATCTGGGGTAGTAGGGGGTTGTAGTGATACTATAACATTTAACTGTACCACTGTATAATTAAATAGTATACTTAGAGAAATAAGGTCATGTAATTTCCATTAGAGCGGTCACTTGACTATCTTGTCACTATAATAGACACTTTTTGCTACGGTGATGGCTAGAAGAGATCGATGTTTCAATCTAAATAACATCAGATTTGACTTTTCGTAGCAGGCTAGAACTTAAACAGCATGTTATGATAGTTAACGTAGCAGGTTAGGAGAATTTGGCTAAGGTAAAGATTTTTTTTTTAAATAGTTAAAATTTCAACTTTTGACGTTAATTTAACAAGAGCTGTATCCCATCTAGCGATGACCCTTTGGCTAATATGAGCTAGTGAAAGATTTGCCTCCGTACTTTCGCCAAAACGCACAATTGTGTCGAAAGTGTCGGCAGTTTCTTCAAGCTATTTATTCACCAAAACAAACTTTCCTTTACACGTTTACCTGTCAATATATTTCAACTGTGACGAAGTCAAATGAGAAATCGTGCGAGGTGAAACCCATTTACAAACGTTTTGTCAACGAAATGGCGATGTTATTCTGGGGAAGAGGACTTCGCAATGCTGTTACCAAAAAGGCTATGCAAGGAGTCCAGCTCTACTGGTAATAAATCCAGTTCAAGTGTCCGTAAATACGATGTGCATTCTACGTTAGCTAGCTAGCGAATTATTTGCAGATATTACAAAAGTGGTTCGTGGTTACCAATGAAAATACTTAGAATAGTCTGTGCCTCCAATACAGCTGTAATGCATGTTGTCTGGCTATCAGTGCAGTTTAATATATTGACAGGCGATGGCGCTATTTACCAATCTCAAGCTCCAGTTGCAGTGTATGAAATGTAATATACATTTGGTTTGTGATCAATCAAATTTCAATCAAATGTATATATGAAGCCCTTTTTACATCAGCCGATGTCACAAAGTGCTGTACAGAAACCCAGCCTAAAACCCCAAACAGAAAGCAATGCAAATGTATAAGCACGGTGGCTAGGAAAAAATCCCTAGAAAGGCAGGAACCTAGAAAGAAACCTTGGGAGGAACCAGGCTCTGAGGGGTGGCCAAACCTCTTCTGGCTGTGCCTGGTGGAGATTATAACAGTACATGGCCAAGATGTTCAAACGTTCATAGATGACCAGCAGGGTCAAATGATAATAATCACAGTGTTTGTAGAGGGTGCAACAGGTCATCACCTCAGGAGAAAATGTCAGTTGGCTTTTCATAGCCGATCATGATACTGTATGTCATATATTATCAGTTAAAATACGCATGAATTGTCAGTATTTATTCATCAAGTAGATCATCTGTCTAATTGTGTGTGTTTTCCCCTAAGTACGTCAGTGGTATCAGGCAGGGAGCGTGTGAATGGGGTGGATCTGTTCTACCAGCAGACTGGAAAAGGAGACCATGCTGTTTTACTACTGCCTGGAGCTCTGGGTAGGTAACACTAGTAACATGTGTCCCCAGTTACATCCAATTCCTATGTTTAAAGTGGCTAGAGATTTAAGTCAGTATGTTGGCAGCAGCCACTCAATGTTAGTGATGGCTGTTTAACAGTCTGATGGCCTTGAGGTAGAAGCTGTTTTTCAGTCTCTCGGTCCCAGCTTTGATGCACCTGTACTGACCTCGCCTTCTGGATGATAGCGGGGTGAACAGGCAGTGGCTTGGGTGGTTGTTGTCCTTGATGATCTTTTTGGCCTTCCTGTGACATCGGGGGGTGTAGGTGTCCTGGAGGGCAGGTAGTTTACCCCGGTGATGCGTTGTGCAGTCCTCACTACCCTCTGGAGAGCCTTACGGTTGTGGGCGGAGCAGTTGCCGTACCAGGCGGTGATACAGCCCGACAGGATGCTCTCGATTGTGCATCTGTAAAAGTTTGTGAGTGATTTTGGTGACAAGCCGAATTTCTTCAGCCTCCTGAGGTTGAAGAGGCGCTGTTGCGCCTTCTTCACCACGCTGTCTGTGTGGTTGGACCAATTCAGTTTGTCCGTGATGTATGCCGAGGAACTTAAAACTTTCCACCTTCTCCACTACTGTCCCCTCGATGTGGATAGGGGGGTGCTCCCTCTCCTGTTTCCTGAAGTCCACTATCATCTCCTTTGTTTTGCTGACATTGAGTGAGAGGTTATTTTCCTGACACCACACTCCGAGGGCCCTCACCTCCTCTCTGTAGGCCGTCTCGTCATTGTTGGTAATCAAGCCTACCACTGTAGTGTCGTCAGTAAACTTGATGATTGAGTTGGATGCGTGCTTGGCCACGCAGTCATGGGTAAACAGGGAGTACAGGAGAGGGCTGAGAACGCACCCTTGTGGGGCCCCAGTGTTGAGGATCAGCGGGTGGAGATGTTGTTTCCTACCCTCACCACCTGGGACCGGCCCGTCAGGAAGTCCAGGACCCAGTTGCACAGGGCTGGGTCGAGACCTAGGGTCTCGAGCTTAATGACGAGCTTGGAGGGAACTATGGTGTTAAATGCTGAGCTGTAGTCGATGAACAGCATTCTTACATAAGTATTCCTCTTGTCCAGATGGGTTAGGGCAGTATGCAGTGTGATTGCGATTGCGTCGTCTGTGGACCTATTGGGACGGTAAGCAAATTGGAGTGGGTCCAGGGTGTCTGGCAGGATGGAGGTGATATGATCCTTGACTAATCTCTCAAAGCACTTCATGATGACGGAAGTGAGTGCTACGGGCGATAGTCATTTAGCTCAGTCACCTTAGCTTTCTTGGGAACAGGAACAATGGTGGCCCTCTTGAAGCATGTGGGAACAGCAGACTGGGATAGGGACTGATTGAATATGTCCGTAAACACACCAGCCAGCTGGTCTGCGCATGCTCTGAGGACACGGCCAGGGATGCCACCTGGGCCGGCAGCCTTGCGAGGGTTAACACATTTAAATGTTTTTCTCACATTGGCTGCGGTGAAGGTGAGCCCGCAGGTTTTGGTAGCGGGCCGTGTCGGTGGCACTGTATTGTCCTCAAAGCGAGCAAAGAAGTTGTTTAGTTTGTCTGGGAGCAGGACGTCATGGTCATAGCAGGGCTGGTTTTCTTTGTAGTCCGTGATTGACTGTAGACCCTGCCACATTCCTCTTGTGTCTGAGCCATTGAATTGTGACTCTACTTTGTCTCTATATTGACGCTTAGCTTGTTTGATTGCCTTGCGGAGGGAATAGCTACACTGTTTGTATTCAGTCATGTTTCCGGTAGCCTTACCCTGGTTAAAAGCAGTGGTTCGCTTTCAGTTTTTGCGAATGCTGCCATCAATCCACGGTTTCTGGTTGGGGAAGGTTTTAATATTTGCTATGGGTACAACATCACCAATGCACTTGCTAATAAACTCGCTCACCGAATCAGCATATACATCAATGTTGTTGTCCGATGCTATCCGAACATATCCCAGTCCACGTGCTCGAAGCAGTCTTGCAGCATGGAATCAGATTGGTCGGACCAGCGTTGAACAGACCTGAGAACGGGCGTTTCCTGTTTTAGTTTCTGTTTGTAGGCTGGGAGCAACAAAATGGAGTCATGGTCAGACTTCCCGAAAGGAGGGCGGAGAATAGCCTTGTATGCATCACGGAAGTTGGAATAACAATGATCCAGGATTTTACCAGCCCGGGTGGCACATTCGATATGCTGGTAAAATTTCGGGAGCCTTGTTCTTAAATTAGCCTTATTAAAATACCCAGCCACAATAAATGCAGCCTCAGGATATGTGGTTTCCAGTTTACATAGAGTCCGATGAATTTCTTTCAGTGCCGTCGATGTGTCAGCTTGAGGGGGGAAACACACGGCTGTGATTATAATCGAGGAGAATTCTCTTGGTAGATAATGCGGTCTGCATTTGATTGTAAGGAATTCTATGTCAGGTGAACAAAAGGACTTGAGTTCCTGTATGTTGTTATGATCACACCACGTCTCGTTAATCATAAGACACACACCCCCACCCTTCTTCTTACCAGATCGAAGTTTGTTTCTGTGACTTTGATGTTGAGAGGTGACGGCGGACTTCAAGGGGCAGTGGTTCCCAAACTTTTTATAGTCCCGTACCCCTTCAAACATTCAACCTCCAGCTGCGTACCCCCTCTAGCACCAGGGTTAGTGCACTCTCAAATGTTGTTGTTTTGATATCATTGTAAGCCTGCCACACACACTATACGATACATTTATTAAACATAATAATAATAATTAGTTTTTGTCACAACCTGGCTCGTGGGAAGTGACAAAGAGCTCTTATAGGACCAGGGCACAAATAATAATATAATAATAATCAATTATTTTGCTCTTTATTTAACCATCTTACATATAAAACCTTATTTGTTCATCAAAAATTGTGAACAACTCACCACAGGTTAATGAGATGGGTGTGCTTGAAAGCATGCACATAACTCTGCAATGTTGGGTTGTATTGGAGAGTCTCAGTCTTAAATCATTTTCCACACAAAGTCTGTGCCTGTATTTAGTTTTCATGCTAGTGAGGGCCGAGAATCCACTCTCACATAGGTACGTGGTTGCAAAGGGCATCATTGTCTTAACAGCGCGATTTGCCAGGGCAAGAAACTCTGAGAGCAGCCCTATCCAGAAATCTGGCAGTGGCTTCTGATTAAATTACATTTTCACAGAACCGCTTGTTGCAAATTCGATGAGGCTCTCTTGTTCAGATATCGGTAAGTGGACTGCAGGCAGGGCATGAAAGGGATAACTAATCCAGTTGTTTGTGTCATCCATTTCGGAAAAGTACCTGCGTAATTGCGCACCCAGCTCACTCAGGTGCTTCGCTATGTCACTTTTGACATTGTCTGTAAGCTTGAGTTCATTTGCACACAAAAAAGCATACAATTATGGAAAGACCTGTGTGTTGTCCTTGTTAATGCAGACAGAAAAGAGCTCCAACTTCTTAAATCATAGCCTCAATTTTGTCCCGCACATTGAATATACTTGCGGAGAGTCCCTGTAATCCTAGATTCAGATCATTCAGGCGAGAAAAAACTTCACCCAGATAGGCCAGTCGTGTGAGAAACTCGTCATCATGCAAGCGGTCAGACAAGTGAAAATTACAGTGGCAAGAAAAATTATGTGAACCCTTTGGAACTACCTGGATTTCTGCATAAATTAGTCATAACATTTGATCTGATCTTCATCTTAGTCACAACAATAGACAAACACAGTGTGCTTAACTAATAATACACAAATTATTGTATTTTCCTTGTCTATATTGAATACATAATTTACACATTCACAGTGTAGGTTGGAAAAAGTATGTGAACCCCTAGGCTAATGACTTTTCCAAAAGCTAATTGGAGTCAGCTAACCTGGAGTCCAATCAATGAGACAAGATTGGAGATGTTGGTTAGAGCTGCCTTGCCCTATAAAAAACACTCAGAAAATTGGAGTTTGCTATTCACAAGAAGCATTGCCTGATGTGAACCATGCCTCAAACAAAAGAGATCTCAGAAGACCTAAGATTAATTAAGAATTGTTGATTGCATAAAGCTGGAAAGGGTTACAAAATCTCTAAAAGCCTTGATGTTCATCAGTCCACGGTAAGACAAATTGTCTATAAATGGAGAAAGTTCAGCACTGTTGCTACTCTCCCTAGGAGTGGCCGTCCTGCAAAGGTAACTGCAAGAGCACAGTGCAGAATGCTCAATGAGGTTAAGTAGAATCCTAGAGTGTCAGCTAAAGATGTACAGAAATCTCTGGAACATGCTAACATCTCTGTTGACGAGTACGATACGTAAACACTAAACAAGAATGGTGTTCATGGGAGGACACCACGGAAGAAGCCACTGCTGTCCAAAACAACCATAGCTGCGCATCTGAAGTTCGCAAAAGAGCACCTGGATGATAATTTATTTATTTATTTATTTCACCTTTATTTAACCAGGTAGGCCAGTTGAAAACAAGTTCTCATTTACAACTGCGACCTGGCCAAGCAAAGCAGTGCGAGACAAACAACAGAGTTACACATGGGATACACAGACGTACAGTCAATCACACAATAGAAAAAGTCTATATACAGTGTGTGCAAATGTAGTAAGATTAGGGAGGTAAGGCAATAAATAGGCCATAATGGAGAAATAATTACAATTTAGCAATTGAACACTGGAGTGATAGATGTGCAGAAGATGAATGTGCAAGTAGAGATACTGGGGTGCAAAGGAGCAAAAAATATATAACAATATGGGGATCAGGTAGTTGGGTAGGCTATTTACAGATGGGCTATGTACAGGTGCAATGATCGGTAAGCTGCTCTGACAGCTGATGCTTAAAGTTAGTGAGGGAGATATGTCTCCAGCTTCAGTGATTTTTGCAATTCGTTCCAGTCATTGGCAGCAGAGAATTGGAAGGAAAGGCGGCCAAAGAGGAGTTGGCTTTGGGGGTGACCAGTGAAATATACCTGCCGGAGCGCGTGCTACGGTTGGGTGCTGCTATGGTGACCAGTGAGCTGAGATAAGGCGGGGCTTTACCTTGCAAAGACTTATAGATGACCTGGAGCCAGTGGGTTTGGCGACGAATATGAAGCGAGGGCCAGCCAATGAGAGCATACAGGTTGCAGTGGTGGGTTGTATATGGGGCTTTGGTGACAAAACAGATGGCACTGTGATAGACTACATCCAATTTGCTGAGTAGAGTGTTGGAGGCTATTTTGTAAATGACATCGCCAAAGTCAAGGATCGGTAGGATAGTCAGTTTTACGAGGGTATGCGAAATAGGAAGTCGATTCTAGATTTAATTTTGGATTGGAGATGCTTAATGTGAGTCTGGAAGGAGAGTTTACAGTCTAACCAGGCACCTAGGTATTTGTAGTTGTCCACATATTCTAAGTCAGAACCGTCCAGAGTAGTGATGCTAGACGGGCGATCGGTGTAAAACCATGCATTTAGTTTTGCTTCCATTTAAGAGCAGTTGGAGGCCACGGAAGGAGTGTTGTATGGCATTGAAGCTCGTCTGGAGGTTTGTTAATACAGTGTCCAAAGAAGAGCCAGAAGTATACAGAATGGTGTCGTCTGCATTGAGGTGGCTCAGATAATCACCAGCAGCAAGAGCGACATCATTGATGTATACAGAGAAGAGAATTGAACCCCATAGAGACTGCCAGAGGTCCGGACAACAGGCCCTCCGATTTGACACACTGAACTCTATCTGAAAAGTAGTTAGTGAACCAGGCGAGGCTGTCATTTGAGAAACCAAGGCTGTTGAGTCTTCCGATAAGAATGCGGTGATTGACAGAGTCGAAAGCCTTGGCCAGGTCAATGAATATGGCTGCACAGTATTGTCTTTTATCAATGGCGGTTATGATATCGTTTAGGACCTTGAGCGTGGCTGAGGTGCACCTGTGACCATCTCGGAAACCAGATTGCATAGTGGAGAAGGTACAGTGGAATTCGAAATGGTCGGTGATCTGTTTGTTAACTTGGCTTTCAAAGACTTTAGAAAGGCAGGGTAGGATAGATATAGGTCTGTAACATTTTGGGTCTAGAGTGTCTCCCACTTTGAAGAGGGGGATGACCGCGGCAGCTTTCCAATCTTTAGTGATCTCAGACGATACGAAAGAGAGGTTGAACAGGCTAGTAATAGGGGTTGCAACAATTGCGGCGGATAATTTTAGAAAGAGAGGGTCCAGATTGTCTAGCCCAGCTGATTTGTAGGGGTCCAGATTTTGCAGCTGTTTCAGAACATCAGCTATCCACAGCGCTTCTGGCAAAATATTCTGTGGACAGATTAAACTAAAGTTGAGTTGTTTGGAATGAACACACAACACTATGTGTGCAGAAAAAAAAGGCACAGCACACCAACATCAAAACCTCATCCCAACTGTAAAGTATTGTGGACGAGCATCATGGTTTGAGGCTGCTTTGCTGCCTCAGGGCCTGGACAGCTTGTTATCGTCGACGGAAAAATGAATTCCCAAGTTTATCAAGACATTTTGCAGGAGAATGTAATTCTATCTGTCCGCCAATTGAAGCTCAACAGAAGTTGGGTGATGCAACAGGACAACAACCCAAAACACAGAAGTAAATCAACAAAAGAATGGCTTCAACAGAAGAAAATACATGTTCCCTTCTGGAGTGGCCCAGTCAGAGTCCTGACCTCAACCTGATTTAAAATGCTGTGGCATGACCTCGAGAGCAGTTCACACCAGATATCCTAAGAATATTGTTGAACTGAAACAGTTTTGTAAAGATGAATAGTCCAAAATTTCTCTTTACCGTTGTGCAGGTCCGCAACTACAGAAAACATTTAGTTGAGTTTATTGCTGCCAAAGGAGGATTAACCAGTTATTAAATGCAAGGGTTCACATACTTTTTCCACACTAAACTGTGAATATTTACAATGGTGTGTTCAATAAAGACATGAAAACATATAATTGTTTGTGTGTTATTAGTTTAAGCAGACTGTTTGTCTATTGTTGTGACTTAGATGAAGATCAGATCAAATTCTATGACCAATTTATGCAGAAATCCAAGTAATTCCAAAAGGTTCACATACTTTTTCTTGCCACTGTATGGTCAGTAAAGAAAACTTTAAGCATGTCTCTCAATTAAAAAAAAAAAAAGTGTCAATACTTTGCCCCTTGATAACCAGCGCACTTCTGTATGTTGTAAAATCTTTACATGGTCGTTGCCCATATCATTGCATAATGCAGGAAATACACAAGAGTTCAGGGGCCTTGCTTTAACAAAGTTAACCATTTTCACTGTACAGTTGTGACCAAAAGTTTTGAGAATGACACATATTAATTTCCACAAAGTTTGCTGCTTCAGTGTCTAGATATTTTTGTCAGATGTTACTATGGAATACTGAAGTATAATTACAAGCATTTCATAAGTGTCAAAGGCTTTTATTGACAATTACATGAAGTTGATGCAAAGAGTCAATATTTGCAGTGTTGACCCTTCTTTTTCAAGACCTCTGCAATCCGCCCTGGCATGCTGTCAATTAACTTCTGGGCCATGTCCTGACTGATGGCAGCCCATTCTTGCATAATCAATGCTTGGAGTTTGTCAGAATTTGTGGGTTTTTGTTTGTCCACCCGCCTCTTGAGGATTGACCACAAGTTCTCAATGGAATTAAGGTCTGGGGAGTTTCCCGGCCATGGACCCAAAATATCGATGTTTTGTTCACCGAGCCACTTAGTTATCACTTTTGCCTTATGGCAAGGTGCTCCATCATGCTGGAAAAGGCATTGTTCATCACAAAACTGTTCCTGGATGGTTGGGAGAAGTTGCTCTCGGAGGATGTGTTGGTACCATTCTTTATTCATGGCTGTGTTCTTAGGCAAAATTGTGAGTGAGCCCACTCCCTTGGCTGAGAATCAACCCCACACATGAATGACTGATGGTAGCACTCACCCTGTCTTCTCCGGTCAAGCTTTTTTCCGGATGTCCCCAAACAATCGGAAAGGGGATTCATCAGAGAAAATGACTTTACCCCAGTCCTCAGCAGTCCAATCCCTGTACCTTTTGCAGAATATCAGTCTGTCCCTGATGTTTTTCCTGGAGAGAAGTTGCTTTTTTGCTGCCCTTCTTGACACCAGGCTATCCTCCAAAAGTCTTCGCCTCACTGTGCGTGCAGATGCACTCATACCTGCCTGCTGCCATTCCTGAGCAAGCTCTGTACTGGTGGTGCCCCGATCCCGCAGCTGAATCAACTTTAGGAGACGGTCCTGGCGCTTGCTGGACTTTCTTGGGCGCCCTGAAGCGTTCTTCACAACAATTGAACCACTCTCCTTGAAGTTCTTGATGATCTGATAAATGGTTGATTTAGGTGCAATCTTACTGGCAGCAATATCCTTGCCTGTGAAGCCCTTTTTGTGCAAAGCAATGATGACGGCACGTGTTTCCTTGCAGGTAACCATGTTTGACAGAGGAAGAACAATGATTCCAAGCACCACCCTCCTTTTCAAGCTTCCAGTCTGTTATTCGAACTCAATCAGCATGACAGAGTGATCACCAGCCTTGTCCTCGTCAACATTCACACCTGTGTTAACGAGAGAATCACTGACATGATGTCAGCTGGTCCTTTTGTGGCAGGGCTGAAATGCAGTGGAAATGTTTTGGGGGGGATTTAGTTCATTTGCATGGCAAAGAGAGACTGCAATTCATCTGATCACTCTTCATCACATTCTGGAGTATATGCCAATTGCCATCATACAACCTGAGGCAGCAGACTTTGTGAAAATTTATATTTGTGTCATTCTCAAAACTTTTGGCCACGACTGTAGTGTCCAAAACATCTTTGAAGTTGTCAGGCATTCCCTTGGCAGCAAGAGCCTCTCGGTGGATGCTGCAGTGTACCCAAGTGGCGTCGGGAGCAACTGCTTGCACACGCGTTACCACTCCACTATGTCTCCCTGTCATGGCTTTGATGCGTTGTGAAACAGTGTTGTTTGATGAAGGCATTGTCTGTATAATATTTGGGGCCTTTTCCCCCCAGCATTGTCCCAGCCATATCTGCGGCAGCAGGAAGAATTAAGTCCTCCACAATAGTATTGGGCTTGCCTGTTCTAGCCACTCAGTAGCTCACCATATAAGACGCTTCTAGCCCCTTCTTATTAATGGTATCTGTTGCTTTTATACATGTCTTACTACTCGAAAGTCGTCTTTATTCTCCCCTCAAAAAACTCCCGTGGCTTATTTTTCAAATTGTCATGTTCCGTTTCTAAATGTATGCACAAGAGTGAAGGTTTCCCGCAAGAGAGTAACGGTTAATGTGATTGGATGTTAATTATTTGACTAGGCTACCTGTATTTGACATTGTGTTGTTATTTCGCTGAACACTAGATGGTTTAATTTTATTTTTGGCAGTGAAACGAGGCTACTCAGGCGAGAATAAAATCTCACCCAAATGTATAGCCCAGTTGGAAATATAAATGTACTGTTTGAAAATGTGAATGGATATATTTATATATACATACATACACACAGTTGAAGTCGGAAATTTACATACACCTTAGCCAAATACATTTAAACTCAGCTTTTCACAATTCCTGACATTTCATCCTAGTAAAAAAATCCCTGTCTTAGGTTAGTTAGGATCACCACTTCATTTTAAGAATGTGAAATGTCAGAATAATAGTAGAGAGAATGATTTATTTCAGCTTTTATTTCTTTCATCACATTCCCAGTGGGTCAGAAGTTTACATTCACTCAATTAGTATTTGGTAGCATTGCCTTTAAATTGTTTAACTTGGGTCAAATGTTTCGGGGTAGCATTCTACAAGTTTCCCACAATAAGTTGGGTGAATTTTGGCCCATTCCTCCAGACAGAGCTGGTGTAACTGAGTCAGGTTTGTAGGCGTCCTTGCTCGCATACGCTTTTTCAGTTCTGCCCACAAATGTTCTATTGAGGTCAGGGCTTTGTGATGGCCACTCCAATACCTTGACTTTGTTGTCCTTAAGCCATTTTGCCACAACTTTGAAAGTATGCTTGGGGTCATTGTCGATTTGGAAGACCCATTTGCGACCAAGCTTTAACTTCCTGACTGATGTCTTGAGATGTTGCTTCAATATATCCACGTCATTTTCCTGCAGCAAAACACCCCCACAACATGATGCTGCCACCCCGTGCTTCACGGTTGGGATGGTGTTCTTCGGCTTGCAAGCCTCCCCCTTTTTCCTCCAAATATAACGATGGTCATAATGGCCAAACAGTTCTATTTTTGTTTCATAAGACCATTGGAAATTTCTCCAAAAAGTACGATCTTTGATCCTATGTGCAGTTGCAAACCGTAGTCTGGCTTTTTTATGGCGGTTTTGGAGCAGTGGCTTCTTCCTTGTCGATATAGGACTTGTTTTACTGTGTATATAGATTTTGTACTTGTTTCCTCCAGCATCTTCACAAGGTCCTTTGCTCTTGTTCTGGGATTGATTTGCACTTTTCGCACCAAAGTACGTTCATCTCTAGGAGACAGAACGAGTCTCCTTCCTGAGCGGTATGACAGCTGCGTGGTCCCATAGTGTTTATCCTTGCATACCCATGTTTGTACAGATGAACGTGGTACCTTCAGGCGTTTGGAAATTGCTCCCAAGGATGAACCAGACTTGTGGAGGTCTATAATCTTTTTTCTGAGGTCTTGGCTGATTTCTTTAGATTTTCCCATGATGTCAAGCAAAGAGGCACTGAGTTTGAAGGTAGGCCTTGAAATACATATACAGGTACACCTCCTATTGACTCAAATTGTCAATTAGCCTATTAGAATCTTTTAAAGTCATGACATTATTTTCTGGAATTTTCCAAGCTGTTTAAAGGCACAGTCAGCTTAGTGTATGTAAACTTCTGACCCGCTGGAATTGTGATACAGTGAATTATAAGTGAAATAATCTGTCTGTAAACAATTGTTGGAAAAATGTCTTGTGTCATGCACAAAGTAGATGTCCTAACCGACTTGCCAAAACTAGTTTGTTAACAAGAAATTTGTGGAGTGGTTGAAAAATGACTCCAACCTAAGTGTATGTAAACTTCCGATATATATATATATATATATATATATATATATATATATATATATATATATATATATATACACATACATACATACATACATACATACAGTGGGGGAAAAAAGTATTTAGTCAGCCACCAGTTGTGCAAGTTCTCTCACTTAAAAAGATGAGAGAGGCCTGTAATTTTCATCATAGGTACACTTCAACTATGACAGACAAAATGAGGAAAAAAAATCCCGAAAATCACATTGTAGGATTTTTTATGAATTTATTTGCAAATTATGGTGGAAAATAAGTATTTGGTCACATACAAACAAGCAAGATTTCTGGCTCTCACAGACCTGTAACTTCTTCTTTAAGAGGCTCCTCTGTCCTCCACTCGTTACCTGTATTAATGGCACCTGTTTGAACTTGTTATCAGTATAAAGACACCTGTCCACAACCTCAAACAGTCACACTACAAACTCCACTATGGCCAAGACCAAAGAGCTGTCAAAGGACACCAGAAACAAAATTGTAGACCTGCACCAGGTTGGGAAGACTGAATCTGCAATAGGTAAGCAGCTTGGTTTGAAGAAATCAACTGTGGGAGCAATTATTAGGAAATGGAAGACATACAAGACCACTGATAATCTTCCTCGATCTGGGGCTCCACGCAAGATCTCACCCGTGGGGTCAAAATGATCACAAGAACGGTGAGCAAAAATCCCAGAACCACACGGGGACCTAGTGAATGACCTGCAGAGAGCTGGGACCAAAGTAACAAAGCCTACCATCAGTAACACACTACGCCGCCAAATCCTGCAGTGCCAGACGTGTCCCCCTGCTTAAGCCAGTACATGTTCAGGCCCGTCTGAAGTTTGCTAGAGAGCATTTGGATGATCCAGATGAGGATTGGGAGAATGTCATATGGTCAGATGAAACCAAAATAGAACTTTGTGGTAAAAACTCAACTCGTTGTGTTTGGAGGACAAAGAATGCTGAGTTGCATTCAAAGAACACCATACCTACTGTGAAGCATGGGGGTGGAAACATCATGCTTTGGGGCTGTTTTTCTGCAAAGGGACCAGGACGACTGATCCGTGTAAAGGAAAGAATGAATGGGGCCATGTATCGTGAGATTTTGAGTGAAAACCTCCTTCCATCAGCAAGGGCATTGAAGATGAAACGTGGCTGGGTCTTTCAGCATGACAATGATCCCAAACACACCGCCAGGGCAACAAAGGAGTGGCTTCGTAAGAAGCATCAAGGTCCTGCAGTGGCCTAGCCAGTCTCCAGATCTCAACCCCATAGAAAATCTTTGGAGGGAGTTGAAAGTCTGTGTTGCCCAGCGACAGCCCCAAAACATCACTGCTCAAGAGGAGATCTGCATGGAGGAATGGGCCAAAATACCAGCAACAGTGTGTGAAAACCTTGTGAAGACTTACAGAAAACGTTTGACCTCTGTCATTGCCAACAAAGGGTATATAACAAAGTATTGAGATAAACTTTTGTTATTGACCAAATACTTATTTTCCACCATAATTTGCAAATAAATAAATAAAAAATCCTACAATGTGATTTTCTGGATTTCTTTTTCTCATTTCGTCTGTCATAGTTGAAGTGTACCTATGATGAAAATTACAGGCCTCTCTCATCTTTTTAAGTTGGAGAACTTGCACAATTGGTGGCTGACTAAATACTTTTTTGCCCCACTGTATATATACACACACACACACACACACACACACACACACATACATATATATATATATATATATATATATATAAATAAAATCACATTTTTATTTAACGTTCCCCCCGACGGCATTGCACGTACTTACCTGGCCTACGGTTTAGACAACTTCATAACACATAGTAAGTTGTTTTGGGTCCTCATCAGAACAGGCATAGACCCTCTATAATGTTGGTTACCAGCAGTGTGCGTTCCTGTAACAGGAAGTGCTCAGACTGACTTTGGGCCGCAGCTGAAGTCTTTGAGTAAGGACCGCTTCACTGTGATTGGTTGGGACCCTCGCGGGTACGGAAACTCCCGCCCCCCCGGAGAGAGACTTCCCTCTGGACTTCTTTGAGAGGGACGCCAAGGACGCTGTGGACCTGATGCAGGTCAGAGTCAAACCAATCAGGAATCATATTGGGAACATGCTTTAAAATGTTGCTGTACAGGGCATGTAGTGTGACTCTTAATATTGCATATTCCGCAACTGTAAAGTCAGAACATAAGATTAGTGACTTTCTCTGCAACACAGATAAACAGGACTACTCTGGAGAACATGAACTACACAGTTGCCTCTCTCTTGCTCTCTGTATGTGAGGACAGTCAGCCAAGTATATTTCCTTATTTATCTGTGAACGTCTGTCTTTTCCCTTATTGCTTATCTGTGAACGTGTGCATGCCTTTTCACTCATTGCTTATCTGTGAACATCTATTCTTTTCCCTCATTGCTAATCTGTGAACGTGTGTATGTATTTTCCTTCATTGCTTATCTGTGAACGTGTGTGTGTCTTTTCCCTCATTGCTTATCTGTGAATGTGTCTTTCCCCTGGTAGGCGTTGAGATTTCCAAGGTTCTCTCTGCTGGGCTGGAGTGACGGAGGCATTACTGCTCTGATCGCAGCAGCCAGGAACCCCTCCCTGGTCAATAAGATGGTGGTGTGGGGCTCCAACGCATACGTCTCACCACAAGATGTAAAGATCTACAATGGTGAGGTCCTCCTATTGGTGTGTGCGTGCATGCTTTGGAGAGACTGGATGAGGCAGCTCTGCATGTGTCTGGGTTTGTGTAATACAGCCTGTGTGTGTCCATGTGTCTTCAGCGATCCGTGATGTGTCTCAGTGGAGTGAGAGGATGAGGAGGCCCATGGAGGAGGTGTATGGGGCAGAGCTCTTCCTTAAGACCTGGGAAGGATGGGTGGACGGGATTGGACAGTTCGCCCAGAGACCAGAAGGTAAGGGCAGCAACATCTTTGCAGCAAAGATTCCAATTTTCCAGTTCCACTTGTCAGTTCCTGTGGTAGGGAGTATCTGTATAGATCCTTAGACTTGTGTTCTGTTTGTCCTGTGTTGTTCAGGAAGCATCTGTATGGAGCTGCTGCCTCAGATCAGCTGTCCCTCTCTCATCATCCACGGAGAGAAGGATCCCATGGTGCCCAGCTTCCACCCTCAGTATCTCCTCAAACACATCAAGGGTTCAAGGTGAGCTGACATCTCTTTTGTTCTCCTGTCCTCCCTTCTGTATGTTTTTCTTTCTTATAGAGGCATTGTATGAAAAGACATGCTTGCTGTACATCATTGCTATGTCAATGTTTAACTACAACCACTAATGATACGTACAACCTCCACTATAACATCTTCTTCGGTGTCCAGGTTGCATCTGATGCCGGAAGGGAAACACAACCTGCACCTGAGGTTTGCTGCCAAGTTCAACAAGCTGGTTGAAGACTTCCTGAACCAGTGATGGGCATAGGAATAGGGTGCCATTTGGGAAGCAGCCTAACATTGTGCACTACTTTTGACCAGGGCCCTGGTCAAAAGAAGTGCAGTATGTAGGGATTAGAGTGCCAATTCGGATACACAAGTACTGCACCCACAGGAAATTAGAAGCTTTCGGGCCTGGGTCTGTGTTCAAGAGTGGATAACATTGAAGGAGCACTACAGCAAGCAACAGTAATAATCAATCTGAGTCTGGTCCATTAATTAACTGATTTATCACTGGTATATGAGCCAAAATAAATACCCATCTACATGACTATTGCAAATGTTATGCATTAATACGTTTTTTTTAATAAGTTTTTGTTGAACTTTTTGTATCATTTGTATTGTTTTGTACTGTTGTGTGTCATATGGCATGTTATGTAAATGTTGCATTTGCACTAACTGTTATGCCATGTAAAACAAAGCAAAAGAAAAGTTGGAAAATGATAAGTCATTCATTTACAATTTTAATCAGACATATTTAGTAAACAGCAAGGGTGAGTAAGGTGGTGCGGTAAATAGTTTGGGTACGCCGTACTAGTTAAACATGAACCCATCACAATGATTAAAACAAAATGCCAAGAAAATTAGCAACAGACGCGTGCGGACAGCAGTGGACACATCAATTCTGGCCTAATGACAATCACCAAATGTCATTCGACTTTTTGGTGTTTTGTGTAACCGATTACTCTTTCCAGTCACCACTGTTTGGAACAGTGCTCGACTTGGACTGAAATAGATTCCGGTACTTTTTAGATCATTTTCTATGAGAGGAACAGCAGCTCAAGCAGTAGAACATTTGAAGTGCCAGTACTCAGTTCCGGTGAGGTCCTGCCCAAGTCAACCACTGGTTTGGAGGCTGGAAATATGTTGAGTCGATGAGTGTGGAGCCCTTTGAAGTGATTGTTTGACAATCAGATAAAAACATCATGACTGGTTGTGTTTATACTACAATAAGTTAATACATTTGAAAAGTTATGAAAAATCTTTACTAGGTCCACAGACAGACATCCTTTTGAATTAATTGGAATTCTATATGTAATTCTATGATTAGGCCGATACATTTATTGGGTCTATAGGCACAAGCACGTAGGTCCCGTAGTGGGAAGAAATTAATTATACTTTCACCGCTGGTAAACAGTCTTTATAAAACAAGTGAACTCTTCATTCATATGTACAGTATGTTCTCTGACAGGCACAACGGTGTCAGTTACAATGAGCCTATCCATCTTTTGATGGACACATTTTACACCTGACTGAGAACTACATGCTCTCCCTCTTGTGAATGTTATTCATGTGTGATTTCAGGGAACTCATCTGATTGAAGCATTTATCGCAATAGTTACAGCGAAACGGTTTCTCACCCGTGTGAATTCTCTGATGGCGTTTAAGATCGCTTGTTGATAAAAAGCATTTACCACACGAAGGACACATGTATGGTTTCTCCCCAGAGTGAGTCCTCATGTGACCATTCAGGTGTTCCTTCCTGCTAAAGCTTTTCCCACAAGTGTTACACAGGTACGGTTTCTCTCCAGTGTGAATTCTCTCGTGGAGTTTGAGTTGGCTTTCTTTTGGAAAAGCTTTTTCACACATAGTGCACTGCAGCATTGCCTTCTGTTTGTGACTCTTCATATGCTGCTTAAGGTTTCGCATCTGATGGAAGCTTTTGCCGCAATCGCTGCAGAGATACGCTGGAGGCTCCTCTCCTTCCTCTCCTGTCCCCCCTGTGTGTACCCTCATATGGCTTAGCAAATTGCCCTCGTAGTTGAAGCATTTGTTACATTCAACACACCTGTATGGTTCCTCACCTGTGTGAATTCTCTCATGCTTTTTCAAATCGCTCGAATAGACAAAGCATTTCCCGCAGACATCACACCTGTACGGCTGCTCCCCTGTGTGGCTCCTCATGTGGTCAGTCAGTCTAGTGTTGTGGAGGAAGCATTTGCCACATTCATGGCAGCAGTAGGGTTTCCGTGTTGTGTGTATCTTCATGTGTGTTTTCAGGCCTCCCTTAAGAGTGAAGCTTTTGTCGCATTCCTTGCAGCTGTATGGTTTCTCGCCAGTGTGGATCCGCTGGTGGCGTTTTAAATCACAGTCTGATATAAAGCATTTCTCACATAGAGGGCACCGGAATAATCTCTCTCCTGTATGAGTGCGCATATGCCCTATCAAGTCCGATTTACGGCTGAAACTTTGACTGCAATCGCTGCACCCGTATGGTGTCTCTCTATTGTGAGTTTTTAGGTGTTGTCTTAGACCTGCTTTAAATGTGAAACATTTTTCACACATAGGACACTGAAGTCGTTGCCCTGTGTGACTCCTCATATGCTCTTTAAGTGTTGCCTTCAGACTGTAGCTTTTTCCGCACTCCTGGCAGCTGCATGGTTTCACTCCAGTGTGAATTAGCTGATGCCGTTTTAGAACCACAGCTGATATACAGGATTTCTCACACACAGGACATTTAAATAGGCTCTCCCCTCCTGTGTGGGATCTCATATGCTCTGTCAGGTGTCCCTGACGTGTGAAGCCTTTGTCACACTCAAAACATTGATACGGTTTCTCTCCATTGTGAGTCTTCATATGCCTGACCAGAGCTCCCTTGCCTTTGAAGGACCTGGAGCATTCTTTGCACTTATATGGTTTTTCATCTTTCTGATGAATTTTCCGGTGATTTCCTAAATGGCTTCTGCTAATGAAGCATTGACTGCACACAGGGCATTTGTATGGCGTCACTCCTGTGTGAGTGTTCATATGCCTGTCCAGGATTTCCTTGTGGTTGAATGATTTGCCACATTCAGTACAGCTGTATGGTTTCTCACCGATGTGAATAATTCTCTGATGTATTTTTAACTGGCCTGCCCTGGTGAAGCTTTTTCTGCACACAGTACACATGTGTAACCGCTTCTCTGTGTGAGCCCTCAACGGTGCTTTCAGCTCACTGGTTATCTTGGCCTCAGTGCAGACCTTAGAGTCTGGATGTAGACCTAGTTCAGAGAGGGGCTGAGAGTCAATGATTGGTTCTGATACTCCATAGTCCTCTCCATCATCAGGTTCTGTTTTGATTCCGACAGTGGTGTTGGTGGGTAGAGGGTCCCTCTCGCTGTCCTGATTACAGTCACTTTCCACATAGGGAGTAGGTAATATGAACTGTGTGACCTCTGTGGTATCCTGACTGGCTTTGAGTTCCTCCTGTTGCTCTGTAATCAATGTGTGCTCTGGGTCCTCCTGCACCCGACTGGGGCTCCACTCCTGCTCACAGTGTGGTTGTTGTTGCTGCTTAGGGGGAATCTCCTGAGTTATCTGCTGGGGGTCTGGGGAGAAGGATGGGAAATAAGGTTCTACACATTCGACAAATAACTCAAACACAATTCACATCAATTCAAGTTGGCTACCTTCACAATTACTTAGGCCTATGCCCTGCTTCTTAACCTGGAGAAATACAGTTTGTTTGAGCTAACATTCCACTCCTTGTCACGCCAAACATGTTTGGCAATGACACAGAATACAATGATTGGAATGTTAGCAACAAACAGGTTCTGACTTAGGCATTCTGGAGTGGCAAAGAGTGACATCATCGCCTTAAGACTGTCAGTCTACCGCCCTTCTCCTACTGCGACGAATGCAACTGCGATTCTGCAAACTCATGTGGATTAATATGTTCATTAGCAGTCATCGGTATTGTTTTAATCGTATGCTGTTTACTAGTCACAAACCTGCTCCCAAATCCAGAAGAATCCTCCGTAGACGACCATTCTCCTGCTTTGAGCTGGATATCTCTTCCAAGTACTCTGTTATCGTCTTTTCCACTATCCTGAATATATCAACTGCCGCTGATTTTAATCGGTCATGGTACTCGGTCTTATTTTCTCCAAATAGCTCAACAGCTGCCGTTGTTAACCGTTCGGTGATAAACACATTCAACAGCTGTATTTTGGACATTTTGAGGAAATATTAAAGATATAACAACATAAATTAAACCTAAAGATACTCGTCAACTTCTAACCACCTTAGCATTTTTCATGCCGAAATTCCGAGCTCGCAAAGATTTCCGCCTTCGAAGAGATGTTGACACTTTGAGGACCGAATGACATCCAAGCAGAGGCGGGAACAATACACAGCTAGCCAATCATGTTTCTCACGATGTTCAGAATCACGTGCAAGTGCTTCTATCGGTTGCTTACGCATTCCAGAAACCAGGAAGTGACTTCTGGTTTACGGGCGCATATGAGTTGGTTGAACAAATTCAAATTAATCGTCTCGTTTAGTCGTAGCTACTTGTCTTCCTACAAACAGCTATTCAAAATGAACATATCAGAAAATGGATCAGTAGGCGATGCCATTACAGTGCACGATTTCCCAGAGAAGATTCTGGAGCAAACGGTTCACCTTCACGTCATGAAACTTAATGGGATTGTTTTCCTTTGGGTCGGCTCGAACCCCGTCTGGTCCAACTTGGCTGTTTAAATGGAAAGTACATTTGTGAGTAGCCTACTGTACAACAAATACACTGTTTCGGAGCAGACTAGCTAACAGAGATGGGAAGCTAGCTAACTTCACTCTGTAATGTTTCTAGCTAGCTACGTTAAAAGTTATTCTATCAGTTGATATGTGTGTATTCAGGATTCGATGCCGCTGTCTACCTTAGTCCTGGGGGACCCATCTGAAACCACCCAGAATTCACTGGCGCAGAGATTGAGTAAGCACCCCTTTCTTCATCTTCATGTCAATATCATATCTCTCTGAAGATTGGCTGTATCCTCCACAGACTGTGATGTAATTGTCCAGCTTCATGCTATCATAGTGGTGCTTTCAAGACAGCTGGGAACTTGGAGAAAAAAACATCGAGTTTTTCGGTCCGCAAATACAGAACAAAAAAATATATATCTTTGTATTAAATGTTTTTATTCAGATTTTCCAGGTGGTGCTGCAGCACCTCTACTTCCCGATGCTATGGTCGGACCTCGTTTTTTTCTGTGTTCGCAGTTGTCTTGAACTCACTGAAGTCGGAATCAGAGATTTCCAAGTTCCCAGTTGTTTTGAACGCAGCATAAGACAGGCCACATATTTACACACACACAAACTTATTCAAGATGCCACAACATTGTGCTTTCAGTCAAATCTGTCTAACAATCAATTATACATTGATTTACACTGAACAAAAAATATAACTCAACATGCAACAATGTTACTGAGTTACAGTTCATATAAGGAAGTCAGTCAATTGAAATAAATAAATTAGGCCCTAATCTATGGATGGGTGGGCCTGGAAGGGCATAGGCCCACCCACTGGGGAGCCATGCCCAGCCATCAGAATGAGTTTTTCCCCTACGAAAGGGCTTTATTACAGAAATAAATACTACTCAGTTTCATCAGGTGGCTGGTCTCAGACGATCCCGCAGGTGAAGAAGCTGGGTGTGGAGGTCCTGGGATGGCGTGGTTACGTGTGGTCTGCGGTTGTGACGCTGGTTGGACGTACTGCCAAATTCTCTAAAACAACATTGGTAAGAGAAATTAACAT
This sequence comes from Brachymystax lenok tsinlingensis, assembly GCA_030435695.1. Lineage (NCBI taxonomy): Eukaryota > Metazoa > Chordata > Actinopteri > Salmoniformes > Salmonidae > Brachymystax > Brachymystax lenok. The sequence continues at coordinate 33,420,083 of CM059790.1, forward strand.
TACATTTTCTGGCAAGACTCTGGTGGAAATACATGCAGTCAGCATGCCAATTGCACACTCCCTCAAAACTTGAGACATCTGTGGCATTGTGTTGTGTGACAAAACTGCACATTTTAGAGTAGCTTTTTATTCTCCCCAGTTCAAGGTGCACCTGTGTAATGATCTTGCTGTTTAATCAGCATCTTGATTAAATCCATCCACCTGACAGGTGTGGCATATCTTGGCAAAGGAAAAATGGTCATTAACAGGTATGTAAACAAATTTGTGCACAAAATGAGTGAAATAAGCTTTTATGTGTATGGACAATTTCTGGGATCTTTTATTTCAGCTCATTAAACATTTTACATGTTGCGTTTATTTTTCTAAACTATAGTTTCTATATGTTAATCAGAACATTTACAGAAAGCTAGACACTTAAAACTACTAACCAGTATGATGCTCTTTTGTTGGTGTCAGTTCACATGATTTGAAACGTCACTAACCCAGCTGTCCTCCTTATCCTTTGTTTTCCAGCTAAGAGGACTAAGAAACAGGTGTTTGTGAGCTACAATCTGCCCATGACCGACTCCAACCTGTCTCTGCTGGTGGAGAATAGGATAAAGGAGATGGAAGTTCACGCTGATCAATTTGAACCTTTTCCCCCATTTATATGGACTTTTTACCGAAATAATACAGTGGAGAGAACAACATTACCTACCTGTCTAGACTGTTTGTCACTTGCTGTTTTATCACTTGATTGAGATCAAACCAGAAACTGTCTCTGTTTAGAGGCTGCAGACGCACACACCATTTCCTGTGCCCACTGCCCACCAACAAACTCAGTCTACAGACATCACAATGTATCACCTCGATTGTGTTCATTTATTGACAAACAATAAATTAAGTGGTTTATTATCAAAACATCTGGTTTTAATATGTACAAGTGCATCATATAAAAAAAAAATAGAAAATATTAGGGGTTGACAATCACTCATGGAATTTCATTTATTTTACCACAACATTTACAAACTACCAAATAAACAATACAAGGTGTCCACCGTCAGAATGTGCCATTTGCATCAAATATGGTTCATGGTAGAAATGTATAGAGTATACTTGGCCTTTTTAAGGTAATCTATGCACATTGTGTGACAAATTGTCCTATGAAACTAATTGATGTACATGAAATATGATAGTCCATACATCAGGGATCATTAACTAGATTCAGCAGCGGCTGATTTCTTTTTCTTGAGTGGATGGTCAGGGGGCCGGATCATAGTTAAATAATTTGTAGACTGCAAATTGACTGAAAGTTGCCCAAATATATATAATATTTGATGAAAACATAAATAATTTCAAATCTTGTTTACATTTGTATACGGTCACATATCTCTTATGCGTGGGATACATTGGAACAGACTTCTAAAATTAAAATCAGTTGGAGCTGATTTGCTGGTGTTTCTACAGTCTTTTCAGAAAACTTGGGGGGCCAAATAAAATCACCAGAGGCCACCAATGTAAGGTGTGTATTAATAATTTGTATGTTAGAGTAGAGTTTGTATACAAACATACTCTGTAAATCACAGCTGTTCTAACTAGATCACACTATTGTACTAACCTAATAAACTAGACACTAACCATTTCAAAACCCCGATAGACATTGTGCTTCGTGGCATGGCCAGCCATTATTTAGCTGTGCTAAAGAGACGGGTTGAAACAAGTCCTAAAAACAGCAAAATACTACTAACATTATCTACCACAGTGTTGAGAACAAGGACAGGAAAGGCCAGAATTAGCTAAATTAAAGAGGTATTTCAAGCAACAAGAATGCCCAAGAATGCCCTTGGCAACATGACAAAAATAAATACTGAATTACTGAACGATTCTTTCAAAGTCGCCTGTCCAGTTGTAAAATGTGCAGTTTTTTTTTTTTTACTGAAGAACCATCATGATAAAGCCATTCAGAAACATGTTTCATAGTGGAGACCGGCTCAATCTCAAATTGTACCCTATGCCCTATGTAGTGCACTGCTTTTGACCAGGGCCCTGGTCAAAAGTAGTGCACTATGTAGGGAATAGGGTGCTATTTGGGACATATTCTGTACATACTAGTAACTAACTAGTATTTTCCACTCAACACCATAGAATACGGAAATAAAAACACCATAAAAAGGTCAAGTTCAAACCCATAGCCATCACAGTTTCATTAGGTTTCCGACTGTCACTCACATAGCATTGTGTTGACAACCATCATTCACCAACATTAATGGGGGAAGCAATACTCAGTTTTCTAAACTCATCATATTGATTCCACTGCTACTAAGGATAAAGTGCCAACATGGACTTTTGACAGGGGGGTGGGAGGCACAAATTCATAAATTAACCCATCAAGTAGGCTACAGTATATAGGCCTACCCTTTTATTCAATTTAGAGCGCAGCAGTTTCACCTAAAACCTGCGCCTCAAACGAATTGGCTGAGAAATATTTTATTAAATTTGATTTAACTTTGAATTTTAGTGCAAAAAAAATAAGCAGAGGGAAACGAAATGCATAGAGCACACATCACTGTTGAAAGCCATGACATTTCAAATGAACTATAGAATACAGTGTCTGCTCTATACATTTGTCTCTGCGGTTTGAGTACACTACCCTGCTGATAACTTACAGACACCATGACATCCCTCAGCATGGAACCATGCTGAAACCATCGTACTCATTCTACACACTGCCACCCCTCGGCAACAACTACCCTATGGGCACTAATACATGTAAGTCATTGTAATGAGTTTCAGTTAATTGCAAAAACAAACTTTTCCATATTTTGTTCCAAGATGCTGTTCTATTGCAGGTCCTCAAAGTCTTACTAAATCATATTGAGTGTCTGAAATAGTACCCTATTCCCTATAGATAGACCTCGGGTCATGAGTAGTGCACTATGCAAGCCCTGTTCAAAAGCAATACACTATATAGGGAATATGGTGACATTTAGGACGTAGAGATAATCACTACTCTACAGGCTAACCCATCACCATATTACATTACCACACATTTAAATCCAACCATTGATGCCCTCCTGGGGCATCTGAATAGTAATGCTTTCTTTCTTTTGTCCAAATCTTGGATGTCCATGATTGGGGAAGCTCGATTTCCCCCTTTCGCACTAACACAACATGGAGAGATGGCATCATGAGTCTAATGAGAGGGTTAATTTGTAAATTAAACCCACCAGAATGGGAATGTTTTTAAAGTTTTAAAATTAACGAGTTCCTCACGGAAGAATCTGACAAGCGGAATTATTCCATGTTCTCCTGACTGAATGAGCACATCAGACCAGGCCAGTCATGACGGTGACCAGGAGTGGGACAGTTAATTTGGGACAGTCCCTGCCATCCCCGCAGCACAGTCCCGTCCTATCCTCTGTCTGTGTGTGTCAGGGAGGAGTGTGTGTCTGTTGCTACGACGACCCTCCCACCCCATTTGACACCATAATATTACTGATCACCTCCCCTCCGGTAGCATACGACGTCGCCACTGCTGCAAGAGCAGTAGTCGCTGCTGTTGTGGCGCCCCCGGTGGCCGTAAGATGCCGCGGCGTGTCGTGGACCCGGGAGTATAAGTCCCTATCACCAAGCTTGGTGAGAAGGAGGTGCTGCTCTCCAGGCCGGTGGGTGAGGAGGGGCTGGCGAGTGTAGCTCTCCCCGTCCGCGAGGCTCTCTGGCAGGGGCTGGTTGCGTGGCTCGGGCAGCAGTAGCAGACAGATTATGCACAGCAGGGTGCAGGCAGCGAAGATCATGTGATGCAGGAAGTAGCCCTTCTGGTTGTGGAGCTCCATGATGGGGGCCGTCAGCATGCCGAAGCCAGCGCTGGCCAGGACCAGGCCCAGACCACCACCCCTGGGGGAGGAAGGGAGACAGAGGGAGAGTCAGTTTTACAGTTCATTTCCTGCAATTCTACACATTTTGCTATAGAGGGGAGGTAAACGTTTGCAGTTTTATATGATAACTGATGATCAATGGGCCCACCCCGGTCAGTAATTCCACTATGCTTACTACAAGTTTAGATAGCGGGCCTCTAGACTATTACCAATCAACAAAAAAAATTGCTGACAAGCTAATTGAGTAACTGCTGATGCACAACCAAAATGTCGAAATTGCACCTTGTGTATTTTATTATTATAACTCTCAACAGTAAGTTGAGACCCCGACGGAGTCCTCCCCCCCAAAAAAACGAAATTCATATATTTGTTGTTCGTGTGAAATTGGTCCGTGGTCCACCAGTTGCCAATCCCTGATCTACATTCTAGAACAGCAGTCTCTGTCAAACTGCATGTATATGAAGAATACAGACTACACCACAAGATGGCGCTAGTAGGCCACACTAACACAAACCTACACTTGGTGAGTAGCAGTGGAGGCTGCTGAGGGGAGGACGGCTCATAATGGCTGGAAGGAGCGAATGGAATGGCATCAAACACATTGAAACCATGTGTTTGATGTTGTTGATACCTGTTCCGCTCCAGCCATTACCACAAGCCCGTCCTCCCCAATTAAGGTGACACCAACCACCTGTAGTGTGTAATAGGAATCAAAAAACTGTAGGTGTGTGTGGGTGCGGTCAGACCATACATAGGTGTGTGTGTTACCTGATGACGGTGGGAGTGATCTCAGCGCAGAAGAAGATGCTGAGGGTGCTGACGGCATGAGAGGAGAACATTCCAATGATGGAGAATGCCACAGAGAACTTCCTGTTTAGCGTGTCCCTCAGAACTAACCATACAAGAGAAGGAGGCACACGAGAGGAGGTGAGAGACATACATCATAAGTATAAACATTTCACTTAATAAAAAACAATTAAAGTGGTGTACTGACTAGCCATTCATTTTATTTAACGACTGTTTTGTATATTCTACAACACAAAATCAACAGATGGAGCCTGAGGCTGGCCTGTAGAGCACCTGACCGGCATAAGCCCTAAAAAAAATAGTTCCAAAAACAGTTGTTCGGCTGTCCCCATAGGAGAACCCTTTTTGGTTCCAGGTAGAACCCCTTTTTTTATTTGAACCTTTATTTAACTAGGCAATTAAGTTAAGAACAAATTCTTATTTACAATGACGGCCTAGCAACCGTGGGTTAACTGCCTTGTTCAGGGGCAGATTTGATCTAGCAAATTTTCTTTTACTGGCCCAATGCTCTAACCACTAGGCTACCTGCCGCCCCAGGTTAAAAGGGTTTAACCTGGAACCTAAAGGGTTATACCTGGAACCAAAAAGGGTTATTCAAAGGATTTTCTTATGGGGACAGCAAAGAACCCTTGTAGGTTCTAGATAGTACCTTTTTTTAATGAGTGCATTCTTCCAATCGGTCTGAGTATGATTTTATAAAGTCAAACTGTACCTGTGTCATGGCGAAGGCTGTACTTCCCAATCACTATATTCAAACAAAGGCCATGGGTGGGGGAAGAAAAATATAAAAAATTAGCATGAGCATAGCCATTAGAAGAGCTTATTATTTGTCTGACAGATACTGTTGATCTGATATAATGACTGAAGAACAGAGGTAATGATACAGAAAGTGACATTCTCCTAGTAGCGACTTCTCTGAAGCACTGTAAGTCTATTATCTGAGTATGACATTTGTCTATGACAGATTCAAATTATAATGGGATGTTATTGCTTTGTTTTTTCCCATGTAAAGAGCTATTTGTGAATGAAGGATTATGAGGGGGATGCCTGCATTGGTCACTTGTTAAAACATCTCACAAAACATGGGCTTTCATAAACTGAAGGTTGACCTAAATGTTTATTTCATAGAGATAAGATGTATGTGTGTGTATATATATATATATATATATATATATATATATATATACACACAGTGAGGGAAAAAAGTATTTGATCCCCTGCTGATTTTGTACATTTGCCCACTGACAAAGAAATGATCAGTCTATAATTTTAATGGTCGGTTTATTTGAACAGTGAGAGACAGAATAACAACAAAAAAATCCAGAAAAACGCATGTGAAAAATGTTATAAATTGATTTGCATTTTAATGAGGGAAATAAGTATTTGACCTCTCTGCAAAACATGACTTAGTACTTGGTGGCAAAACCCTTGTTGGCAATCACAGAGGTCAGACGTTTCTTGTAGTTGGCCACCAGGTTTGCACACATCTCAGGAGGGATTTTGTCCCATCTTCTCCAAGTCATTAAGGTTTCGAGGCTGACGTTTGGCAACTCTAACCTTCAGCTCCCTCCACAGATTTTCTATGGGATTAAGGTCTGGAGACTGGCTAGGCCACTCCAGGACCTTAATGTGCTTCTTCTTGAGCCACTCCTTTGTTGCCTTGGCCGTGTGTTTTGGGTCATTGTCATGCTGGAATACCCATCCACGACCCATTTTCAATGCCCTGGCTGAGGGAAGGAGGTTCTCACCCAAGATTGGACGGTACATGGCCCCGTCCATCGTCCCTTTGATGCGGTGAAGTTATCCTGTCACCTTAGCAGAAAAACACCCCCAAAGCATAATGTTTCCACCTCCATGTTTGACGGCGGGGATGGTGTTCTTGAGGTCATAGGCAGCATTCCTCCTCCTCCAAACACGGCGAGTTGAGTTGATGCCAAAGAGCTCAATTTTGGTCTCATCTGACCACAACACTTTCACCCAGTTGTCCTCTGAATCATTCAGATGTTCATTGGCAAACTTCAGACGGCCCTGTATATGTGCTTTCTTGAGCAGGGGGACCTTGCGGGCGCTGCAGGGTTTCAGTCCTTGTTTTCTTGGTGACTATGGTCCCAGCTACCTTGAGATCATTGACAAGATCCTCCCGTGTAGTTCTGGGCTGATTCCTCACCATTCTCATGATCATTGCAACTCCACGAGGTGAGATCTTGCATGGAGCCCCAGGCCGAGGGAGATTGACAGTTCTTTTGTGTTTCTTCCATTTGCGAATAATCGCACCAACTGTTGTCACCTTCTCACCAAGCTGCTTGGCGATGGTCTTGTAGCCCATTCCAGCCTTGTGTAGGTCTACAATCTTGTCCCTGACATCCTTGGAGAGCTCTTTGGTCTTGGCCATGGTGGAGTGTTTGAAATCTGATTGATTGATTGCTTCTGTGGACAGGTGTCTTTTATACAGGTAACAAACTGAGATTAGGAGCACTCCCTTTAAGAGTGTGCTCCTAATCTCAGCTCGTTACCTGTATAAAAGACACCTGGGAGCCAGAAATCTTTCTGATTGAGAGGGGGTCAAATACTTATTTCCCTCATTCAAATGTAAATCATTTTATAACATTTTTCACATGCGTTTTTCTGGATTTTTTTGTTGTTATTCTGTCTCTCACTGTTCAAATAAACCTACCATTAAAATTATAGACTGATCATTTCTTTGTCAGTGGGCAAACGTACAAAATCAGCAGGGGATCAAATACTTTTTTCCCCTCAATGTACACATCTGTGTTTCATTTGTGTGTATCGTGTGTGTGTGTCTCCAACTCACAGTTGAGCAGACCCAGCTGCAGCAGTGATGCCAGGGCGGTGATGATCATGAAGGTGAGCAGTCCGCCCCGACGACCCATGAATGCCACGGCCGGGCACAGCGCCAGGCATGTTGCTACGGCAATGCCAGCCATAGTGTAGTAGTCAGCGTGAAACATGGCCGACACAGGAGCCTCCGGGTCCATCATACTGCGGGCAAAACAGTGGTGGATACCGTACCCAGTCAACCTGAGGAGCGAGAGACATGTAGCGTAGGTGAGTTGGACTCTCCTGGTCTAATGGTTAAGACATTGCCCACTGGGCACAGACGTCAATTCAATATCTATTTCACATTGGTTGGAACAACGTTGATTTAACCAGTGTGTGCCCAGTGGGTGGTTTCCCAAGCGGGAGAGCAGATCCCACCAGTTACACACACACACAAAGTCCTTAGTTAGTAGGCAGCTAAAGGCCTACTTACAAGAAAACAACATCTTAAATGGAATGCAATCAGGTTTTAGGTCTGGCCACAGCACTGTTTCAGCAACATTGAAGGTTTTAAATGACATTCACTGTGCTCTTGATAAGAAGTTACATTGTGTGTCTGTTTTTATTGATTTGTCGAAGGCTTTTGACACCGTGGACCATGCTGTGTTAGTGCAAAGGTTACAATGTTGTGGAATTACTGGTCATGCTCTAGATTGGTTTATAAATTACCTATCAAATCGTACACAATGTGTAATGGTGGATGGTTGTAAATCTGAGTCCATAGAGGTGTGCTCAGGTGTTCCGCAAGGTTCTATTTTGGGCCCACTGTTGTTCATTTTGTATATCAACAACATTGGGGATCTTATTGAAACAGCGGATGTTCATTTTTATGCAGATGATACTGTTCTTTATTCAAGTGGTAGTAGTTTATCTTTAGCTTTTGAAAATGTCCAAAGAGCATTTAATATCATACAACAGAATCTGTATGATTCAAAGCTGGTTCTAAATTCGGGTAAAACAAAATGCATGGTATTTTCAAATGCCAGGCATGTTACTAATCATGTCATTGTTACATTGGCTGGACATACTATAGAGCAAGTTAAAGTGTACAAATATTTGGGTGTGTGGGTTGATGATAAGCTGAGCTTCACTGTGCATGTAGAGAACATGATAAGGAAGCTCAAGCTGAAAGTAGGTTTTTATTACCGGCATAAGGCTTGTTTTTCTTTTGAGGCCAGGAAGGAGCTGGTACGATGTACATTACTGGCGGTTTTAGATTTTAGTGATGTTATATATATGCAGGCCTCAGCCACTACCCTGAGAGCACTTGATTCAGTGTATCATGCAGCCCTCAGGTTCATTACAAATCAAAAACGTCTAACACATCATTGTGAACTCTACAGTGCTGTTGGCTGGTCGTCATTGACCTTGCGTAGGCTTAAACACTGGTATACACTGATTTACAAGGCCATATTGGGTAAAATGCCATTTTATCTCTGTTCTTTTTTAGTCAGGTCAGTAAATAAATATAAATTACGGTCCCATTCTCATTTGCTTCTAACAGTACCAAAAATTAGAACAGGGCATGGTAGAAATAGTTTTAGTTACTTAGCTCCGTGGTCCTGGAATTCTCTCCTGAACATTTTAAAATTTGATGATCTAGTTTCGTTGGTGGAGTTTGAACACTTGATCGATGTATATATCATAGAAAAGTGTAATTGTTTTTATGCCAGCTGTTTTTAGTCAAGACGTAAAATGTTTTTGTTGTACTGTATGTGTGTTTATAGTTTTGTTTAATGTAGTATTAGTGTATGTAAGTTGTTTTGTCTGAAACGTTGTTCCCCCTGCTGCTGTTGGATCAGGTCTCTCTTGGAAAAGAGATGTTATCTCAATGAGAAAAACCTGTATAAATAAAGGTTAAATAAAAAGAATATATAAAAAACAAAAAGTGATGGATACCAAATGCCATCAATATAGAGGGCATAGGGCGATATTATACACACACATACACAGTCTTGTATAACTAACCTTGTGGGGACACACAGTTCAGTCAAATTCAAAATCATATTTTCCCTAAACCTTACCCTAACCCCAAAACCTAACCTTAACCCTATCTCCTAACCCTAACCCTAGCTCCTAACCTTAAACCTAATTCTAACTCTAATAGGGCTGACCCCATTTAGGTCGACCAATATATATATTTTTTTACGAGCCATGGTAAATATATAAAAAATATATGGCACACGAGACCCGTCTGACTCATGCCTTTCTGAGTGGACTAATCCATTGCGGAAGCTGCGGGGATGGCACACCAGTAGTACATTATTTATTATTTTATTTATCCCTTTTTCGTGGTATCCAATTGGTAGTTACAGTCTTGTCCCATCGCTGCAACTCCCGTACGGACTCGGGAGAGGCGAATGTAGAGAGCCGTGTGTCCTCCGAAACACAACCCAGACGCACTGCATCTCGACACAATGCCCGCTTAACACTGTGTCGGAGGAAACACCGTACACCCGCCACAGGAGTCGCTAATGCACCATGGAATAGGAACATCCCTGCCGGCCAAACCCTCCCCTAACCCAGACAACGCTGGGCCAATTGTGCGCCGCCCATGGGTATCCCGGTCGCCTGCGACAGTCTTGACTCGAACCAGGATCTTTAGTGGCACAGCCAGTGCCTTCGACCACTGCGCCACTCGGGAGGCCTTAATTCCCAATTTCTAATCTACAATGTTTGTTTGGCTGCGGTAATTCAATATATGCATTCAATATATTATTATTACAGATTTACCGTTCTCATTGTTGGAGTGGATATGTTGTTTGCAAAGCGCACAACCTAGGCTACACTTGTGAGAAAAAAGTTTTGGTTTATTTAATTCCATATATGAGTTGTCAATTTATAAATTATCTTTAGTTTGGAGCGCTCCTGACAATCTTGAGTAAGGACAAACAAATAGAAGTGGGCCTATGCTACCTGGCCTGAGCGCAAATATAGGCCTATAAATGTGCCCATTTGGGGATCTGATCGCGAGTTAAGACAATCAGAAATACTATTACTGTGCAGCTTCTCAAAGTAATTTTTTCTTCGCCTCAAACAGCAAGTAAACAAAGTCTGTTTTTACATTTATTGAGAATGACAATAGTTCCTCAACATAGCCTATTTGAAATACATTTCCAGCTCTGTCCCTTTCCATAAATCACTCAGCAGAAAGCGAAAAAAATGTAACCAGTGTGTGCCCAGTGGAAACGTTATAAAATATGCCTACCTGATTACTTCGTATCCCTTGCGCAAATAGCCTACAGCTGTGTCTGTCTGGAGCTCACTGGAGCAGGAAACTCTGAAGGCTCAGAATATTTTATACAATGTTTCAAGTTTGCTAGCAGGAGCTTCTGGCTGGACCAAGTTAATAGTTAAAACAATGTTAACTATTAGTTAGTTCCTTGCAGACAGGCCATGCATAGCCAAATGTGATTTATAGGATGTTTATTTTTATCCTGATATTTTCTACTTGCGGGCTGCAATGTTTTTATTTATTGGCTTTATGTAGGCTACTTTTACATATTGGCAATGGCAATAAAAGTTACTTTTAAAATTTTAAACTTTTAAACTATATAATTTATATTTACATATAATTTTGATTAACCACATGACATTTATTTTGAGATATGAAGACTATTATAAATTAAATGAAACTGTTCCACAAAAATGTGCATCTGAAAATCATAACTTGGCTCTCCAAATGGACAAGGTTGCTGACCGCTGGTGTAGCCTATACCGCTGGTGTAGCCTATACCGCTGGTGTAGCCTATACCGGCAACTTCAGGAGTGTAACACATAATCTGTGAAGGCCAGCAGCAGTGGGAGGAGGTGGTTTGGGAACAGGTTTTTTCTTCTGGTTAGGCTATATTGATCTCTGGCTCCCTCTTTAGTAATTTGTGTCTTCAATTTTCATCGCAGTACACAAAGCATCAGACAAGCTCAGTAGCCTACATATAGTTGATTTGATTTAAACATAGGGTATGTCTATATATGGAAAAATACTAATTTAAAAATGTTGACTAATCAAAAGAGAACAGACAACTCGGTCGACCAAGATTTGTTTTAGTCGGGGACAGGCCTAAACCCTAACACTAATTATAACCTTAACCCTAAACCCCCTAGAAATAACATTTGACCTTATGGGGACTATCAAAATGTCCCCAGTTGGTCAAATGTTTGTTCGTTTACTATTCTAAGTCCCCACAAGTATGTTGTGTGCTGTTGTTGAGTCTACGTGAGTCATCCCATATATATATATACACACACTGCGCACACACACACACACACACACACACACCCTTGTCATAGCCACAAACTGTACCGGCACAAAGCCTTGTCATAGCCACAAACTGTACCGGCACACAGCCTTATCATAGCCACAAACTGTACCGGCACACAGCCTTGTTGTAGCCACAAACTGTACCGGCACACAGCCTTGTTGTAGCCACAAACTGTACATGCACACAGCCTTGTCATAGCCGCCTTGTCATAGCCACACACTGTACCGGCACACAGCCTTGTCATAGCCACAATGTACCGTTTCTCAATGGGAAACGTAGCTCATATGAAATTCATGCTCTGTTTGGCACATTACCCACTGACTTTGATACAATTACACACAGATGCGCGCACACACAGACAGACTTACGAGTTGACACAGAGCACGACGATGTTCTTCCACAGGTTTCTGGTGCTGGTCATCTTGACGATGCAGGTCCTCTTTGGCTTCTTATGCAGCTCATGCTCCAGCTCTGATGGTGAGACAGAACACAGTGTGAGACCTTTACACTGGCAAGGAAACAACACGCACACACGCACGCACGCACACAGAGTCATCATCCACACCACACAGATTATACAGTAATGGGCTTCTGTGGGTTGATGTGTGTGTATGAGATCTGAAATAAAACACTATTTTATTGATCCAGCTGTATTAATCTGCTCCCTGCGTTAAACTCATTTCTCATGGAGAGTGTATGTGTCTGCCATCAAGCCTTGCAGATATATTTCATCATATGAAACTAAAGCCCTGCAGTTGCACATATAATGAGTGTGAGTGTGTTTGACACTGTGTCTGACTGACTGAACCCATGGCATACACATTTCATCACTGAAATCAGAGACCTGTTATAAACATGCTGTTTATAACAACAATATGATCCGTGTAAATGCAATAGACAATGGTGTGTTGTTGTTGAGTCTACGTGAGTCATCCCATATATATACACTGCACAATCAGCTGCAAACCAGGGATCTGTGTAGTGGCCATGGACAGAACACCGATTTTTTGACATGCAGTGTCTTTTCCCTCTCTGTCTTTCCATCTCTCCCTTTTCTCTCTGTCTCTACCTCTCCCCTCCCTGTCTCTCCATCTCTCCTTTTACTCTCTGTCTCTCTAAATCTCCCTTCCCTGTCTCTCCATCTCCTTCACCTGTTAGAATGCCACTGGGCTCGGTTGTCATGTCGACCTGGTTCTTCCTGGCGATGCAGAGCATCATGGCTTTAGAGCGGCGGTAGTGCTGGGTGGCCAGGAGCCAACGCAGGGACTCAGGGAAGATCCTAAAGAGAGAAATGGAGGGGGAGCCAGAGAGAGGGTAGGGGAGATGGGAGGGGAGTATGGAGAGAAAGATAATAAGTTGTGAGGGAATGAGTAGGGGAGAGAGAGAAAGAAAGGAAGGAAGGGAGAGAGAAGTCAACAGGACAAAAAGAGAGAGAATGACAGAAGGGAAGTGAGAGAAAGAGAGTATTGTCTGAAGATCTGAACAGAGCATGCAGTGTGTAATGTACTGTACAAGCCGAAGCCTGGTCCTGATGACCAAGTCTTTAACCTCTAACCCCACAGCATGGCGGAATCCCTCAGTGGGCTGAGGTACTTAATCAGTGGGAGGGGCCACTCTCTAAGTGGTTGTGGCTATCCCCTCAGTGGGTGGGACTACATGGTAATTCAAATTTTCAACCTCTAACTCTAGGATGAATGTCTCAACAGAATAGTGGTGACATGGAAGACATTTGGGCGTGGCTCCTTACCAGATGTAGGGCAGCATGAGGACGAAGGGGCAGATAATGATAATCTGCAGGACCTGCCAATCATCCCGGGCGGGCCAATCACGACACAGAGACACCACCCCGGGCATCACCAGCTGCCCGCCCACCATGAGGAAACTGGCCACCATGGTCATGGAGAAACGCCAGCCTGGTAGGCACAACTCAATCCCTGTAAAGAGCGAGAGTGGGGGGAGAGAGAGCCGGAGAGGATAGGGGAGCGAGAAGGGGGAAGTAGAGAGAGAGCGAGAGAGGGAGGGAGGCAAGAGAGGTTAGACATATACAGACACTATGGTCATGGAGAACCACCAGTTCAATCCATGTAGAGAGAGAGGGACAGAAGTTTCAGACAGATAAATTGGTTCAATTCGTGCATTCTCAAAGGTTTTTGTGTATTCCTTCTAATAAGGGCTTTTTACACTACTGAGCTGAACCTGTATGGGCCAAATCAAACTGTACTGAGCCTGGTTATGCATTCACCATAGTCGCTAGAATGTGCTGAAAAGGAAAATGTGAAACGAATGTTGTGAAAAGGGTAAAATTGTATATCACTGTGGTACTGGCTGGTATCCCTGTCTTTGGTGTATGTGTGTTTAAAGACTAAACAGTGAAACCTACATCTCAATTAATGAATAATTTAACCTCTTCATGGCTGACCATTCCCTGGAGAAACCATTCCCTGGAGGAACTTCCAGTTACCCACCAGTGAACCACCAGACAACCTATCGGTCAGACCTCAACACTAAAGCCATTGTCAAGGTTCAGTCAGTGAGCGTTTCACAGTAACCATCCCTTTCCTCCCTGAATGGGCTCTCGTCTTACCCTCCTACCAGCTACCCTGTGGTACAGTCCAGATGGTCCGCTCCAGATGGCAAGGTCTATTTGAAGGTGACCAGTAGGGGGGTGTAGGAGAGGGTGGCTGTATACTGTATGCTCACTATCCAGGGTTCATGTACTCTCACTTCCCATAGCGAAGATGACAGAGAAAGGAGAGGGGCACAACACAGGAGAAGAAAACTCCCTCCCTAGATTTTGTATTTATTTTATCTTTATTTAACTTGGCAAGTCAGTTAAGAACAAATTCTTATTTTCAATGACAGCCTAGGAACAGTGGGTTAACTGCCTTGTTCAGGGGCAGAACGACAGATTTTTAAATGTCAGCTCGGGGATTCGATATTGCAACCTTTCAGTTACTAGTCCAACACTCTAACCACTAGGCTACCTGCCGCCCTGTAGATCACTGGAAGAAGAAGAATAAACCGTCCTACTGCGAGAGAGAGAGCTATACACACAAATTGATGGAAAGTGGTGTTGTGGGAAAAAAATACAACATTATAAAATCATGTACACAAACAACCAGTGTGCGGTTAAAATCTCTCTGTTTATCATATATGCATAGTCACTTTAACTATACATTCATGTACATACTACCTCAATTGGCCTGACCAACCAGTGCCCCCGCACATTGGCTAACCGGGCTATCTGCATTGTGTCCTGCCACCCACCACCCGCCAACCCCTCTTTGACGCTACTGCTACTCTCTGTTCATCATATATGCATAGTCACTTTAACCATAACTACATGTAGATACTACCTCAATCAGCCCGACTAACCTGTGTCTGTATGTAGCCTCGCTACTGTATATAGCCTCGCTACTATTATTTTTGACTGTCTTTTTACTGCTGTTTTTATTTCTTTACTTACCTATTGTCCACCTAATACCTTTTTTGCACTGTTGGTTAGAGCCTGCAAGTAAGCATTTCACTAAGGTGTACACCTGTTGTGTTCGACGCACATGAAAAATAAACTTTGATTTGATTTGAAATGAGCAAAAACACACACATTTCCATCCATAGGCTGTGGGGGGAGTCAGGGATGCAGCTTAAGCCCCACCCTCTTCAACATATATATCAACGAATTGGCGAGGGCACTAGATCAGTTTGTAGCACCCGGCCTCACCCTACTAGAATCTGAAGTCAAATGTCTACTGTTTGCTGATGATCTAATGCTTCTGTACCCAACCAAGGAGGGCCTACAGCAGTACCTAGATCTTCTGCACAGATTCTGTCAGACCTGGGCCCTGACAGTAAATCTGGTGTTCCAAAAAAGGTCCAGTTGTCAGGACCACAAATACAAATTCCATCTAGACACTGTTGCCCTAGAGCACACAAAAAAACAATACGTACATCGGCCTTCCACAAAGCTGTGAACGATCTGAGAGACAAGGCAAGAAGGGCCTTCTACGCCATCAAAAGGAACATAAAATTCGACATACCAATTAGGATCTGGCTAAATATACTTGAATCAGTTATAGAACCCAATGCCCTTTATGGTTGTGAGTAGGGCTGTTGCGGTGACTGTATTACTGCCACACCGGCGGTCATGAGTCATGAAGGCAGTCAAATTCCACATGACGTTTAGTCAGGGTAATAAGGCTTCTACAAGCTCTGATGATGCTGATGGTCATTAGTAACCTACCAAATGTTCTAACTGCCTGGTACTCAGCTCTCTGTTGTCCCTCTCAATCACTCCGTTGTCCCTCTCAAACACTCCGTTGTCCCTCTCAAACACTCCGTTGTCCCTCTCAAACACTCCGTTGTCCCTCTCAAACACTCCGTTGTCCCTCTCATCACTCTGACATCAATGCAAATGTTTTAGAAAATCGAATCAAACACTTCATAAGAGCCTATGAGCTTGTGTTGCGCAACATTTCTAAAGAAACAATGTCTTTTTTTGTGACTTTTTCTAATCATAGTCACACACCTCATGTAGCCTAGCTACTCTACAAACATTGGATAATGTTTGCATCACAACTAAAGTGGCCAAATAACTTCTTAAATTGAAGCACATTAATCCACTTTACAACGGATGTAGAGCCTAACTGGCATACATACAATTTTCACCATAAAAAAACATCTTTATAAAAAAGCATTACATGCATAATTGAATTTGTGGTCGCTTTTAGCAGTCAAATTGTGAATGAGTGACTGATGTAGTGTTTAAAGCCTGCGCAAAAAACAACAAAGCAGAGCTCATGCCTTTCAAGCTACTTTTCAAATCATCATCATTAGAGTTGCATCATGCAGCCTTAGAATGTATTAAAATTCAAAACATTTAGCCCAATGTTTGGATCACAACTACATTTAGACAAATAACTCTAAATTAAGCATGTACCTATTTCTTTGTTAACCGCTCAACACAGAATAGCCGCATGTGCGCACTCCCTCAAATTGTTTGGAGAAAATATCCCTTCTATTTTATTCAGCTTTGTTATATTGTATTCTTCAGACTATAAAATAATACCACGTAATTATAAGCTAATCTTGTCTGCTAAATGAACTAGTGTAGCCCATAGCCATTTGGCATAGCCAGATCAGGACCGAACATAAGGACAACTCAGAGTATGCTACTCTGTTCTTCTGAAATAGACTACATTTTCTTCATATCATGCTTCTTTAGACCTGTCTAAAATAAATAATGGATTTATTGTGAAGGTGTAGGCTATATTACATGGATTAATTCGACTTTTTAAAATGTAGATGTTGCAAAGGCCTGCATTAGTGGCTTGTAGGCTATGTGTGGAAGCGGTCAACTAATGGTCAATTACCGTGAGACCGACAGTTATTTGCTTGACAATCACCAGCTGATGAAATTCCATGACCGCAATAGCCCTAGTTGTGAGGTCTGGGTTCCGCTCACCAACCAAGAATTCACAAAATGAGACAAACACCAAATTGAGACTCTACATTCAGAATTCTGCAAAAATATAATCTGTGTACAACGTAAAACACCAAATAATGAATGCAGAGCAGAATTAGGCCAATACCTGCTAATGATCAGAATCCAGAAAAGAGCTGTTAAATTCTACAACCACCTAAAAGGAAGCGATTCCCAAACCTTCCATAACAAAGGCATCACCTACAGAGAGATGAACCTGGAGAAGAGTCCCCTAAGCAAGCTGGTCCTTGGGCTCTGTTCACAAACACAAACAGACCCCACAGAGCCCCAGGACAGCAACACAATTAGACAAAACCAAATCATGAGAAAACAAAAATATAAACTACTTTAAAGAATTAACAAAAAAACTGAGCAAACTAGAATTCTATTTGGCCCTAAACAGATAGTACACAGCGGCAGAATACCTGACCACTGTGACTGACCCAAACTTAAGGAAAGCTTTGACTATGTACAGACTCAGTGAGCATAGCCTTGCTATTGAGAAAGGCCACTGTAGGCAGACCTGCCGCTCAAGAGAAGACAGGCTATGTGCACACTGCCCACAAAATGAGGTGGAAACTGAGCTGCACTTCCTAAACTCCTGCCAAATGTATGACCGTATTAGAGACACATATTTCCCTCAGATTACAAAGAATTTGAGAAAAAAAAATCAATTTTGATAAACTCCCATATCTACTGGGTGAAATACCACAGTGTGCCAACTGTGGTTTGTGACCTGTTGCCACAAGAAAAGGGCAACCAGAGATTAACAAACACCATTGTAAATACAACCCATATTTATGTTTATTTATTTTCCCTTTTGGACAACACTGTACACAGCCATAATATGACATTTGAAATGTCTCAAGTCTTTTGAAACTTTTGTTAGTATAATGTTTTCTGTTAATTTCTGATTGTGTATTTCACTTTGTTTATTATCCATTTCACTTGCTTTGGCAATGTAATATATTTCCCATGCCAATAAAGCCCTTTGAATTGAATGAGAGAGAGAGAGAGAGAGAGAGAGAGAGAGAGAGAGAGAGAGAGAGAGAGAGAGAGAGAGAGAGAGAGAGTCAGCTGATGCCTGGAGATGGAGAACACCCCCTCCGACCTCCTGTAGTGAGCTTCTCTCCCCTGGAGCCCAAACACACAGCAAGGAAATTATATTGACCCCAGGTTGACTCACTCTTAAGCCTTTTCTCGATCCCTCTCTCTATCTCTCTCTGTGTGCATATGTGATGAAAGTCTGTGCCCAGTCAGCACAGCCCACTTGGTTCAAACCAAACAGAATCAGACCCAGAGCCCAAACCTCCTCCTCTTTATACAGATACTGTAGCAGGCTGTATGAAACTAATGTAATGTACTGCTCACAATGAAGATACCTCTGCCAGAGCTTGGTATATAATCCCTCGCAAAATATAGCAGTAAGCAACCCCCGCTGTTTCCCCAAAAAAGTATAACCCCTTGTGGAGGTGGTGTCTGCTTACAGACTGTTCTGGGAATCTCTCTCTCTCTCACACTCACACACACACACTCACACACACACACACACACACACACACACACACACACACACACACACTGCTGTGAGTCAGGGACCTTTTGTTCCAACTGAGCGGGAGAAAGACTCCTCTTGTGTTGATTACCTCACTGAACCCCTCCTCTCCTCCCTCTCCCCTCCTCCTCTGCTCTCCCTTCCTTCTACTCTCCCCTCCTCTGCTCTTCCCACAGCTGACCCCCCTCTCTCCTCTCCCACAGCTCTCAACTCAGCTGAAGTGTCTCTACCCTCAGAGGGTGTGTTACATGCACCAGTACAGTGAAATGCTTAACTTGCAAGCCCTTCCCAACAGTGCAGTATTCAATATCAAAATATTAGATATATAAAAAATAAAACAATTAAATTAGAAATAAGAGAGGTAAAGAAAATGGAAGGTAAACTATATACTATACTGTACACGGTCAGTGCCAGTACCACAATGTGAAGGGATACTGGGCAGTTGAGGTAGATGAAATCAAATCAAATATTTGTCACATGCACTGAATACAACAAGTGTAGACCTTATCGTGAAATGCTTACTTACAAGCCCTAAACCAACAATGCAGTCCAAGATATAGAGTTAAGAAAATATTTACTAAAAAAAAACTAAAGTTAAAAAAGTAACAAGAAAATGACATAACAATAACAAGGCTGTATGCAGGGGGTACTGATACGGAGTCAATGTGTGGGGGTGCAGAATAAATAAAAAAAATCCTACAATGTGATTTTCTGGATTTCTTTTTCTCATTTCATCTGTCATAGTTGAAGTGTACCTATGATGAAAATTACAGGCCTCTCTCATCTTTTTAAGTTGGAGAACTTGCACAATTGGTGGCTGACTAAATACTTTTTTGCCCCACTGTATACAGTTGAAGTCGGAAGTTTACATACACTTAGGTTGGAGTCATTAAAACTCGTTTTTCAACCACCCTACAAATTTCTTGTTAACAAACTATAGTTTTGGCAATTCGGTTAGGACATATACTTTGTGCATGACACAAGACATTTTTCCAACAATTGTTTACAGACAGATTATTTCACTTATAATTCACTGTATCACAATTCCAGTGGGTCAGAAGTTGACATACACTAAGTTGACTGTGCCTTTAAACAGCTTGGAAAATTCCAGAAAATGATGTCATGGCTTTAGAAGCTTCTGATAGGCTAATTGACATCATTTGAGTCAATTGGAAGTGTACCTGTGGATGTATTTCAAGGCCTACCTTCAAACTCAGGCCCTCTGATTTGACACACTGAACTCTATCTGAGAAGTAGTTAAAGTCAAAGTCACCATTATTCGTCAGTTGTACAACCGAATGCCTTCAACCGAAATGTGTCTTCCGCATTTAACCCAACCTCTCTGAATCAGAGAGGTTAGTGAATCAGAGAGTTAGTGAACCAGGCGAGGCAGTCATTAGAGAAACCAAGTTTGTTGAGTCTGCCGATAAGAATACGGTGATTGACAGAGTTGAAAGCCTTGGCCAGGTCGATGAAGACCGCTGTACAGTACTGTCTTTTATCGATGGCGGTTATGATTTCGTTTAGGACCTTGACCGTGGCTGAGGTGCACCTGTGACCAGCTCGGAAACCAGATTGCATAGCGGAGAAGGTACGGTGGGATTCGAAATGGTCGGTGATCTGTTTGTTCACTTGGCTTTCGAAGACTTTAGAAAGGCAGGGCAGGATGGTTATAGGTCTGTAAAAGTTTGGGTCTAGAGTGTCTCCCCCTTTGAAGAGGGGGATGACCGTGGCCGCTTTCCAATCTTTAGGAATCTCAGACGATACGATGCAACAATGGCGGCGGATAATTTTAGGAAGAGAGGGTCCAGATTGTCTAGCCCAACTGATTTGTAGGGATCCAGATTTTGCAGCTCTTTCAGAACATCAGCTGTCTGGATTGGGTGAAGGAGCAGCGGAAGTTGGAGACTTATATATCCCTCTCTAACTTTAAGCATCAGCTGTCAGAGCAGCTTACCGATCGCTGCAGCTGTACACAGCCCAACAGTAAATAGCCCATCCAACCAACTACCTACCTCATCCCCATATTTGTTTTTCTGCTCTTTTGCACACCAGTATTTATACTTGCACATCCTCATCTGCACATATATCACTCCAGTGTAAATTGCTAAATTGTAATTACTTTGCCACTATTGGCCTATTTATTGCCTTACCGCCTTCCTTTATTTGCACACACTGTATACAGATTTTTCTATTGTGTTATTGACTGTGTAGCTCTGGGTTGTTGTTTTTTACGGACTGCTTTGCTTTATCTTGGCCAGGTCGCAGTTGTAAGTGAGAACTTGTTCTCAACTGGCCTACCTGGTTAAATAAAGGTGAGCAAAAAAAAGAGTGGGTCTAGGATTTCCAGCATGATGGTGTTGATGTGAGCCATGACCAGCCTTTCAAAGCACTTCATGGCTACCGACTTGAGTGCTACGGGGTGGTAATCCTTTAGGCAGGTTACTTTCGCTTTCTTGGGCACAAGGACTATGGTGGTCTGTTCGAAACATGTAGGTATTACAGACTCGGTAAAGGAGAGGTTGAAAATGTCAGTGAAGACCTTTGTCAGTTGGTCCGAGCATGCTTTGAGTACACGCCCTGGTAATCCCTCTGGCCCCGCGGCTTTGTGAATGTTGACCTGTTTAAAGGTCTTGCTCACATCGGCTACGGAGAGCGTGATCACACAGTCATCCGGAACAGCTGGTGCTCTCATGCATGCTTCATTGCTTGCCTCGAAGCGAGCATAAAAAGGTATTTAGCTCATATGGTAGGCTCGCTTCACTGGGCAGCTCGCGGCTGCATTTCTCTTTGTAGTCCATAATAGTTTTCAAGCCCTACCACATCAGACGAGCATCAGAGCCGGTGTAGTAGGATTCAATCTTAGTCCTGTATTGTCGCTTTGCCTGTATGATGGTTCGTCTGAGGGCATAGCAGGATTTCTTATAAACGTCCAGATTAGTGTCCCGCTCCTTGAAAGCGGCAGCTCTAAATCAAATCAAATTGTATTTTTCACATGCGCCAAATAGACCTTACAGTGAAATGCTTTCTGACAAGCCTAGCCTTTAGCTCGGTGCAGATCCATGGCTTCTGGTTGGGATAGTACGTACGGTCACTGTGGGGACGACGTCGTCTATGCACTTATTGATGAAGCCGGTGACTGAGGTGGTATACTCAATGCCATTAGATGAATCCCGGAACATATTCCAGTCTGTGCTAGCAACACAGTCCTGTAGCGTAGAATCCGCGTCATCTGACCACTTCCGTATTGAGCGAGTCACTGGTACTTCCTGCTTTAGTTTTTGCTTGTAAGCAGGAATCAGGAGGATAGAATTATGGTCAGATTTGCCAAATGGAGGGCGAGGGAGAGCTTTGTATGCGTCTCTGTGTGTGGAGTAAAGGTGGTCTAGATATGTACATGTAGTCAGGGATTAGGAGAAAGTGACTGGTAGGAGGATTAATAATCATCATCATCATCAATAATAGTAAACAATATGGCAGCAGCATAAAAAAAGCTGCCACCCCCGGCCCCTAATCCCCACCCCTTGTCCTCTACCCCCTTCCCCGTATCCTCTATCCCCTCCGCTGCCCTCTACCCCCTCCCCGCCCCATACCACCTGTCATCTACCCCTCCCTGTTCTCTACCCCCTCCCCTGTTCTCTACCCCCTGTCCTCTACCCCCTTCCCCACCCGTTCCCTGCTTCTCCTTTCACAAGGAGGCAATCCTCTGACTAGGGCTGAAAGTGATCAGCTGCAGAGAGAAAGGAAAGAGAAAGAAATGAGAGCGAAAACACTGTGATTGTGGCTAAAGAAATCTGTCATAACAAAAGGCTTGACCCCCACACCCACTTACTGAGTGTGGAAGGGAAAGGGAAAGCGGGGTGATAAGGCAGCTGTCAGGGATAATAGGCACCTGTGAGAGAGGAAGAGAGAGGGAGAGGAGGATGGAGGACAGGGAGGGCAGGACATGGGATGATTGTTCTTCTTTCCGGCTGAGTCAGTAATTTAACTGTATCACTCATACTCTACTCCTCTCTTCACGTCTTACTCAATCCCTTATTAGAGAGACATTTTATGGAGGGAGAGCAACAGGGGAAAAAGAGAGGAAGGGAATGGAGAGAGGGAGAGAGAAGGGAGAAATGGAGAGAGGGATCACAACATTTAACCCTGTAGAATGATTGAGTACATATAAAACCTAACAGTCCTTCTGGCCCTGGCAGACTCATGGCCCCTCAGGAATAAGACTGATTATACAGTAAACACACACACACCCAACCAGCAGCTTGTAACCTCTTGTTCTGAAATAATGTATTAAATAAGCACTGTTCTCTCATTGTGTGTGTGTGTGTGTGTGTGTGTGTGTGTGTGTGTGTGTGTGTGGCACAGAGCGATAAAAGGGAGATCAGAGATTCTAATTAAGCCTAGAAAGAATCCCACACAAGCTTGGGGATGAGTTGGAGGGAGAGAGAATGAGAGGAGGAGGGGTGGAATGGATAGGGAAAGAACAGAGAGGAATTGGACAAAGACAAGGAAATGTGGAGAGAATAAGCAGGGAGGGAGGGAAGGGGGGAAGGGTGGGACAGAAAGAAAAGAAGGGGAGTGTTTCTCTGGCTGCAAACCCCACAGACACACATGGACACACACCCATATCGTTTCCATTTCCCTTCATCAGCATGGCATACAGACAGTCAACATGTTCTGTACTTAAAGAGAGAGAGGTGTATGTACTGTGTGTTCGTTTATGTTCTGCTGTGTTTGTGTGTGCGCGCGTGCATATACACTGAACAATAATATAAACGCAACTTGTAAAATGTTGGTCCCATGTTCTCACAAAAAACGTATTTCTCTTGCACAAATTGTTTACATCCCTGTTAGTGAGCATTTCTCATTTGCCAAGATAATCCATCCACCTGACAGATGTGGCATATCAAGAAGCTAATTAAACAGCATGATCATTACACAGGTGCACCTTGTGTTTGGGACAATAAAAGGCCACTCTAAAATGTACCATTTTGTCATACAACACAATGCCACAGATGTCTCAAGGTCTACAATTTTTTTCTGAGGTCTTAGCTGATTTCATTTGATGTTCCCATGATGTCAAGCAAAGAGGCACTGAGTTTGATGGTAGGCCTTGAAATACATCCGCAGGTACACCTCCAATTGACTCAAATGATGTCAATTAGCCTATCAGAAGCTTCTAAAGCCATTACATAATTTTCTGGAATTTTCCAAGCTGTTTAAAGGCACAGTCAACTTAGTGTATGTAAACTTCTGACCCACTGGATTTGTGATACAGTGAATTATAAGTGAAATAATCTGTCTGTAAACAATTGTTGGAAAAATGTCCTAACAGACTTGCCAAAACTTTGTTAACAAGAAATTTATGGAGGGGTTGAAAAACAAGTTTGAAATGACTCCACTTAAGTGTATGTAAACTTCCAACTTCAACTGTAGGTAGAGTTATTAAAGTGACCTTGCATAGATGATAACAACAGAGAGTAGCAGCAGTGTAAAAGAGGGGGCAAAGCAGATAGTCTGGGTAGCCATTTGACTAGATGTTCAGGAGTCTTATGGCTTGGGGGTAGAAGCTGTTTAAAAGCCTCTTGGTCCTAGACTTGGCGCTCCAGTCTCCGGTACCGCTTGCCGTGCAGTAGCAGAGAGCAAAGTCTATGACGAGGGTGGCTGGAATCTTTGACAAATTTTAGTGCCTTCCTCTGACACCGCCTGGTATAGAGGCCTTGGATGGCAGGAAGCTTGGCCACAGTGATGTACTGGGCCGTTCGCACTATCCTCTGTAGCTGTAGTGCTTTGCGGTCGGAGGCCGAGCAGTTGCCATACCAGGCAGTGATGCAACCAGTCAGGATGCTCTCGTTGGTGCAGCTGTAGAACCGTTTGAGGATCTGAGGACCCATGCCAAATCTTTTCAGTCTCCTGAGGGGGAATAGGTTTTGTCGTGCCCACTTCATGACTGTCTTGATGTGCTTGGACCATGTTAGTTTATTGGTGATGTGGGCATCAAGGAACTTGAAGCTCTCAACTTGCTCCACTGCAGCCCTGTCGATGAGAATGGGGGCGTGCTCGGTCATCATTTTTCCTGTAGTCCGCATACAAAGCTCTCCCTCACCCCCCTTGCACATTTAACATGCTGATAGAAATTTGGTCAAATGGATTTAAGTTTCCCTGCATTAAAGTCCCCGGCTACTAGGAGCGGCGCCTCTGGGTGAGTGTTTTCTTGTTTGCTTATGGCGGAATACAGCTCATTCAATGCTGTCTTAGTGCCAGCCTCCATCTGTGATGGTATGTAAACAGCTACGAGAAATACGGATGAAAACTCTCTAGGTAGAGAGTGTGGTCTACAGCTTATCATGAGATACTCTACCTCAGGCGAGCAATAGCTCGAGACTTCCTTAGATATCATGCACCAGCTGTTATTTACAAATATAAATAGTCTGCCACCCCTTGTCTTACCAGACGCCGCTGTTCTATCCTGCCGGTACAGCGTATAACCAGCCAGCTGTATAGTGTTGTCGTTCAACCACGACTCTGTGAAGCATAAGATATTACAGTTTTGAATGTCCCGTTGGCAGTTTAATCTTCTGCGTAGGTCATCGATTTTATTCTCCAAAGATTGCACGTTTGCTAGCAGAATGGAAGGAAGTGGAGGTTTATTAGATCACCTACAAATTCTCAGATGGCAGCCCGCCCTCTGGCCCCTTTTTCGCCGCCTCCTCTTCACGCAAGTCACAGGGATCTGGGCCTGTTCCGGAGAAAGCAGTATATCATTCGTGTCGGGCTCGTCAGACTCGTTAAATGAAAAAAAGGATTCTGCCAGTCCATGGTGAGTAATTTCAGTCCTGATGTCCAGAAGTTATGTTCGGTCATAAGAGACGGTAGCGGCAACATTATGTACAAAATAAGTGACAAACAACGCAAATCAACAAACAAAAAAACACAATCGGTTGGGGACACGTAAAACATCAGCCTTCTTCTCCTGCGCCATTGTTGGTCATACCATGACTACCATAGCAGCCTTGGAATAACGATATGCTATTATTTTTTATTAACATGAATCCTTTTGAGCATGTCTACTGGGGTGTGGCAAAATGCTATAGTACGACTCCTTACTCTCTGAGACAAACAATAATAACAACAACAAGAACAACAATGCAGCTTTATCCTACCAGCTCTGACAGTATATATATATCATGTGACGGAAGACAATGAGGTTCAAGTAACAATACAGCTCAGTTAATTTACATAAATTGGTTATCAATGGAGTATTTAAATATCGCAGTGTGTCACTATACTGTAAATGAAAACACATGCAGCTCATGCAAGCAGTGAAAGACGTCACAACATAAAGTAAATCGTAAAGTGATATGGCAACCACTGCATAGCTACAGTAGCTATATTCTCTGTCCACTCTCTTCTGAATACCTTGTATTTACACAATAAAGCACAGACAACATAGGACTTTTTCACTAACACATATTCTCTCTCTCTCCACACACACACACACGCTATGTTCTTCTATCCTCGTTGGGACCAAAAAAAATGTTTACATTCAAAATCATATTTTCCCTAACCCCTGACCCTTACCATAACCCTAAATTTAACCCATAACCCTAACCACTAACTCTTACCATAATTGTAATCCTAAACCGAACCCCTAAGCTCAAAATAGTCTTTGTCCTCATTGGGACGTGGGAAATGTCCCCAAAAGGGAGAATTGTCCTTGTTTTACTATCCTTGTGGTGACTTTGGGGATATTAGGTCCCCACAAGGATAGAAGAACCAACCCACACACACTCTGTATAATTACAGTGAGAGAACAGTGCCTAATCAATGCATTATTTTAGATCAAGGTTACAAGCTGCTGGTTGTGTGTGGGTGAATGTCTACTGTATAATCAGTCGTGTTCCCGAGGGGCCATGTGTCTGCCAGGGCCCGAAGGACTATTAGGTCTCAGATGTACACCAACACTTAGACATGTGTCAAGTGAAATTGATCCCATTTAAAGGACTTTTCTATTTAAGCTGACAAACAGCAGTATAGGGGTTGTCTTATGTCAGCATAGGTAGCTGTGTGTGTGTGTGTGTGTGTGTGTGTGTGTAGGTGCATGCGTGAGCCGAGGAGCCTGTGTATTTCTGTGTGCGGTCTTTGTTTGTGACACACAGCAATGTCAGCTTGTCTTATCCATGATTACTGAATGTTAACATTAAGAAATTATGATTTTAGAGACAGAACCTGATCAGGCAAAAAAATGGGAAGGCATGATGGGGAAAAAACTGCTTTGTCAGCCTCCCTTCTAGTATGGCCTGGTATCAATGATCTCACACAAATACACACAAAAAACATGACTCCGAGTTTGTAGACAGTCTTTGTTTGATGAACTCTGCGACAAACACCCAAACAGCACCATACAGCATCCATCTGGCTAATGTGAGACTATGCTTTCACCAAAACAAAAACAAAAAAAAATAGGAACTCTATATTCATCACGTTAGCCTCAAACCATTTCCCCCAGGATCACCTCCATAGAAGGGTAAAATCCCCTGCATTTATCTGGACAGGCATTATAAAGGATAGTGAGAGTCTCTATAACAACAGTAACAACAGCGAATGTTAGAGTTCTACACTATCAACAGATCAGGGATTAAACCCTTGTATGACTCACCACAGCTCTAAGGAGGCGTCCATTTTGTTTGTTTGTTTTTAGTGAAGCTTAGAAGAGATTTATCATCCATCCCCTGCTGTGGTGAACAATACCGCTGCAGAACTAACACAGCAGCCACCCCCCCCCCAAACTGACTGACTAATCTCTCTGGTGAGAAAAGGCCAAAAGGCCTAGGTGACAAGGGAGAGGGGTGGGGGGTTGGAGGTTTTATGGTAAAAGGGTAGGAGGATAGTATGCCAAACATAAGTGTAGATAAAGGACAAGCTAGAATATACTGATGTCCCCATCAAGGGGGAGGGGAACAGTGGTTAGGGGGTTGGGCGTCAGTATTTCAGTCAGGCATAGCTTTAGATAAAGGATAAAACAAGACATTGTCAAGGTCCCCCACCAAAGACTGTAAAGTGATTCATGCTAATCATCTTATTCATGCAGTGTATCTAATCGAACTGGGCATCAGAGACCATTGAGGTTTAACAATGCTGTGAATATAATCAACACCCAGAGTCTATTGTTGTTTATCACTTCAGGTAACCAGACACAGAGAGCATTATCTCAACAGGGAAGAATGTCCTCCTGTGTGCTACCTATATCCCCCCCACTAGAATCCACATACTTTAATGAAGACAGCTTCTCCATCTTGGAGGAGGAAATCAATCATTTCCCGGCCCAGAGACATGTACTTGTCTGTGGCGACCTAAATGCCAGAACCTGACACCCTCAGCACACAGGGGGACAAACACCTACCTGGAGGTGACATCATTCCCTCCTCCATATTCCCCCCTAGACACAACTACAACAACATAACCAACAAAAACGGGTCACAACTCCTGCAGCTCTGTCGCACGCTGGGTATGTACATAGTCAATGTTAGGCTTCGAGGGGACTCCTATGGTAGGTACACCTATAGCTCATCTCTTGGCAGTAGTACTGTAGACTACTTTATCACTGGCCTCAACCCAGAGTCTCTCATAGCGTTCACAGTCAACCCACGGACACCCCTATCAAATCACAGCAAAATCACAGTCTACTTGAACAGAGCAATACTCAATCATGAGGCATCAAAGCCAAAGGAACTGAATAATATTAAGAAATGCTATAGATGGAAGGAAAGTAGTGTGGAAATCTACCAAAGAACAATTAGGGAACAACAAATTCAATACATTTTACACAACTTCCTGGACAAAACGTTCAACTGTAATAGTGAAGGTGTAAACTTGGCAGTAGAAAACCTAAACAGTATATTTGACCTCTCAGCTTCCCTATCAAATCAAAATTTCAAACATAAAACAGAAGAAAATTAAGAACAATGACAAATGGCTTGATGAAGAATGCAAAAACCTAAGAAATAAATTGAGAAACCTACCCAACCTAAAACATAGAGACCCAGAAAACCATGAGCCTTCGCCTCACTAAAACAGTAAAGAAATAGATTACGGACAAAGAAGGAACAGCATGTCAGAAATCAGCTCAATGTAAACAAAGAATCCATAGACTCTAACTACCTCTGGAAAAACTGGAAAACATTAAAAAAACAACACGAAGAGCTATCTATAGGGATGCACCGATATTACATTTTTGGCCGACACCGATATCCAATATTTTCCTTGCCAAAAAAAACGATACCGATACTGATAACCAATATAAAGAAATTAGCAGCCTTTTAAGCATTCTAGTACAGTTAAATATTTGAAACACACACACACACACAGACCAAAAAGTTATTTTGTTGGTATTTACGTATGTCCCCATGACCAGTAAAACATAATCAAAACCTATTTCTTTCACTTACTTGCTGTGCTGTTTCGTTGTTCATTTGTTCAGTCGTTTCAGTCTCAATCAGTATTTCCTCATACATGTCAAGCAGTGAAGTTTCAGCTCTGTCTGTCCGTGGCCTCTCTTCCTCGGTGCACACGTTCAATGTGGCCGTTTCCATCTTGTCCAGCTGTGTCTGTAACATTTCACGTAAACCCTGTTTCTTGTCTGCATTGAAGTAGCTGTCCTAGTACCGAGCATGGTGGCGACACAATAAAGAGGCTCAGAGAGAATGCCACCGAATCGCTTGTACACAGCCTCTTGTAGAGTACTTTTGCAAGTTTTAACACCACGTCTGTGTCGGCAGTTTTGTTGAGCAGGCATTTCAATGCCATGACAGAGGGTATCACGTCTGCTGCAGACGCAGTTGATGAGCTTATTTCTCTAGTCAGTTCGAATGGAGATAGGAGTGTGTTCATGTTTCCAAGTTTCAAACATGTTCTCAAATGCCATTGAAATGGCAGCAGAAGTATGAGAACCAGCACATTCTTGAGCATGCAATATGGCTTTCCTCAGTAAGAAATCCTCGTCGACCCACTGTGCAGTCAGACTCAGCATGCTCATGGGGCTGACATCCCTGGTCCAAATGTCCAAATGAACCAAGAACTGATCACCCAAATCCACAATAGTGAAGACAAATTTGACCCCAATAACTACCATGGGATATGCGTCAACAGCAACCTTGGGAAAATCCTCTGCATTATCTTTAACAGCAGACTAGTTCTTTTCCTCAGTGAAAACAATGTACTGAGGAAATGTCAAATAGGCTTTTAACCAAATTACCGTACGACAGACCACGTATTCACCCTGCACACCCTAATTGACAAACAAACAAACCAAAACAAAGTCTTCCCATGCTTTGTTGATTTCAAAAAAGCGTTTGACTCAATTTGGCATGAGGGTCTGCTATACAAATTGATGGAAAGTGGTGTTGGGGGAAAAACATACAACATCATAAAATCCATGTACACAAACAACAAGTGTGCAGTTAAAATTGCCAAAAAACACAAACATTTCTTTCCACAGGCCTGTGGGGTGAGACAGGGATGCAGCTTAAGCCCCACCCTGTTCAACATAGATATCAACGAATTAGCGAGGGCACTAGAACAGTCTGCAACACCTGGCCTCACCCTACTATAATCTGAAGTCAAATGCCTACTGTTTTCTGATTATCTGGTGCTTCTGTCACCAACCAAGGAGGGCCTACAGCAGCACCTAGATCTTCTGTCAGACCTGGGCCCTGACAGTAAATCTCAATAAGACAAAAATAATGGTGTTCCAAAAAAGGTCCAGTTGCCAGGACCACAAATACAAATTCCATCTAGACACAGTTGCCCTAGAGCACACAAAAAATGATACATACCTCGGCCTAAACATCAGCGCCACAAGTAACTTCCACAAAGCTGTGAACGAGCTGAGAGACAAGGCAAGAAAGGCTTCTATGCCATCAAAAGGAACATAAAATTTGACATACCAATTAGGAACTGGCTAAAAATACTTGAATCAGTAATAGAACCCAATGCCCTTTATGGTTGTGAGGTCTGGGGTCCACTCACCAACCAAGAATTCACAAAATGGGACAAACACCAAATGGAGACTGCATAAAGAATTCTGCAAAAATATCCTTAGTGTACAATGTAAAACACCAAATAATGCACGCAGAGCATAATTAGGGCGATACCCGCTAATGATCAAAATGCAAAAAAGAGCTGTTTAAATTCTACAACCACCTAAAAGGAAGCGATTCCCAAACCTTCCATAACAAAGCCATCACCTACAGAGAGATGAACCTGGAGAAGAGTCCCCTAAGCAAGCTGGTCCCGGGGCTCTGTTCACAAGCACAAACAGACCCCACAGAGCCCCAGGACAGCAACACATTTAGACACAATTAACAAAAATATAATTACTTATAAAGAATTAACAAAAAAACTGAGCAAACTAGAATGCTATTTGGCCCTAAACAGATAGTACACAGTTGCAGAATACCTGACCACTGTGACTGACCCAAACTTAAGGAAAGCTTTGACTATGTACAGACTCAGTGAGCATAGCCTTGCTATTGAGAAAGGCTGTCGTTGGCAGACCTGGCTCTCAAGAGAAGACAGGCTATGTGCACACTGCCCACAAAATTAGATGGAAACTGAGCTGCACTTCCTAACCTCCTGCCAAATGTATGACCATAATAGAGACACATATTTCCCTCAGATTTACACAGATCCACAAAGAATTCTAAAACAACCCCAATTTTGATAAACTCCCATATCTACTGGGTGAAATACCACAGTGTGCCATCACAGCAGCAAGATCTGTGACCTGTTGCCACAAGAAAAGGGCAACCAGTGAAGAACAAACACCATTGTAAATACAACCCATGTATGTTTATTTTTTTCCCTTTTGTACTTTAACTATATGTACATCATTACAACACTGTATATATAAACATAATATGACATTTGAAATGTCTTTATTGATTTGGAACTTCTGTAAGTGTAATGTTTACTGTTAATTTTTATTGTTTATTTCACTTTTGTTTATTATCTACTTCACTTGCTTTGGCAATGTTAACATATGTTTCCCATGTCAATAAATCCCTTACATTGAAATGGAATTAAGCAGCATGGGGTGAGACTGGTGACAACGTGACAGACAGGACAAGACACATCATCATTCAAATACAACTAGCAACACACAGGAAAAGGTTGGATGAGAGGAGAGAGAGGTGAAGGAATAGTGGGAAGAAGCTGAGTGAGAGAGAAGTGAGGTACTACCTTAGAGGTGGAGTGATGTGGGGGAAGAGGAAGTTTGTGGACTAGAGCCCTAAGTACTAGAAAGACCATGCAGTGCGCTTTCTGGGCAGTCTTTGACAGACAACAAAAGTAGATACCAGGAAGTGGAGGTGTACTTACTCAGTATGTAGAGGGAGAGAGTGAGGCCAGCCAGACAGAAGCCCTCAAAGAAACGTAATGTGCTGAACATGGTCACGTTGAAGGAGAACGCTACACTCAAACCAAACACCAACATGAACAGCACCGAGACTATCAGGACCGGGTGACGACCAAACCTGAGAGAGAGAGAGAGAGAGAGAAAGAGTGGGGTGTTGAGAGAGAAATGGAGAGAGCGAGAGAAAGAGATGGAGAGAGAGGGACAGAGAGAGAGGGGAGAGAAAGAGAAGGGGGAAGAGAGATGGAGAGAGAAAAGAGAGTGGGGGTGGACGGAGAAATTGAGAGAGAGATAGAGAGAGACAGAATGGGAGGGAAAGAGATGGCGAGATAGTGGGAGAGACAGACAGACAGAGAAGGGAAAGAGAAATTAGTCCAATGGTCTGTTTCCCCTCTACAACCTGATCCTGGGTTAGAGGTCAGCAGATCATTGGGTCAGAGTTGTGACCCGGTTTTTCTCTAGTCTCTGTTGCTATAGCTACAGCTCATCCCACAGACAACTCAACAGGGAGATCTGTGGGTGTTTTTCATAAGACACTGTCTATTCTCGGATGCCTGGGGGAGTGGGGATGCAGACACAGACATGAGAACACATGTAGCAGATGGCTAAGTGCATCCCTACTACCTTGCTGACACCTAGAAGTACTGTCGCCCCAGATCCAGAAACGCCTTGGCTTTTTATTGGTCAGTGGTATTGACAGTGTTTCTTGAGTATGTTTTGTTACGTTGGGGAGAGTTGTCAGTTACCGCCCCGGTTGGAGCGAGATGTCCACTGTCACATACAAAGACACAAAATGGAGAAGGAGAAGGCTGGATCGCATACCAGTCGGCCATGACGCCCATCACCAGGTAGCCAAAGATAGATCCCACCAAGAAAGAGAACTTGGCGATGTGAACCTTCCAGGCCGAATCACACACCAGGTTCCACTGCAGAGAGAGAAGCGGGAATTATATGTATTAAATAAACTCAGCAAAAAAAGATACGTCCTCGCACTGTCAACTGCGTTTATTTTCAGCAAACTTAATAACTGACACATAAACTAAACAAGTTCCACAGACATGTGACTAACAGAAATGGAATAATGTGTTCCTGAACAAAGGGGGGGTCAAAAGTAACAGTCAGTATCTGGTGTGGCCACCAGCTGCATTAAGTACTGCAGTGCATCTCCTCCTCATGGACTGCACCAGATTTGCCAGTTCTTGCTGTGAGATGTTACCCCACTCTTCCACCAAGGCACCTGCAAGTTCCCGGACATTTCTGGGGGGAATGGCCCTAGCCCTCACCCTCCGATCCAACAGTTCCCAGGCGTGCTCAATGGGATTGAGATCCGGGCTCTTCACTGGCCATGGCAGAACACTGACATTCCAGTCTTGCAGGAAATCATGCACAGAACGAGCAGTATGGTTGGTGGCATTGTCATGCTGGAGGGTCGTGTCAGGATGAGCCTGCAGGAAGGGTACCACATGAGGGAGGAGGATGTCGTCCCTGTAACGCACAGCGTTGAGATTGCCTGCAATGACAACAAGCTCAGTCCGATGATGCTGTGACACACCGCTCCAGACCATGACGGACCCTCCACCTCCAAATCGATCTAGCTCCAGAGTACAGGCCTCAGGGTAATGCTCATTCCTTCGAAAATAAACGTGAATCCAACCATCACCCCTGGTGAGACAAATCCGCGACTCGTCAGTGAAGAGCATTTTTGCCAGTCCTGTCTGGTCCCGCGACGGTGGGATTGTGCCCATAGGCGACCATGTTGCCTGGTGTCTGGTGAGGACCTGCCTTACAACAGTCCAGCCTCTCTCAGCCTATTGCGGACAGTCTGAGCACTGATGGAGGGATTGTGCGTTCCTGTTGTAACTCGGGCAGTTGTTGTTGCCATCCTGTACCTGTCCCGCAGTGGTGATGTTCGGATGTACCGATCCTGTGCAGGTGTTGTTACACATGGTCTGCCACTGCGAGGACGATCAGCTGTCTGTCCTGTCTCCCTGTAGCGCTGTCTTATGCGTCTCACAGTACAGACATTGCAATTCATTGCCCTGGCCACATCTGCAGAACTCATGCCTCCTTGCAGCATCACGCAGATGAGAAGGGACCCTGGGCATCTTTCTTTTGGTGTTTTTCAGAGTCAGTAGAAAGGCCTCGTTAGTGTCCTAAATTTTCATAACTGTGACCTTAATTGCCTACCGTCTGTAAGCTGTTAGTGTCTTAACGACCGTTCCAGGTGGATGTTCATTAATTGTTTATACTTCATTGAACAAGCATGGGAAACAGTGTTTAAACCATTTACAATGAAGAGCTGTGAAGTTATTTGGATTTTTACGAATTATCTTTGACAGACAGGGTCCTGAAAGGACGTTACTTTTTTTGCTGAGTTTATAAGTAATAATACACCAAACAACAGGAGAGAAAGAGAATGAGGGACATAAATACTGTACATGTTTATCAACAACATGATACAGTATCACACAGCAAACTGCATAAGAGAAAGAGTAATCATGTAAGTTGTTAGGGATAAAACTAAAAGATCCTGAAGCACAACTTGGTTGGAGAGAGAGAGTAAGGGAGAGATAGAGAGGGAAGCGAGAGATTGAAGGAGAGTAAAAGGGCAAGAGAGAGATGAGTATTGGGTACGATTGATAAGTCTACCGTAATAGGTTTATCAATGGGCTATTTAAAGCCATCATTATCTGAGAAAGCAGATGTCTGGCACTGAACACACACACACAATAAAACACTAAGAAAGGATCACACATACTAACAACACACACAGTTAAACTGAATCTCATATAAGAAGGTACCTGTTTGAGATTAAATTGATATTTTGTCAAACCTGCTCAGATGCAGGTCAATGCGTTGGGGTAAAAAGAGACTACCTGCTACACCTACTCTTCTTCTGTGATGGATTGTACAATAATCACATCCTCTGCTCTCATCAGTATCACAGAGTGGCCTAAAAGGCTACACTGCTGTGTATTAATATTTCATTAAACACTGAAAACCCACAGTAGGATTAATTCAATTAGCTGGCATGGATAGTTATACTCCAAAGTGTAGTGTGTTTTGATCATGCAAACTGGGGTCAGCTGAGATATGAAAGTGGTTTGAAAATGAGTGGGCACCAGTTACTGTATGCTCTGAGGGCAAACTGTGGTCTGTCTTACAGTAGGCCTACAGCACAGAATGGAACATTGGCAGAGTGCATGTGCTGTCCAAGGTGCTGTGTAGACTAAACTCCACTGGGACCAGCTTGTGACCCATAGTCGTATAGGATGCACTGTTAGTGATGCTGATGATTGTTCAGCTTTTTCAGATGCCGAAACAGTCAGAGGGGATGTATGGCATCTGGTGCACACTTGTTACCTTGGTTACCACGTTCTGACTGAGTCCAGTCTGCAGTTCGAGTTTCCACTCCTTACACGCGCACTGCATGCCACCAACACCGTCTCTTGTGCCATTTTCTAGGGGGAAGTAAGGCACAGGTGTACCAATGCCACCATTCGTGACGGTCACCGGTAACGTTAAAGATCCCATGGTCCAATTACTCCCGTTGACCAGAGGCTGTACGCACGTGCCATTTGGTTGGGCCAAAAGGAAATAATCCGAAAACTGGCTAAATCCGATAAATAAAGCCGGTATCCACGTCAGGATCACGAGCTGCTTTTGGTGTTTCCCAAATCCCCCGAGAGACGGTAGAACAGAGCCGTCGACGTGCGGCAGCAGCCTGGGGGCCTGTGTCTGCTCCAACGACATGAAGCCGTTCTCAATTGGCGGTTGGTCCCGGTCCTGCGCCTCTGCCACCGGCCTCTCTGGTCCCGCTGCCATCTCGACAACAAAGAACTGCCAAACCCCGGGCGCTCTGCTGCCCTGTCCACTCCCCTCTGCGTAAACCCTGTGTTACAAAGGAAACACGGAGCGCAGGCAGACAAAATGTATCCAACAAAGACTGGGGAAGAATGAGAGTTGAATCGGGGTCCTCTGGTAGATTACCGAGTGGTTGCTCGTCTCACCACGGTGCTCCGGTTAGAATAGGCTGACCGAATGACGGTTTCAGGTGGAGCCTGGGGCTCAGCGCGAAGCTGCGGCGAGGACACCGGCAAGGTGTGGGCTCGGAAAGGCAGACATGCTCACCATGCTGGAGGTCTTTGTGTTCCAACGGGGTAGCATCCATCCATGTGGGGTTAAACTAGACACACAGGCAAAGAGGTGTGGGTGACTGATCGGCACATTTGCTAGCCCCTCCACGCGCTCCACAGGTAACACACCTGCCCATTCCTTGACCCCTCGCAAGTATAGTGTTGGTGGTCATTTCTCCAGTTTGCAGACAGAACCAACCGTTAGGCCTATCCTACATCTCATATGGATTTCATCCAAAATGAGATCACCGTTTGATTTCAATTAATTGATTTCAACTCCGTCCTGATTCCCTTGGCTTTAAACAAGTCGACCACACACTCCAATCCCACTTCGTTTCGCTGGTAATCGATAGTGTAGGCTAAACTGTGCCGTGCACGCAGTCTCCGAGAATCAAGCCCCGCCCTTCCCTGTTGTTCTGCGCGCTTTGATTGGTCCGTGTTCACGGGGCGATTGCACCACTGACGCGCAATTGGGCATCGGTGCCCGTAGCCTGCCGAAACCGCGACAAAGATATCCTTTGTTTACGACCTGCCCCCTTTCCCTCAAAATAATAACACGGGTTTGTGAGAAATACTATAAAGTTCATGTTTATCGTCAATTATGTGAGATTTAGAGATTAACTGGAGATGTGTTGGAGGCTATAAGGATTTGTGTCAATTAAAGCCTCACTCGCACAGGCTACCCCCATATATCTGCGTTTATTATGTATGTCAGAATGTCTGACTCATAAATAGATAATAACGTTTGCATTTCTGGAGATGACAATAGCCTGTCAGACAGATGGGTTGCAGCTGCAGCCTACTGCACAGTAATGACATCGTCTCCTTCGCAGGGTGATGTGTGGATAGTCCTTCGCCAGAGGGCGTCAAATGATCAAAAACTGTTAAGAGCCTGCATTGCTCAAGGTTTGACAATAAGTATGGTAATCTGTTGTTTCAGAATTAATCTGATGCGTCACTTTCTCTCCTCTAATTTGTTCTCGGTGTGAAATGTTATTTGCTCAAATGTCGGGGAGACATGGATGAGTTGAACATTACACCCAGACTTGAATTTGGCAAAGTTCTAGGGAAATTACTAATGTAGGGCTCCTGGTCACCATAGCTCAGGTGTGCCAGGAAGTGATGATTACTAGAGGCCAGACATTAGTTGTATTTGAGGAAAACTCCAGTTTTCTCCACATAATCCGACTGCACGGCATCTAGGTAATTTCATGTGAAACAACACACCATTTTATGATTTGATCACATTTCAAGTCATATATTTACATAGAATATTCTATTTCCCCATCCTGTACTGCAGCTCTGTAAAGATGCAGTATTACTGTAGTGAACATGGAGGCAGTAGAACCTCATCACATCTTTCCTAGTTAGGATACAGAAGTAACAGTAGGCTAGTAGCACAGCTTCCCTAGTTAGGATACAGCAGTAACAGTAGGCTAGTAGCACAGCTTCCCTAGTTAGGATACAGCAGTAACAGTAGGCTAGTAGCACAGCTTCCCTAGTTAGGATACAGCAGTAACAGTAGGCTAGTAGCACAGCTAAGCAGAACCATATGGCTCTCCAGCAAGGTAGTGTCTTCTGTCTCACATTCTCAATCTCACAATCATTGCATTGGTACATTATTAGAATATACATTTCTTCATAGAATAATGGGGCAAAACTTGACCTGATATTGAAAAAACTTTGCCAGCTGACTTCATGACCTTGAAATACAACTTTAAAAGGATAGTTCACTTTTTTTAAAGTTAAACTTATGAATTGCTTCTGAAAGCCTGACTATTGCTCAGCTCTGGAAAAAAACAACATCAGCCA
The DNA here is from genome assembly GCA_030435695.1 of Brachymystax lenok tsinlingensis. Lineage (NCBI taxonomy): Eukaryota > Metazoa > Chordata > Actinopteri > Salmoniformes > Salmonidae > Brachymystax > Brachymystax lenok. The sequence continues at coordinate 33,458,237 of CM059790.1, forward strand.
GCCGGTAGTCAGTGACTTTTTGACAGCATGTGTATGTAATGATGTTATGAATAAAGAATAACAGACAGATCTGATTCTTCATTTATTGGTGTCGGCATGACATCACTATGACACCGAGGTGGTATCCGGAGTGTGATTGGCTCTTTCACAGCGAGATGAGAACATGTGCTCAGCCCTCACTAATTTCTCACCTACACACCAGCAAGGGTGGAGGAGAAGGGTGTGTCACATATCACTGTCTCCCAACCACACCCTTGTATACCTTCACTCTCGACACACGCACACACACATTGTCAGGAATTGTGAATTTGCCCAAGGTGTGGAAATTTCTGAACGAAAAGATAAGGTGAAATACTTCTATATTTAAAGGTTCAATAGACAAACATTAAACAGACATATGCATATGGGAAGACAGACACGCGCCTCTGAGAGGTTCGTGGCAATCTTCCAACCACCTCAAAGGCAGGCAGGCGTAAATACCCATACTTATCTGTTCGTTCTCCAAGCGTTCCAGGCCCCTGGTCAAAACATTAATCAAGGTTGTCGAGGCCACTTTGGTTAGAGTGAGCCGTATATTAGATGTCTTTATCGTTTGAAACCACTGATGTCTGAATTTACAGCAATTGGCCCTTGGCCTCAGGAAGGTCACCTTGAGGTCATTTAGGATACCAGGTCACCTAGGATACCTAACCTCTTGGAAATCACTCAGGGGCTGAGTTCAGATTTAAGGGGGGCCAAGAATTTAGATTTTAAGAACACACACACACACACACACAATGTTGGTTTTACTATCCAAGTGGGGACCCATAACTAATAACCCTAACCCTAAACCTAACTCCTAAGCCTAAAACAGCCTTTTTCCTTTTGGGGACCTGCGAAATGTCCCCACTTGTCAGAATGTTCCTTGTTTAACTATCCTTGTGAGGACTTTTGGAACCCAAAAGAATAGGTTATTATACACTTACAATCTACTTTAATTACAGTTATTTATTTGATATGCTTTGTGAATAAAGATGCCAACAGACTGACTTTCAACGTGGCACCGACATAGGATGCCATCTTTCCAACAAGTCAGGTTGTCAAATTTCTGCGCTACTAGAGCTGTCCCGGTCAACTGTAAGTGCTGTTATTGTGAAGTGGAAACGTCTAGGACAGGGGTACTCAAGTTCTATTTGAGAAGGTCCTGTCACACACATTTCCTAGGTGTAACGTCTGCTTCCAACTCACACCCTCAAACACGTAGATCCCCTGAATGCAGCTCACTTTCCAGCCCACTTTCCAGCTCACACTCTCAAACACCTAGATCCCCTGAACGCAGCTCACTTTCCAGCCCACTTTCCAGCTCACACTCTCAAACACCTAGATCCCCTGAACGCAGCTCACTCTCCAGATCCCAATCACCTGAATTCTAATCACCTGTTCACACACCTGTATGTCATTACCACACACTATTTAGTTCAAGTCTTTGCACCCCATCACTGTGAGGTATTGTTTGTTTTGTGACACACATCTTTCAGAGTGCTGTGGGTTACTGTGAGTCACGCCGCCTGTGTATGATAGTTTGTGCCTGCCTCACTAATGATGCCTTTTGCCTTTTCCCTGCCTGTACTTTAGTCTATCGGATTTCCTGTTATCTACCTATTGCCTGATCTCCCGGACTATGTTACTAGCCTTTTCCCTGCCTGTACTATTGCCCTTTAGGACCCCCTGTGTATAACCTTCAGTCTGCCCCTGGACCCAGCCACCTGCCTCCTCCTGTGGTCCTTTGCAATAAACACCTGCTGCGCTTGGAACCAGCTCTCTCTCTCCTCGTGTTCATTACACTGGGTGGCAAAGGTCCGGATAGATAATGTTATTTAACGGCGTAGTAACAAACCCCCACCTCGCAACCCATGCAAACCCAGACTGTTCACACCCCTCTTGTTGGCGGAAAGCAAATTTTGCAGTTTTAAAGTTAATTTCATGCAATTCTATACATTATTCCATGTCTTATGGGTGTTTATACAGTATGATACCAGGGTTCGAAGCCAGAGTAAAATAAATATTTTTTTTTCTTCATTTTTATATTTTTAGTCCGTATTGACCCTGTTCTGGGTCTGGGTGTGGTCTGTGGTCCTCCATTTGAGTATGGTGGGTCTAGGAGCAACAACATCTCAGCCGCGAAGTGGTAGGCCGCACAAGCTCACAGAATAGGACCACTGAGTGCTGAAGCACATAAGGTGTAAAACTCGTCTGTGCTCTGTTGCAACACTCACTGCCGAGTTCCAAACTGCCTCTGGAAGCAACGTCAGCACAAGAACTGTTAGTCAGGAGCTTCATGAAATGGGTTTCCATGGCCGAGCAGCCGAACACAAGCCTAAGGTCACCATGGCCAATGCCAAGCGTTGACTGGAGTAGTGTAAAGCTCTCTGCCAGTGGAAATGCATTCTCTGGAGTGATGAATCACTCTTCACCATCTGGTAGTCCAACAGACAAATCTGGGTTTGGCGGATGCCAGGAGAACGCTACTTGCCCGAATGCATAGAACCAACTGTAACGTTTGGTGGAGGAGGAATAATGGTCTGGGGCTGTTTTTCATGGTTCGGGCTAGGCCTTTAGTTCCAGTGAAGGAAAATCTTAATGTTACAGCATACATGACATTCTGTGCTTCCAACGTTGTGGCAACAGTTTGGGGAAGGCCCTTTCCTGTTTCAGCATGACAATGCCCCCGTGCACAAAGTGAGGTCCATACAGAAATGGTTTGTCGAGATCAGTGTGGAAGACCTTGACTGGCCTGCACAGAGCCCTGACCTCAACCCCATCGAACACCTTTGGGATGAATTGGAACGCTGTCTGCGAGCCAGGCCAAATCGCCCAACATCAGTGCACAACGTCACTAAGGCTCTTGTGGCTGAATGGAAGAAAGTCCCCGCAGCAATGTTCCAACATCTAGTGCAAAGCCTTCCCAGAAGAGTAGAGGCTGTTATAGCAGCAAAGAGTGGAACAGCTCCATACTTTTGGTCATGTAGTGTACTTGTCATTTATATATAATATAACGACAGGTCCATTAGTGGGCGGAGCCACATCACTTTTACCTGCTGTGAGAACTGATGTCAGTGGCCTAGTCGGGCTCAGATGTCTGGTGACAGATATCTGATCCTTTTTCTTCTCCTCCTCCCCCCTTCCCCTGCTCTGTCTCACCCCCTGGGTGAGTATCCATGTCACACGGCTCACACAGGTACTCTATTGTCAGGCATCGCTCTCCCTCCATCCCTCTCACCTCTTCCCATCACCGTGCCCCTGGTGACCTAACAAAGCATTGCCTATCCACAGGATAATTTCATGAATAAACAAACCCTGCTGAAGGGAATCAGATAATCACAAAATGTCCCCTCAAGTATTGTGATTTGTGTTTATTTCTCATGCCAAGCGTAATTTGACTGAGACAACAAAGACGTGTTTGAACTGCAAACAGAGAGTGACTGTGTCAGCCTCCCAGGTGTGACAGTGACAATCACCAATTTGGCCTCTTTCCCACACACTCACTATCTGAAAACATTGAAAGACAAGCTTCATCATCACAACCTACACTGAACAAAAATATAAACTCAACATGTAAAGTGTTGATCCCATGTTTCATGAGCAGAAATAAAAGATCCCAGAAATGTTCCATTTGTTTACATCCCTGTTAGTGAGCATTTCTACTTGGCCAAAATAATCCATCCACCTGACAGCTGTGGCATATCAAGAAGCTGATTAAACAGCATGATCATTACACAGGTGCACCTTGTGCGGTGGACATTAAAAGGCCACTAACATGTGCAGTTTTGTCACACCACACAATACCACAGATGTCTCAAGTTTTGAAGGAGTGTGCATTTGGCATCCTGACTTCGAGAACGTCCACCAAAGCTGTTGCTAGAGAATTTAATGTTATTTTCTCTACCATAAACTGCCTCCAACATAATTTTAGAGAATTTGGCAGTACGTCCAACCGCAGACCACGTGTATGGCGTTGTGTGGGCGAGCGGTTTGCTGATGTCAACTTTGTGAACAGAGCACCCCATGGTGGCGGGGGGTTTATGGAATGGGCAGGCATAAGCTATGGACAATGAATACAATTGCATTTTATCAATGGCAATTTGAATGCCCAGAAATACCGTGACGAAATCCTGAGGCCCATTGTGAGGCCCATTTCTTTTTAAGGTATATGTGACCAACAGATTTATATCTGTATTTCCAGTCATGTGAAATCCATAGATTAGGGCCAAATGAATTCATTTCAATTGACTGATTTGAACTGCAACTCAGTAAAATCTTTGAAATTGGTGCATGTTGCGTTTATATTTTTGTTCAGTATATAATGTCCGCTGGGATACAGAACTACCTCATCTTACTGTACACTCAGATTCTTTCATAGAGATCTTAGCTACATAATCTGAGAGAACAATTGTGTTTAAAGATCTCTCTTTCTTTTCTTTGTGCGAGAAGGACAAGCTTTGACCCTGTTCAAACACATGAGAGTGAGACCAAAGCTAACGGCTCTGTTTGGCATGTTACTGATTTCCTGTAAGAGCCTTGAAGCCTGAATACCATTGTATCAGACAGACTGACACACCACTCATTCGTCATCATTATTAACACTCCTGTTGTCTTTTACAGGCAGAGCAACTTTTCCTGTGTACATACAAACCCACCTACTCACAAACCGACCCACACCTACCTCCACCTACAGTACCTGTACAAACACAAGCAATGATTGATAAGCAAAAATATAAGGTGACATGTAATTGGCAGAGTTGTGACAGTTTGTTGACAGTTCAAAGACAGCGTGAGAGGGGGAAGTCAAAGGGGCAAACATAATGAAGGGGTTTCTACTCAGTGTTCTTCAGAAGAAAGTGTCTGAAGACACCTCCCAGAGTCAGCACAGAGAGGGGCAGAAAGAGATGGAGAGTGTGATAGAGGGTTGGAGGAAAGACAGGTAGAGAGATAGAGAAAGAGAGACAGTGAAAGTAATGTAGAGAGGTAGGACAGAGAGAGAGAGTGGGAATTGGCAGGCACTCTGTACTCGATACCAGGGCTGGGTGTGGTGTGATAGGGGTTGGTTTTTGTGGTTTTTGGTGGAGTTTTAGGTGTGTCTGTGCTTCAACAGAGCCTCCCAGGGCTCACTCATCTCAGCTCACCTGATGAGGCACGATGGGACAGGTGTAGGTGTTGGTGGTTGTCCCTCCATTGTGAGACTAGGGCGTAACCCCTAAGGCGTGGTCTGTTGGAAGTGTGATGAACGACAGGTTTTATCACACTACCATGGGAACAACTTTGAGAGATTTAAATCAAAGTGTCACTATGAAAATGCTAATCACACAGTTTTTCTGGTCAACCCACAAACACGAGGAGACTTATTAGATGCCCATTACAAGCCCTCATGTCTCATCCTGTCTGACGTCTGGAGATGAGTGATGTGTGATGTGATGTGTGAACTGAGAGCCTATCCAATGTCACACCTGATTCAGCCCAAGTGTACACACACTACAATTACACACACACACACACACATTGTCATTAAAGTGGGATGCTGATGGTGATTCTTCTTTGTTCTGTCCTGTCTCTGATTCTTACATCCATTCTTGTAAAGATGTCTCCATGTACAACTGGGTCAGATGTCTGTGTTTACTGTATAGAAATGCACTTTAGACCTTTTAAAATGTACATACTGTATAACATACCTGAGCCACGCACACAAGTGAACATGTACATGTCTGCTATGCATCATCATAAAAGTGTCAAATAAACATTTAAGCCAATGGAAGATTGTATTTATATTAAAGACAAGAACACTAATGTGTTCCAATATATTCCAACACACACTGAACTGTTTGCTTGTTTTCTATCGTGGTAGAATGAAGACCAGCCGTGGAATGTTGGTTTGGCAGAATGTGTGTGTGTGTGTGTCAGTGTGTGTGTGTGTGTGTGTTTATCTGTGTGCACACACAGGCAGGGACGTGTTTCAGAAAACTGAAATGCGCCAACAGGCATATAGCCTAGTGATTATAAGGGTGGGACTACATTGGTCTTCTATATGAGAAAAACTCCAACTCCGAGTGTATTACTTTCATGAATCAATCCACCTACACTGCTGCTATTAAAAGTTTGAACATGTTGGGGGATGGAAGGGAGGAATGGGGTTGATAGAGAAGGGGTGGTTTGTAGATTTGTCACGCTGCATTTCCATGACAACAAACTTAGGTGTACTAACCCTGGTCTCTGGCTTGGAGCAATAGGCCTAGCTCACACACCAAGGAGCAACATTCTGCACTTACATGTTTGAGCTAACGGAAAATACACAGTCTTTCAATAAATCAATCATGCACACACAAACACCCACTGTACCCTGACAGTCAATCATCACACACACACACACACACACACACACACACACACACACACACACACACACACACACACACACACACACACACACACACACACACACACACACACACACACACACACACACACACACACACACACACACACACACACACACACCACACCACAAACACACTCACACTGTACCCTGACAGTCAATCATCATAAACACACACAGAATCTCACACACACACACACACACACACACACACACACACACACACACACACACACAGACAAACACTGTCCCCTGACAGTCAATCATTATGAACACAAAGACTTAAGAAAGCACGTACATACGCACACGCGCACACACACACACACACACACACACACACACAGAAAGAGCTGTGAGATTCCTCAGAGCCTGCTGAAATTGTAGGGGTAGAGTTGTTCTGGTTAATACAGTATATAGGCCAAGTACAAACATAAAATCGAATCCCCCTTATTTATTTTTTATTTTCTTTAGACTTTTCCCCCCTAACCTACAATCCCTACCCTGTTTGGAGTAAGCTAACGGAAAAACAATACTTCAACTGCTATTTACAGCTATTTTTGCTCACAGTTATGGTACTTGTAGTTAAATAATTATACATCTAAACTCAGCAAAAAAAGAAATGTCCCTTTTTCAGGACCCTGTCTTTCATAGATAATTCATAAAAATCCAAATAACTTCAAAGATCTTCATTGTAAAGGGTTTAAACACTGTTTCCCATGCTTGTTCAACGAACCATAAACAATTAATGAACATGCACCTGTGGAACGGTCCTCCTCCACCAAACGTTTCAGACACTAACAGCTTACAGACGGTAGGCAATTAAGGTCGCAGTTATGAAAACTTAGGACACTAAAGAGGTTATTCTACTGACTCTGAAAAACACTAAAAGAAAGATCCCCAGGGTCCCTGCTCATCTGCGTGAACATGCCTTAGGCATGCTGCAAGGAGGCATGAGGACTGTAAATGTGGCCAGGGCAATAAATTGCAATGCCCGTACTGTGAGACTCCTAAGACAGCGCTACAGGGAGACAGGACGGACAGCTGATCGTCCTCGCAGTGGCAGACCACGTGTAACAACACCTGCACAGGATAGGTACATCCGAACATCACACCTGCGGGACAGGTACAGGATGGCAACAACAACTGCCCGAGTTACACCAGGAACGCACAATCCCTCCATCAGTTCTCAGACTGCCCGCAATAGGCTGAGAGAGGCTGGACTGAGGGCTTGTAGGCCTGTTGTAAGGCAGGTCCTCACCAGACATCACCGGCAAGAACGTTGCCTATGGGCAGGACAGGACTGGCAAAAAGTGCTCTTCACTGATGAGTCACGGTTTTGTTTCACCAGGGGTGATGGTCTGATTCACGCTTATCGTTGAAGGAATGAGCGTTACACCGAGGCCTGTACTCTGGAGTGGGATCGATTTGGAGGTGGAGGGTCCGTCATGGTCTGGGGCGGTGTGTCACAGCATCATCGGACTGAGCTTGTTGTCATTGCAGGCAATCTCAACGCTGTGCGTTACAGGGACGACATCCTCCTCCCTCATGTGGTACCCTTCCTGCAGGCTCATCCTGACACGACCCTCCAGCATGACAATACCACCAACCATACTGCTTGTTCTGTGCGTGATTTCCTGCAAGACTGGAATGTCAGTGTTCTGCCATGGCCAGTGAAGAGCCCGGATCTCAATCCCATTGAGCACGTCTGGGAACTGTTGGATCGCAGGGTGAGGGCTAAGGCCATTCCCCCCAGAAATGTCAGGGAACTTGAAAGTGCCTTGGTGGAAGAGTGGGGTAACATCTCACAGCAAGAACTGTCAAATCTGGTGCAGTCTATGAGGAGGAGATGTACTGCAGTACTTAATGCAGCTGGTGGCCACACCAGATACTGACTGAACACATTATTCCATTTCTGTCAGTCACATGTCTGTGGACTTTGTTCAGCTCGTGTCTCAGTTGTTGAATCTTGTTATGTTCATACAAATATTTACGCATGTTTACGCATGTTAAGTTTGCTGAAAATAAACGCAGTTGACAGTAAGAGGACGTTTTTTTTTCTGCTGAGTTTATATTATACATTTCTTCAAGTGCTGGATTTTCACCCACAGCAGCCAATCCACCATTCATTCTAATCTTAACGCCAACCCTCCGATGCCCAAGGCTGTTCAGTCTGTACAGAGTGCAAGATAGGTTATACCTTACGTTAAACAATGCATTACTGCAACATTATCTTCCCAAGCTGGCAACATTTGAGAACAAGACACATTACTGTAAACCTTTTAGAAGAGCTCATGCCTAGTGGTGAAGACTGAATGTCTTCATATTATCTTTAAAGACTACTGTGAGGTGATAAGATGGACTCTTGCTGCATTCGGTCTGTCAATAGTGATCTGGGGGAAAGGAACAGTAAACATTTCAGTGTCGAGACTTCTTAAACTTGAGTGAGACACTGAGATAATAATAATCAGGCTGGTCACTAGAAACACAATAATAGCGTACCCTCTCACAGAGCGCGCACACACACACCTTCTTCCCTAGTCTAGAAAGAGGAGGGGGTGGGAACATGGAAAGAAAAAAGGATAACATTAAAATCGTTTGCGAGGAAAACAGGTTGATGGTAGGTGTGGTCTGTCTTGTTTAAACAAAACCGATTCTCTTCCGTGTTGTTGATCCAGTCTGCACTCCTCCGCAGAAAGTGCGAGGGGAGAGAATTAAAGCGTCACCACCAACCGCTTCGCTTTGCAGCATCTCCGCTCAAAGCTACCGCGCTGCAGACGGGATTTTTAAATCTTCGTCCCATATTATTTTTTCTTCCACCGGAGTTTCATAACTTTTTGCATCTGAAGATGAGTCTACACACGTCCCAGAGAAACCGCAAATCCGGTTCTAGGCCCGACCTGAGTGGGGGAATTCAACACTATGACCGGAGCGAAGTGCACGGTGGTAATGGATACGGACAGGAGTACATGGACGGCGCAGGATACAATACATACAGCTACTCAAAGACTTCAATGGGAGGTGGTGGAGGAGTACAGGGGTATGACGGTTTTTATTTATTCTAAATGCCATTCATTGTGCTGTATTACACAACTGTTGCTCTCACTTGCCCGAATACCTATTTTAGTAGGCTAAATTCCTGCAGAGAGAAAATGCTTTGTCCAAAGTTTGTCCACATCTCCAGTTGAAATCATCAAACACATTTTTGATTTCCATCTAGTTCATTAATAACTTGATATCAAGATATTCGAATTATTGAGGGAAATGTATAGTTGTCTGTCTTGACTAGGAGGAATATTTGTATTAACACAAAGCCTAGTACACACAGTAATTTTGTTCTGTGTGCAGTCCCAGTTCATCATTACCCTATATTGAGAGGTATTTGTTTTGAAGAACGAAGCAGACCGCCTGACTGCTAAAACATTACACTAAATGCAAATAAAATGTTTTATTACAGCCTACATTGGTTAACATTTCACGACATGCATATTATGAGCACTGAGAACGTATTTGCATGCATCCCAAAAATATATGTGGTGGAGTTTTCATGGGAATATTTTCAGAGATCACTACTGACTGTTGCCTGGCTACCTGAACGCCTTGCTCTGGCCAAACGCCATGCCACGCCCACCGACGTTAGTTTCTGTATGTAGTAAACATAGAACTGAAACCATCTGTCTTTGTGCCTCTGTGGACAAGCTGTTGGGAGACTTAAACTTGAATTATAACTTGCATAGCAAACTGTGAGGCGTTCTTTAGATACCAGCTCTAACACACTTTTACTCCATTCCTGAGACCTATGTAGGAATCTTAAACATTCTATAGAGTCTATACTAGTGTAGAGGTCATAGTTGATGATTACAGTATGAATACCTGTAGAAAGACAATTCATATGACAACAAACAAAGACCAACAGATCCTCTGGGAGCTTGTAAAGCCATGTGAAGTTTCAGTCGCTCTTTAGCAGTTGCATTCTCTTTATATGTTATACGTTTTTAGTCTCTCTGCCACTCTGTGTTGTTGTGTTGTAGGCTCAGGAAAAGCATGTCACTACTGGCAAAGAAAAAGCATGTCACTACTCTTGAAAACCACTTCCCAGAAAAAGCATGTCACTCTTGATGAATGTTTCCCCTTTGCCCATCCCTGCACATAGTCCGTTCAATTAAGGCCCATAAGAAGCATCCTTAGATAACTAAATACTTGCTAGTTGCTGCAATAAGACCACAATTCATAACAGGAAACCACTGGGATCATTGACGTAAATCATTGATCAATGTTAAACATTTATTTAAAGAGGAAGTCACATTGAGGTCAGAAGAAGGGCTAGTAGTTTATAGGGTTGTTGACGGTGATGAGGATGATGATTTCAATGGGTTATAGTGATGTTTATAATAGGCTGATGATAATGGTGATGATGATGATGTCTTCCATGTCTCTTACAGCCAATCCACCACCAGTGCCCTCCAACAGAAGGCCTACATCCTACAGGGCCAATGTCAGGAGTACCTGAGGAAGGCAGAACACTGCCTACAGGCTGTGAGTCACTACCTACCATAGAGATATAGAAAAGTGTTCTCTTCTGTGAGTCACTACCTACCATAGAGATATAGAATACGTGTTCTATATGTGTCTGTCAAACCAGGTTTTATCAGAATCATGTCTTTGTTTAAGTCATCATAACCAGTGAGATTAAATGGCTCATCTTTCCCTGTTATGTTTGACATGTTCATGCAGGTATGGCTGACTCAACGCGTGTGTGAGCACGAGCATGAGTGCGTGCGCGTGTTTTTGATTATGAATGGTATGAAAGAAGGCAGTATCAGCTTTGTCTGGTACACAGTCTGCAGCAAACCCAGGGATTATCTTTAAAAACCCACCCAGGGAAAGTGCTAATTTGGCCGTGACCTGCCATATTATAGTACACTACTACAATCGGATAGAAGTAATAGAAGCTGTCTGGACAGAAAGGTGATTTATACATTATGGTCCTGTCATTAACTGGGTTTGAACTGAAGGACTCACCTGACTGAACATAGTGTACTGTATTCTCGTTTGAGAAACCTAGAACAGCAAGTCAAAGCTAGACTGAACATAATGTACAAATCCATTATGTGCATCTCTTCCTGACATTCCCCTGTTGATCCTACAGGGCGGCGACTCTGGGCGTGCCACAGCCGAGGCAGAACGCTTCATGGCCATGGCCAAAGAGTCCATAGAGCAGCTGAAGGCATGTGCTCGAGACCTGAGCCACATGGGCCAATCCAACGACAACGTGGTCCGAAGGTCAGTAGTCTCACGGTACCAAATCTCAACACCATATTCTTGTTTGAAACCTAGAAAGGCTGGAGTCAAGGTCAAATATACAGAGAAATGATCACTACTAAAACTTTTTATTTGTACAGGTTATTCTTATTGGGGACGATTTAGACTTAGGAAATCAATTTATTTTTTACACGTTTTTGATGTAAGTACTCCTCAGTATTTGGTATTTCGACTTACCTTATCCAGGTGTGCAACGAGCTCTTTGGGAGTGGCTCCCTTATGCACACTGAATAAATGTAATTCAACCGCCAAAGAACCTCTCACTTATTGGCCAACAGAAATAGGGTTTTCAGTACATTTATCTAAAGCAATCCCTTTAAATACAGTGTACCTTTTTAATTTGAATTCCCGACAGATTTATGTTCCCCAGCAAGAAAACCAAATAATGTCGCTCAAACAGAAGGGGGAACTAACAGAGTCACTGACCACAACCAAAAGGAAACAGGTGGGGTTTTAGCAGGGGTTCTGAAAGACACTCATGGGGGTGTCCACTGAAAATTGACTAGCAACAACAACTGGGGCCTAAAAGACACCCACCATGAGCGGCCACAAAATTTGCCCAAGTACAGGCAAACTATATTAAAACTCACATCAAAGTTAAAGACAGGAAGCAAACCAAAGAGTGGAGCAAAACAAAAACAGGGAAGATCAGATAAAGGATTGTCTTTCTAGAAATCAAATAGGGAGCTCCAACTCAAGACAACTGGAGTATTGGGCCAGCCACTCTGTAATATCACCCGGGCCAGCACAGGTGAAACACCTTCTTGCTAATGAGATGACAAACCAGTATGTGGAACATATACTGACTAACGAGGTGACACCAATCGGTGCGCCCCACGTTCTAACGTCCAACCTCAAACTATAAATGGGAATGCCACAGCCTGTAACACGACTCACTAGAATATATGAAGAGAATTGGTTCTGAATATTAGGGATCAATGAAGAAAGCCATCAAAATATGCATATTCGTCTCTGTTTAGTAGATTTAAAAATACTCTGATCGTATACATTATTATGGGTTAGGAAAATATTAATGAATTCACCTACTTAATTATTTATTTTTTAAAACCGGTTTGAAGAGCCTTTACGCACAATATATATTGGTGAATCAAAAATGAAGAGGTTTGATTCATCCTGAAAGTTGCCATATTCAGTTGTTCAATTCATGAATATTGGAAGGGGAGAAAAGTGTTCAAAGTGGTTAAACAATAGTCATATGAATCTCCCTTAATCACTGATCATGGAACTGTGATGACAAAGGTCCACTCGTTGTGAACCGTGCTCCAGGCTACTGGTTTAAACTGCCACGTTTTGTCTGCGTTCCATATTGATACCAAATTATTTCACAACAGTGTTTACAGAGGAAACAAATAAAGATTGGCTAAATCAAACAATGTGGCCTAATGGAATGATACAGAATGTAGTGACTGAAGGGAACTACCTGAAGGGAACTAACCCTAAATAAAGTTATAAGGCCATACAATTTAAATCCTGCTTAACGGCACAGCATGTCATACTTCACTGTGGGAAAGGGGTATACATACCTGTTATGTTGATATGCTTTTCAGTTTGCAGTCTTATGTCTGATTTCACATTTGTCTCCAGCGATCATAAGATAAGATCGATCTAAAACAATAGGCATTTATATTTACAATCCCCTTATGATCCAAATGGATTACTCATGTACCTATCTCTTATCAGTACAGTGAGCTCCAAAAGTATTGGGACAGTGACCAATTTGTTGTTGTTTTGGTCAATGTTGTTGTCCTTCCAATAGAACACCACCTCTTTTGAAATGATACTCAATGATGAGGTTAAAGTGCAGAATCTCAGCTTTAATTTGAGGGTATTTTCATCCATATCGGGTGAACCGTTTAGAAATTACAGCACCTTTTGTTTCATAGTCCCCCCATTTTAGGGAACCAAAAGTATTGGGACAAATGCACCTATGTGTATTGAGGTAGTAAAAAGTATTTGGTCCCATATTCATAACGCGCAATGACTACATCAAGCATGTGACTCTACAGACTTGTTGGATGCATTTGCTATTTGTTTTGCTTTCAGATAATTTTGTGCCCAATAGAAATTAATGTTAAGTAATGTATTGTGCATTTTGGAGTCACTTTTATTGTAAATAAGAATAGTATATGTTTGTAAACACTTCTACATTAATGTGAATGCTACCATTGTTAGGGATGATCCTGAATGAATCGGGAATAACGAGAAAGTTACAGACACACAAATATCATACCCCCAAGACATGCTAACCTCTCACCATTACAATAACAGGGGAGGTTAACATTTTTGGTGGGGTATAATATTTGGGCGTCTAACTTTCTTACACATCATTATCAGCACTCCTACTTTGAGAATCTTTGTGGATACGGACCCAGTTCTGTATTAATAACTTAGAAATCCCTTACCTTCTTTCATGTTCCCTTCGTCCTCCAAACTGTTAGGGTCATGTATAGGCGTTGCTGTGTTTAACTCTGTCTGTCTGTCTGTCTGTCCCCCCCCTCCCTCCATAGTATTGAGCTGTTTAGGGACCAGTTAAAGGGAGTCCACATGGCCGTATACGGGACCATGCAGAGGCGGAGCAGGGGGAGTGGTGCATGGGAGGAAGCTGGGAGGAGCTTCAACGAGGCCATTGCCTGGATTGGACAGCAGAAGGTACAGAAAACCACACCTGACCCAGAGATACAGGACAGATGTGTAATGCTGTGTAGGAAGGCATATGCTATAGGATTGCATAATATTATTGCTGCCACATGTACATCTTCAAAAGATATCATGATAACTGCATGTCGTTGTGAGTCAAAAGTGGTGCTGACAACGTCTTGCAAAACATCCCCAGTGCAGTCAGACAGTGATATTTAGAATATTTAGGTCATCATTGTGAGACACTTGACCCTTTGACACTTTTAGGAAATTTCTCCCTCCCACACATAACGTTTTGATCCTGAAGGGCAGGGGTGTGTAGGAGAGGTTAAGTGTAGATAACACACTGACATTTAAATCTAATTTAGATCTGAATACACAGGAAATCACACACCGCACTCACACACAAATGCATGCATGCGCACACACACACACACACACACACACACACACACACGCAGTAATTAAAATAACCATAGCCCTTCTCTGACAATTCCCACTAAGACATACTGTACTGTTATCACAACCGCCGGTGACGTACGTCATCCCTGCCTGCTGAACTATTGCACACCTTCTTCTGCCAGCTCCCGCAACACTCTGGAGAATGAACAGAGGATAGAGCAGGTGGTGGGGAAGGTTATGACTGCAGCTTTGCCACTTATGTATTTACAGAAAATATCCAGATGTCATGCTAGAGGTTACGCGTTTAGAAATGTATGTCAATTGTTGTGCCAAGTTGAAAGCATTCTTCTTATTTGCACATGCAGTAATTAGAGGTAATTGAAGCTGTAAAGAATGCTTTAGAGTCCATCTGCCACTGTCAGACATAAATCTCAATTAGTAGGGGTGAAGGGATGGAGACCAGAGACATAGAAGGACAAAAACATTCTCACACACACCCACACTTGTATACAACCACACTCCCCACAAACCGAGGTGAAAGTTATAGTGGTCTTCAGTGGATCAAACTCCCTGTCTGCTGGTGAACTCCTGACATACTGTTCTTCCTTGGTTGGTTTCTTTTTGTATTACAGGCTTACAGGGGTAACCATTCAGCGCCATGTTTCTCTATCACCACCTAGTGGCAATATGCAGCATTGTCTTCACAATAGTCAAATCAAATCAAAGTTTGCTGGTCACGTACACAGTTTAGCAGGTGTTATATTGGTGCAACGAAATGCTTATGTTACAAATAAACATTAGGTCAAAACTGAGTATTCATGGATAGGTTGGTTGTTGTTGTGTGTATTCAATGTCTCGCCGCTTTGGTTGAGATGTGTTCATGTTATGTGTGAGAAGGGGTTGATATGTGGTTATTACATGGTATGTGGTTATTACATGTCTTTGTGTTCCAGCGTCTCATAGAGACCTCTCCCTGGGGAGACGACTCTGCAGCCATCGAGCAGCAGCTGATCAGCCACAACAAATTCCACAGTTCCATACAGAGAAGTGCAGAGGTGGACAGGGCCAAGGATGAACTGGTCTGTAGGCAATATATATATATACACACACAAACCTGTCCAGTTACTTTCACACTCTCACACGTTCTGTTTGTGTGATTCTATCTCTGTGTGTATCTTTCCCTACAGATCAAGAAAGGAGACAAGGCCAACCAGCACGCTCTGGATCAGGAATGGGACACGCTGCAGGTGTGAGAGGGCTCTGGGGGAAACTCTCTCACACCCTGCATTACTTTATAATATGGTTGTTGTACCATATCTCTCTGTATGTTTGTGTTGTATTTAACATGTTGGTGTCCATCTGTCTGTCAATTACTCATGTCAGAACCAGGGGTGTAGTGCTGCCGGAGCGTGGAGCTGCGGCGCTCATTCACTTTTTTACATTTGAGAATACACGGTGCTAGTAAAACTTCCAGGAAAATTCATTCAGATACATTTAAATAAATACCAATAACATTCCTTGAAAAACAATGTATAGCAGCCTAGAGGTCGATGGTGAATTCTTCCCTGTCTTCTCTCTGGCTGTGGAGAGAGTGATGCACAGCTATAGGCTACGTGTGTACTGCTGAGGCCCGTCGGAGGCTTGACCACTTAGGTCAATCAGAACGTGTGTCTGCCTTGATGTTCATAAAACTCCATGGATCCCCCTCGTGCGCAGTGGAACCCAGAATGATATGTGACCACTTGGTTACGACGACACCGTTCTGCCGAGAACACTCAAACCAGAGTGGCCACCCAAAAGCCCCTAAGAATAGCACTACACCACTGGTAACAATGGATGTTTAACTTTATTGATTGTACCTAACTATAGATGTCTCACCATGTTCTGTGTGTCAGAAAATGTCTCATGGCCGTAGCAACCAGCTGAAAGAGCTACAGCAAATAATTGAGGAGATCAGCAGGGAAATCATGTGGGTGAATGAGAGAGAGGAGGAGGAGCTGGTGTTTGACTGGGGGGAGAAAAACATCGACCTCTACATTCCCAAGAAGCAGGAGAGCTACTCGGTAAGGACTGGGTCAAGGGTTAAAGGTCAAGGGTCAGAGGGGAAGTGTCACAGTGGGAGGGGAGAAAGGCTAGTTGATTATTCCCATAGAGGCCATACAGGATGTCTGCGTACCAAATGGCACCCTATTACCTATTTAGTGCACTACTTTTCACCAGGACTCTGGTCAATGTAGGGAATAGGGTGCCTTTTGGGGTGCAGACTAGCTGTAATAATTCCTAATTGTTCCTTATCATTCCTGATGTTTGGTAATCTCTAGTCCCATGACTGACACATCTAATGCATTATTGTGCATCTGCATATCATTATGTCTTGTTAATCTGTTTTGCATTCTGTACCCTAGGGAACTATAATGCCAATTGCCAAACCACTGGGAGTTGAGCAATGAAACCACATCATTCTTCCAGTCCCAATGGGTCCTCAGGTCCTAACACTGTTTCTGTCTCTCCAGTTCTGCCCTAACTGTGTTGTTGTTCTCTGACAGAAACTGATGAGTACCCTGGAGGAGAAGGAGAAAGAGTTGAATAAACTGAAGTTGAAAGTGGACAGCCTTCTAAAGAACCATCACCCTGCCTCTGACAAGATCGAGGTGAGGAGAATATCTATTTGATTATTAGCTGTTACAGTCGCAACAGCTTCTCTTCCTGTGGCCCATGATATCTAGCAATATATACTGTAGCTATCTACACTGAACACATTTATAAATGCAACATAGAACCATTTCTAAGATTTTACTTAGTAACAGTTCATATAAGGAAATCAGTCAATTGAAATACATTCATTAGGCCCTAATCTATGAATTTCACATGACTGGGAATACAGATATGCATATGTTGGTCAAAGAGTTGAAGTCGGAAGTTAACATACACTTAAGTTGAAGTCATTAAAACTCATTTTTTTCAACCACTCCACAAATTTCTTGTTAACAAACAATAGTTTTGGCAGGTCGGTTAGGACATCTACTTTGCATGACACAAGTAATTTTTCCAACAATTGTTTACAGACAGATTATTTCACTTATAATTCACTGTATCGCAATTCCAGTGGGTCAGAAGTTTACCTACACTAAGTTTACTGTGCCTTTAAACAGCTTGGAAAATTCCAGAAAGTTATGTCATGGCTTTAGAAGCTTCTGATAGACTAATTGACATAATTTGAGTTAATAGGACGTGTACCTGTGGATGTATTTCAAGGCCTACCTTCAAACTCAGTGCCTCTTTGCTAGACATCATTGGAAAATCAAAAGAAATCAGCCAAGACCTGGTTCATCCTTGGGAGCAATCTGGTTCATCCTTGGGAGCAATTTCCAAACGCCTGAAGGTACCACGTTCATCTGTACAAACAATAGTATGCAAGTATAAACACCATGGGACCACGCAGTCGTCATACCGCTCAGGAAGGAACTTTGGTGCGAAAAGTGCAAATCAATCCTAGAACAACAGCAAAGGACCTTGTGAAGATGCTGGAGGAAACAGGTACAAAAGTATCTATATCCACAGTAAAACGAGTCCTATATCGACATAACCTGAAAGGCCGCTCAGCAAGGAAGATGCCACTGCTCCAAAACCGCCATAAAAAAGCCATACTACGGTTTTCAACTGCATATGGGGACAAAGATCATACTTTTTGGAGAAATGTCCTTTGGTCTGATGAAACAAAAATCAAACTGTTTGGCCATAATGACCATCCGTTATGTTTGAAAAAAGGAAAAAAGGGGGATGCTTGCAAGCCGAAGAACACAATCCCAACCGTGAAGCACGGGGGTGGCAGCATTATGTTGTGGGGGTGCTTTGCTGCAGGAGGGACTGGTGCACTTCACAAAATAGATGGCATCATGAGGAAGGAAAATGATGTGGATATATTGAAGCAACATCTCAAGACATCAGCCTGGAAGTTAAAGCTGGGTCGCAAATGTGTCTTCCAAATGGACAATGACCAAGCATACTTCCAAAGTTGTGGCAAAATGGCTTAAGGACAACAAAGTCAAGGTATTGGAGTGGCCATCACAAAGCCCTGACCTCAATCCTATGGAAAATTTGTGGGCAGAACTGAAAAATCGTGTGCGAGCAAGGAGGCCTACAAACCTGACTCAGTTACACCAGCTCTGTCAGGAGGAATGGGCCAAAATTCACCCAACTTATTGTGGGAAGCTTGTGGAAAGCTACCCAAAACATTTGACCCAAGTTAAACAATTTAAAGGCAATGCTACCAAATACTAATTGAGTGTATGTAAACTTCTGACCCACTGGTTGATGAAAGAAATAAAAGCTGAAATAAATAATTCTCTGACATTTCACATTCTTAAAATGAAGTGGTGATCCTAACTGACCTAAGACAGGGACATTTTACTAGGATTAAATGTCAGGAATTGTGTCCTACTGAGTTTAAATGTATTTGGCTAAGGTGTATGTAAACTTACGACTTCAACTGTACCTGAAAAAAAAGATTGGGACAAGGATCAGAAAACCAGTCAGTATTTGGTGTGACCACCATTTTCCTCATGCAGTGTAACACATTGGCTTCGCATAGAATTGATCAGGCTGTTGATTGTGGCCAGTGGAATGTTGTCCCGCTCCTCTTCAATGGCTGTTCGAAGTTGCTGGATATTGGCAGGAACTGGAACACGCTATCGTACACGTCGATCCAAAACATGCTCAATGGGTGACATGTCTGGTGAGTATGCAGGCCATTGAAAAACGGAGAAATTTTTCAGCTTCCAGTAATTGTGTATAGATCCTTGCGACATGGGGTCATGCATCATCATGCTGCAACATGAGGTGATGGTGGCGGATGAATGGCACGACAATGGGCCTCAGGATTTCGTCACGGTATCTCTGTGCATTCAAATTGCCATCAATAAAATGCAATTGTGTTCATTGTCCATAATTTATGCCTGCCCATACCATAACCCCACCGCCACCATGCGGCATTCTGTTCACAAGGTTGACATCAGCCAACTGCTTGCCATCTGCCCGGTACAGTTGAAACCAGGATTCATCTGTGTAGAGCACACTTCTCCAGCGTGCCAGTGGCCATAGAAGATGAGAATTCTCCCACTGAAGTCGGTTACGACGCTGAACTTCAGTCAGGTTAAGACCCTGGTGAGGACAACGAGCACGCAGATGAGCTTCCCTGAGACAGTTTGTGCAGAAATTCTTCAGTTGTGCAAACCCACAGTTTCATCAGCTGTCCGAGTGGATGGTCTCAGATGATCCCGCAGGTGAATAAGCCGGATGTGGAGGTCCTGGGCTGGCGTGGTTACTCGTGGTTGTGAGGCCGGTTGGACGTACTGCCAAATTCTCAAAAACGACGTTGGAGGCGGCTTATGGTAGAGAAATGAACATTCAGTTCTCTGGCAACAGCTCTGGTGGACATTCCTGCAGTCAGCATGCCAATTGCACCCTCCCACAAATCTTGAGCCATCTGTGGCATTGTGTTGTGTGACAAAACTGCACGTTTTAGAGTGGCCTTTTATTGTCCCCTGCACAAGGTGCATCTGTGTAATGAACATGATGCTTAATCAGCTTTTTGATATGCCACACCTTTCAGGTGCATGGATTATCTCGGTGAAGGGGGAAATGCTCACTAACAAGGATGTAAACAAATTTGTGCTCAAAAGGAGAGAAATAAGCTTTTTGTCCATTTGGGAAATTTCTGGTATCTTTAATTTCAGCTCATGAAACATGGGATCAACACTTTACATGTTGCAAATATATTTTTGTTCAGTGTCATTCGTTGTAATGGTTATCTTGATACTAGTTTTCTCATCTTCCTTTCATTCATCCTTTAACTCTTCTATCCTTCTGTTTTTATTTCTTCCAGGCCTACATGGACACTCTGCAGACCCAGTGGAGCTGGCTCCTCCAGATCACCAAGTGTATTCATGTCCACCTGAAAGAGAATGCTGCATACAGCCAGTTCTTCAAGGAGGCCAATGAGACGTACAGCAAGCTGCAGAAGGAGCATGAGAACATCCGTAGGAAGTTCACCAGCGACAAGAACACACCTCTGGAAAACCTCCTGGACCTACTCAACGGCCTGGAGGTAAGACATGTATATCAGGCTATATCTCAAACAACCAATTCCCAATATAGTGCACTATATTGACTGTAGTCACTCCAACAAAAAAAAACATTGCACTACATGGGGAATAGGCAGTAATTTGTGAAGATACCAAAGTTCAATTGCTCCCCTTGTCCTCTGAAATTGATATTAACCTCTGACCCCTAACCTCTGTGTTCAACAGAAGGAGAAAGAGTGGATCTTGGAGAATAAGAGGCAGGTGCAGCACCTGGTCAACATGTCCAAAAGCATTGTGAGGCTGAGACCACGTAACCCTGAGGAAGAGAAGAGCAGTAGTCCTGTTATGGTACAGGCCCTGTGTGATTTCAAACAGGACCAGGTCAGAGACGTGTTTATTTCATTGTATTTATTTAACCTTTATTTTATCGTGGAGTCATACTGAGAACAAGGTCTTTTACAGAAAATACACACATCAATATAAATACAGAATGCAAGCAGAGAGAACAACATGGTCATAAAAAACAAGCACATTCATCAGTAATAAGGTCCTAAATCAGCCTACTGAGGCACCAAAACAAAATGTAAGATTATTTTGAAGATTGTTCCACAAATAAGGTGCAAGAAAACTTAAAGCTGAGTTATATAACTCAGTAGAGACGAAAGGAATTCCCAGAGTTAACCATCCCTGAGACTGGGTGTGGTAACTCTTATGTCTAAAGTTTAGTTATGATGTTAGGCCCAGTGGGACTTTTTGTAAAAGTCACCATTATTAGTCAGTTGTACAACCGAATGCCTTCAACTGAAATGTGTCTTCCGCATTTAACCCAAATCCACGTCTTAGGCGCCCGGGTAACAGTAGGTTAACTTCCTTGTTCAGGAGCAGAACGACAGATTTTTACCTTGTCAGCTCGGGGATTCGAACTTGCAACCCTCCGGTTACAAGTCCAACGCTCTAACCACTAGGCTACCTGCCACCCCTCCTGGTAGAGAATGTAGTGATGAGTACTAAAATTGTCACCCGTAATAAAGCACAGTGTGCTATGATGGCTTTAATAAGGTGGCAGTTGCGTTCATATAAACTCAGCAAAAAAATAAACGTCCTCTCACTGTCAACGGTGTTTATTTTCAACAAACTTAACGTGTAAATATTTGTATGAACATATTTGTATGAACATAAGATTCAACAACTGAGACATAAAACTGAACAAGTTCCACAGACATGTGACTAACATAAATTGAATAATGTGTCCCTGAACAAAGGGGGAGTCAAAATCAAAAGTAACAGTCAGTATCTGGTGTGGCCACCAGCTGGATTAACTTCTTAGGGCTAGGGGGCAGTATTTTGATGTTCGGATGAAAAACGTGCCCAAAGTAAACTGCCTGTTACTCAGGCCCAGAAGCTAGGATATGCATATAATTAGTAGCTAGAAAACACTCTGAAGTTTCTAAAACTGTTAACATATACTCACAGACATTAACAGAACTCATATGGCAGGCAAAACCCACAGCAAAATCCATCCGGGATGTCTGAATCAGTCATGTCACACTTTTCAAATGTCATGCTATTGAAAGCTGGGTATTTTAGCTCCCAGATTGCAGTTCTTATGGCTTCCACTAGATGTCAACAGTCTTTAGAAAAAGGTTGGAACGTTCAATCATGAAAATCAAGGGAGTAAGACCACTAGTTCCTGGGTTCACGTCAAGTGTACTGTTTTGGATTCTGCGCGTAACAGGGAATGCGTGCTCAGTTCTTTTTCTCCTATTCAGCAGGTTATATTCCGTCTGAAATAATATAGTGTATATTCATTTTAGGGTATCTGAGTATTGATTACAAATGCTGTTTGACTTTTTTCCGCGAACTTTATGGGTACTTTAGGGATATCGTTTGTCTGCATGGATGAAAGCCTTTGGGCAGGTGGATTACTGAACAAAACGCGCCAACCAAACGGAGCTATATGGATATAAAGAGGAACTTTATCGAACAAAATTACCTTTTATTGTGTAACCTGGACGCTTTGATATGCCATCAGAGGAAGATCATCAAAGGTAAGCGATTTATTTTATGCTATTTTTGAGTTTTGTGACACCTCTGCTGTTTATGTTATTATGCTAATTTAGTTTTTGAGTGGGGGTGCTGTCCTCAGACAATAAAATGTTCTGCTTTCGCTGTAAAGCCTTTTTGAAATCTGACAATGCTGTTAGATTAACAAGAGTCTAAGCTTTTGAAGGGTGTGCAGCATTTGTATTTTCATGAATGTTTGAAATTAGTATTTTTGTAATTTGAATTTGGAGCTCTGCATTTCACCGGATGTTGTCAAAATTGATCCCGTTCACGGGATTGGATCCGTAACAGGTTAAGTACTGCAGTGCATCTCCACCTCATGGACTGCACCAGATTTGCCAGTTCTAGCTGTGAGATGTTACCCCACTCTACCACCAAGGCACCTGCATGTTTCTGGACATTTCTGGGGGGAAAGGCCCTCATCCTCCGATCCAACAGGTCCCAGACGTGCTCAATGGGATTGAGATCCGGGCTATTCGCTGGCCATGGCAGAACACTGACATTGCAGTCTTGCAGGAAATCATGCACAGAACGAGCAGTATGGCTGGTGGCATTGTCATGCTGGAGGGTCATGTCAGGATGAGCCTGCAGGAAGGGTACCACATGAGGGAGGAGGATGTCGTCCCTGTAACGCACAGCGTTGAGATTGCCTGCAATGACAACAAGCTCAGTCCGATGATGCTGTGACACACCGCCCCAGACCATGACGGACCCTCCACCTCAATCAATCCCACTCCAGAGTACAGGCCTCGGTTTAACGCTCATTCCTTCTATAAACGCAAATCCGACCATCACCCCTGGTGAGACAAAACCGCGATTCGTCAGTGAAGAGCACTTTTTGCCAGTCCTGTCTGGTCCAGCGACGGTGGGTTTGTGTACATAGGCAACGTTGTTGGCTGTTATGTCTGGTGAGGACCTGCCTTACAACAGGCCTACAAGCCCTCAGTCCAGCCTCTCTCAGCCTATTGCGGACAGTCTGAGCACTGATGGAGGGATCATGCATTCCTGTTGTAACTCGGGCAGTTGTTGCCATCCTGTACCTGTCCCGCAGGTGTGATGTTCGGATGTACCTATCCTGTGCAGGTATTACACGTGGTCTGCCACTGCGAGGACGATCA
The DNA here is from genome assembly GCA_030435695.1 of Brachymystax lenok tsinlingensis. Classification (NCBI taxonomy): domain Eukaryota; kingdom Metazoa; phylum Chordata; class Actinopteri; order Salmoniformes; family Salmonidae; genus Brachymystax; species Brachymystax lenok. The sequence continues at coordinate 33,482,287 of CM059790.1, forward strand.
GCTGTCCGTCCTGTCTCCCTGTAGCGCTGTCTTAGGCGTCTCACAGTAGGGACATTGCAATTTATTGCCCTGGCCACATCTGCAGTCCTCATGCTTCCTTGCAGCATGCCTAAGGCACGTTCACACAGATGAGCAGGGACCCTGGGCATCTTTCTTTTGGTGTTTTTCAGAGTCCGTAGAAAGGCCTCTTTAGTGTCCTAAGTTTTCATAACTGTGGCCTTAATTGCTTACCGCCTGTAAGCTGTTAGTGTCTTAACGACCGTTCCACAGGTGAATGTTTGTTAATTGTTTATGGTTCATTGAACAAGCATGGGAAACCGTGTTTAAACCTTTAATAATGAAGATCTGTGAAGTTATTTGGATTTGTACGAATTACTTAGAAAGACAGGGTCATTTGAAAAAGGGACGTTTCTTTTTTTGCTGAGTTTAGATGATGTCCCTATAGTCTAGGACCGACAGGAACGTTGACTGAATAATCTGCTTTCTACTATTTAGCGAGAGGTAGGACCTATTTGTGTAGAAGAAGCCCATTTTATTTTTACTAACTCATCAATATGCTTTGTAAAAGACAACTTTTCATCTGTCCAGATGCCCAGATATTTGTAAGCAGGGACACAATAAATATGGGCACCATCCAAAATACATATGCGTAAATCATCAGCTTTACTTTTATGCGCGCTAGAGAACGACTTATACTTAAGTTTTACCGGCATTCAATACTAAATTCAGGTCAATAAAGTGTTTCTGTAATACATTGAAGGCAGACTGTAGTTCAGATAGAGCCTGGTCAACCATGGGGGTAATAGCATACACAACAGTATCATCGGCATGCAAGTTCAGGTTACAATTCTTTACAGACAAGTCATATTGTTAATGTAAACAGTAAAAAGTACAGGACCCAGAATCAACCCCTGCGGGATGCCTTTCGTAGTATCCAGGAAACATGATTTAACACCATCAGTTGATACACATTGAGTTATATCTGTCAAGTCATTTTTCAACCAGTTACATGCAGACTGGTCTTGGCCAATTGAGGAACGCCTCTGAGTTAGCAGTGAGTGATCAACAGTATTGAAAGCCTTTGACGGGTCAATGAAGAGGGCAGCACAATGTTGCCTTTTTTATCCATACAGTAAACCACATCATTTATAACTAGGGTTGCAGCAGCGATAGTACTATGACCTGGTCTAAAACCTGACAGATGTACATTTAGAATACATTTCAAAGATCAGAAAGATCTTAGCTGAGAATTAATCAAGAATTCTAATATTTTAGCTAGGCAAGAAAGTAGAAATAGGGTGATCATTATTTAGGTCACAAATAAGGGTCTCCTCTTCTCTCGTACACATTTTTGCCTAACATTGTGTATGTATTGTGCTCTACAGAAGGTGATTCTGAAGGGCAACGAGGGCATCCTGAAAGACAACTCCCAGCGTAGTAAGTGGCAGGTAACAGGACCAGGAGGACTGGACATGCTGGTGCCTTCTGTCTGTCTGCTGGTGCCACCACCCAACTCCCTGGGAATCAATCTGGCCAACAAGTAAGAACACTCTCTCACACACACACACACACACACACACACACACACACACACACACACACACACACACACACACACACACACACACACACACACACATAAACACATACAGTACCAGTAAAAAATTACACAAATTTAATTTGAACAAGGCACACCTCTTAATTGAAATGCATTCAAATAAAAATAAGATCTAAATCTAATTTTATTTGTCACATACACAAGGTTAGCAGATGTTAATGTGAGTGTAGCAAAATGCTTGTGCTCCTGGTTCCGACAGTGCAGTAATATCTAACAAGTAATCTAACAATTCCCCAACAACTACCTAATACACACAAATCTAAAAGGGGTGAATGAGAATATGTACAAATAAATATATGGATTAGCGTAGGCAAGGTGCAGTAGATGGTATAAAATACAGTATATACAAATGATATGAGTAATGTAAGATATGTAAACATTGTTAAAGTGGCATTATTTAAAGGGGCATTATTTAAAGTGACTAGTGATCCATTTGTTAAAGTGGCCAGTGATTGGGTCTCCATGTAGGCAGCAGCCTCTCTGAGTTAGTGATTGCTGTTTAGCAGTCTGATGACCTTGAGATAGAAGCTGTTCTTCAGTCTCTCGGTCCCAGCTTTGATGCACCTGTACTGACCTCGCCTTCTGGATGGTAGCGGAGTGAACAGGCAGTGCCTCGGGTGGTTGTTGTCTTTGATAATCTTTTTTTTTTGCCTTCCTGTGACATTGGGTGCTATAGGTGTCAGGTAGTCTGCCTCCGGTGATGAGTTGTGCAGACCGCACCACCCTCTGCAGAGCCAGGCTGTGGATCTGTAAAAGTTAGTCAGGGTTTTGGGTGACAAGCCAAATTTCTTCAGCCTCCTGAGATTGAAGATGTGCTGTTGCGCCTTCTTCACAACACTGTCCATGTGGGTGGACCATTTCAGTTTGTCGTTGATGTGTACGCCGAGGAACTGAAAACGTTCCACTTTCTCCACTGCTGTCCCTTCAATGTGGATTGGGGGGTGCTCCCTCTGCTGTTTCCTGAAATCCACGATAATCTCCTTTGTTTTGTTGACATTGAGTGAGAGGTTGTTTTCCTGACACCACACTCCGAGTGCCCTCACCTCCTCCATGTAGGCTGTCTTGTCGTTGTTGGTAATCAAGCCAACTGCTGTTGTGTTGTCTGCGAACTTGATGACTGAGTTGGAGGCGTACATGGCCACGCAGTCATGGGTGAACAGGGAGTACAGGAGGGGGCTGAGCACGCACCCTTGTGGGGCCCCAGTCTCCAATGCACTTCCTTACAAATTCACTCACCGAGTCAGCGTATAGGTCGATGTTACTCTGAGGCTGACCGGAACATATCCCAGTCCGCGTGATCAAAATAATCTTGAAGCGTGGATTACGATTGGTCAGACCAGCGATGAATGGTTCTAGTCACTGGTGCATCCTGTTTGAGTTTCTGCCTATAAGACGGTAGGAGCACGATGGCGTCGTGGTCGGATTTGCCCGAAGGGAGGGCGGGGAAGGGCTTTGTATGCATCGTGGAAGTTAGAGTAGCAGTGGTCGAGTGTATTACCCCTGTGTGTAGTGCAATCAAAATGCTGATAGAATTTAAATAGCCTTGTTCTCAAATATACTTTATGTAAACTGGAAACCATATATCCTAATTTAACAGAGTCCAGTGAAGTTCCTTGAGGTCCATCTTGGTGTCTGCTTGAGGGTGAATGTACACAGCTGTGACGATAATTGACGCGAATTTTCTTGGAAGTTAATATGGCCAGCATTTGATTGTGAGGAATTCGGTGGCTGAACCGATTCTGACAACATATCCTGAGAGAGCCATGTTTCCGTGAAACAGAGAATGTTACAATCTCTGTCTCTCTGGAAGGCAACCCTTGCTCGAATTTCGACTACCTTGTTGTCAAGAGACTGGACATTGGCGAGTAGTAATCTCAGGAGCAGTGGGCGATATGCACGTCTACGGAGCCTGACCAGGAGGCTGCTCCGTCTGCCCCTTCTGTGGCGTTGTTGTCTTGGGTCGGCTTCTGGGATTAGATCCATTGTCCTAAGTGGTGGTCCAAACAGAGGATCCGCTTCGGGAAAGTCGTATTCCTGGTCGTAATGTTGGTAAGTTGACGTCGCTCTTATATCCAATAGTTCTTCCCGGCTGTATGTAATAAGACTTAAGATTTCCTGGGGTAACAATGTAAGAAATAATACATAAAAAAACAAAATACTGCATAGTTTCTTAAGGACTCAAAGCGAGGCGACCATCTCTGTCGGCGCCATCTTAACATCATTCCAGGTGACTACCTCATGAAGCTGGTTGAGAGAATGCCAAGAGTGTGCAAAGCTGTCATCAAGGCAAAGGGTGGCTACTTTGAAGTATCTAAAACATAAAATATATAATTTGTTTAACACTTTTTTGGTTATTACATGATTCCATATGTGTTATTTCATAGTTTGATGTCTTCACTATTATTCTACAATGTAGAAAATAGCAAAAATAAAGAGAAACCCTGATTAGGTGTGTCCAAACGTTTGACTGGTACTGTATATGTATGCACGCACGTATACATGTATGCACGCACGCACACACGCAATGCAAGGACTAAATCCTTGTCCGTGTTGTGTGGTCCATCAGGAATGAACAGTACTATGAGGCCATCCTGTCTGTGTGGAACCAGCTCTACATAAACATCAAAAGTCTAATCTCCTGGCAGTACTGTGTCCAGGACATCACACGCATCAACTCCCTCACCATCACCATGGTAAGGACCTCTCACCACCGTAACCATATAACGTCATCACTGTCACTACAGACAGTTTCACTTACAAGGTCCACGACTGACTCAAATGTCAGTTTGACTTCGTGTTGCAGTTGAGTCCATTATTACTACGATTGCAAATGACCTGACGACAAAAAACTACATTCACCAAAATGAGGACACAAAAACAATGGCGGAATTTTTCTTAATATGTGTGTATCCTCTCAGCTGTCCCGTATGCGTCCTGAGGAGTACCGCAGCATCCTGAAGGGTCTGGAGACCCACTACTCAGAGTTCATACACTGTTGCCATGGCTCTGAGATGTTCAAGGACGAGGACAAGAGGAGCATCGAGAGCCAGTACACTGGAGCCCAGGCTCACTACGACCAACTGGTGGTCCAGCTACCTGCTTACAGTGAGTAGATCTACAGTATCAGGTCCATTACAGTGAGTAGAGATACAGTAGAGAGACAGTAGATATATAGTAGAGAGACAGTAGATATATAGTAGAGACAGTGAGAGTAGAGATATAATAGATATACTGTAGAAACATAGTAGAGAGACAGTAGAGCGATAGTATAGATACAGTAGAGCAATAGTATAGATACAATAGATACAGTTGAAGTCGGACGTTTACATACACTTAGGTTGGAATCATCAAAACTCGTTTTTCAACCACTCCACAAATTTCTTGTTAACAAACTATAGTTTTGGCCAGTCGGTTAGGACATCTACTTTGTGCATGACAAGTCATTTTTCCAACAGTTGTTTACAGACAGATAATTTCACTTATAAGTCACTGTATTCCAATTCCATTGGGTCCGAAGTTTACATACACTAAGTTGACTTTTAATTAAACCGCTTGGAAAATTCCAGAAAATTATGTCATGGCTTTAGAAGCTTCTGATAGGCTAATTGACATCATTTGAGTCAATTGGAGGTGTACCTGTGGATGTATTTCAAGGCCTACCTTCAAACTCAGTGCCTCTTTGCTTGACATCATGGGAAAATCAAAATGAGTCAGCCAAGACCTCAGAAAGAAAATTGTAGACCTCCACAAGTCTGGTTCATCCTTGGCAGCAATTTCCAAACGCCTGAAGGTACCACGTTCATCTGTACAAACAATAGTACGCAAGCATAAGCACCATGGGACCACGCAGCCGTCTTTATGCTCAGGAAGGAGATGCGTTCTGTCTCCTAGAGATGAACGTACTTTTGTGCGAAAAGTGCAAATCAATCCCAGAACAACAGCAAAGGACATTGTGAAGATGCTGGAGAGAAACGGGTACAAAAGTATCTATATCCAAAGTAAAACGGGTCCTATATCGACATAACCTTAAAGGCCGCTCAGCAAGGAAGAAGCCACTGCTCCAAAACCGCCATTAAAAAAGCCAGACTACGGTTTTCAACTGCACATGGGGACGAAGATTGTACTTTTGTCCTCTGGTCTGATGAACGAAAATAAAACTTTTTGGCCATAATGACCATCATTATGTTTGGAGGAAAAAGGGGGACGCTTGCAAGCTGAAGAACACCATCCCAACCGTGAAGCACGGGGGTGGCAGCATCATGTTGTTGGGGGTGCTTTGCTACAGGAGGGACTGGTGCACTTCACAAAATAGATGGCACCATGAGGCAGGAAAATGATGTGGATATGTGGAAGCAATATCTCAAGACATCAGTCAGGAAGTTAAAGCTTGGTCCCAAATGGGTCTTCCAATGACCTAAAGCATACTTCTAAATTGTGGCAAAATGGCTTAAGGACAACAAAGTCAAGGTATTGGAGTTGCCATCACAAAGCCCTGACCTCAATCCTATAGAAAATTTGTGGGCAGAACTGAAAAATCGTGTGCGAGCAAGGAGGCTTACAAACCTGACTCAGTTACACCAGCTCTGTCAGGAGGAATGGGACAAAATTCACCCAACTTATTGTGGGAAGCTTGTGGAAGGCTATCCACGAAACGTTTGACCCAAGTTAAACAATTTAAAGGCAATGCTACCAAATACTAGTTGAGTGTATATAAACTTCTGACCCACTGGGAATGTTATGAAAGAAATTTAAAGCTGAAATAAATAATTCTCTCTACTATTATTCTGTCATTTCACAGTCTTAAAATAAAGTGATGATCCTAACTGACCTAAGACAGGGAATTAAATGTCAGGAATTGTGAAACTGAGTTTAAATGTATTTTGCTCAGGTGTATGTAAACTTCCAACTTCAACTGTATGTAAACTTCCAACTGTATATCGTAGAGATACAGTATCAGGTCCATTACAGTGAGTACATCTCTCTCACTGTAGGGGACAGTATGCTCCTCTGTACTCTGACTGCATGTCAGTAATCATGTCAGTAATCTAAGTTGTACCTTTACCATACAGCATATGACCTCTAACTCTCTATATCTCTGTCCCTAGCTGCACAACAGACCGCCAACGAAGGGAGGATCAAGGCAGAGGAGGAGGCCAGGATACTGGTGGCCAATCAAGAGGAGGCAAAGAAGGTAGAGGAGACCAAGATAGTGGAGGTTAAGCAACAGGATGTGAAAAAGGGGGTGGTTAAGAAGGTGAAGAAGAAAGTGGTGGTGACGTCACATAGCCTGACGGAGCTGCACACGCTCAGACAGCGCCTGGAGGAGGCAGAGGCGGGGCTTACCCAGCACATCCATATCTGTCTGGGAGAGGACAGAGCGCACGACTGTGGCCTGAGGATCAGCCAACTAGAGGTACACACACACATGGACACAAGCACACACATATACAATATACTGTACATCCTAGGAGTACTACTGTGTATGCAGTGTTAGGTTTGTGCATGTGACTAAATGTGTGTGTGTTTTTTCCCCAGTCTGTACAGAGGGATATTGACTCTATCCGTGAGGAGTACCGGCATCTGAATGAGCATGTTCTGAAGGAACTAGAGGGCATGACTGACTCTGACAAAGCCACGTTCTTACGCAGCCAACTCAGCCTCATCAACGAGAGACTGGGCAGTCTGGATGGGTGCTCCGACGCCTACCTACAGAGGTAAACATTATGCTGTATGAGCATACACACAGCCTGAAAGGGTTCTCTGCAGAATACCCATACTCCATACACAGACAAACTCATCCATACACACACTCAACACTCATTGCTCAAATTGAACTAATTTGTTCTGACGAATTCTCTCTTTCTCTCTCTCTCTTTCATTCTTTGCATCTCTCTCCCCTTCTTCTCTTTCTCTTCTCGGTCCTCCCTCCCTTTCCCACTCCAAGGCTGCGGGCTCTAAGGGCTCTCCTGGAGAGTGAGTCCAGGGCTGAGGACATCATTAAGGTCCATGAGGCCAGACTGACAGAGAAGGAGACCACATCCCTGAATCCTGCAGAGGTGGAGGACTACAGGTCCACTCTTAAGGTAACAGTTACTGTTGAAACACAAGCCCCAAAACTTTGGGAATGGCAGTGTCTGTCACAGAAATTATTCAGTCGGTAATTTAGCTGTGTGTAGTGCTCCTAGGCTAAATGGTTCATTGTGTGTAAATGCTTTGAAGTCAGTGAGTTTTGTGGTTATTACTGTTCCCGGTATGTACTCTGAAAAGCTTTGTGATTCAAATCTCAGATGTTCTGTTGTGTGTAGAGTATGAGGGCGGAGCTGGAGGGGAAGAGGGACGTCCTGGTCTCCATGGAGACGGAGCTTGGGAAGGCGGTCCACTGGAACGGCCAGGTGGGCGGAGCCTTCCACAGGTGTGATGTGGACCTGTCCAGATACAGCGAACAAGTCACCCAGCTGTCTGAACGCTGGAGACGCCTCCAGAGCCAGATAGACTTCAGGTATACAGATCTCTCTATATCTTATCTATGCACACCTTTTTGGTTCCATATCTCACTCAGACATTTATCTCAGTCTCTAGCTGTATCTGTTTTGTTGTCCCTCTGACTTCTGTATATAGAGTCCTGTTCTCCATACCTATCCACCTTGTGATGTGCTGTACCCCCCTTTACTTTGTGATGACTTTAAACATTTACTATTTATGATTTTTCTTCTTTTTTATATATAATTTTTTTCTTTTTTTACCTGTATCTCTTGCTTTTCCTCTCTCAGACTGAGGGACCTAGAGGAGTACCAGGGGCGACTCCAGCAGTACACAACCACTAGCTCAGTCCTCAGTGAGTGGATCGGTACTACGCGTCAGAAACAGGACACCCTGCAGGCCACCAAGATAGACAGCATCACAGCCCTGGATGAGCACCTCAACCAGCAGAAGGTCAGTCAAACAAACAAACAAACAAACAGTATAATTGTTCAGGGCAATATAATCAACATATGGAGGTTTTTGTGTGTTTGTTTAGGCTCTGAACTCTGAGATCAAGGTGAAGAGAGAGAGTGTGGAGAGTGTTCTGAGAGACACTGACGCCTGTGTGAACTCCATCAAGGTAAGGGCTTTCACATACCACCCATGTATTACTATACCCGTCATAGTATAGTAATGTACTACTTTTCCTGCCTTCTATTCCTGTGAATTTAAGATATATTTGTTTTCAGGATTATGAGCTGGAGTTGGCTTCATACAGTGCTGGTCTAGAGAGTCTACTGAACATCCCTATGAAGAGGACCATTCCACAGTCTCCTTCTACTCAGCTCACAGAGGAGGTAACAATCATAGCTCCACCAAGTCACTCAGACATATACTGTTTACTTATACAGGTACATACAGTACATGTACATCTCTGTTACTAAGTACCTTCAGTGTCAAGGTGAATCTAGCCTCATACTTACAAACTCTGCTTTACCCTGGGTTAGAAACCCAGTAAACAGGTAGACCTGCGTCCCTAGTTCAGTGTATTCGGTGCCCAGTTTGTTAACAATATTACCACTGAGTTCGTGTGGTTAGGTAACTTTGTGTTACTGAGTAGTTTGTATGTTTCCGTTGTTAACTGTGCTGTATGCCCTCTCCCAGGCTACTCTACTGCAGACCCGTTACATCGAGCTGCTCACTCTGTCTGGCGACTACTATAAATACCTGGGAGAACTACACAAGAACTTGGAAGAGCTCAAGGTACTGAGAGGAACCACACTGACCGCCTGTAGGATCAATCTGTTCAGCTGTTTTTACAACGATGAGCTTTAAGACCTTCTTCATTATAATTTCAAGATTATTTTCCATGTTGTAATGAATACATTGGAAATCTTATTCAGCCTTATAACTGGTAAATCTAACATTGCATTATTATTCTTACTATTATATTACATTTTAAAATATTAGTTCTGTACTAAGGCATCTAAAGTGCTACTATTTTGGTTGCATATGCTCCTTAATATTTTGCTGTGCAACCTGCATCGGGTGGCAGGGTAGCCTAGTGGTTAGAGCGTTGGGCTAGTAACCGAAAGGTTGCAAGTTTGAATCCCCGAGCTGACAAGGTACAAATCTGTTGTTCTGCCCCTGTTCCTTGGCTGTCATTGAAAATAAGAATTTGTTGGCCTCCGATCGTTTTTAGACCAAACAGTTCAAAAGATTAATTAATTTACCCAAGTATGCCTCCCCCACCTGAAAACATGCAGAAAGTGTAAAAAATTTAAAAGGAGGCCATAACCACTTTAGGAATAATTACTTTTTTAGGCCTTGCTAATGAATTGAAGTTTACATTATTATTACATTCTAAAATATGTGAGAATGTGGACATCGCCGGGACTAAATAGATTGGATGCATGTGGCCGACGCAGGCACACATAGTAAAGCCATGACTAGCTGTAGCATTAATCTCACCATTTGAATCTCACCATTGCTGTTTTTATCATGAGAAAGTGACCAAAAAACAGGTAATTGTTTTATGGAAGGATTTGTATGGAAAGCTAAGTTGAAGCCAATATTAGATGTTGCCATCCTCATAATAACCACACCTGGTTTTACCGCCGCAACGGAGTACTGCAACACCCTTCAATTGAAGCAGTGGTAAACAAACGAGTGGCTATCTCTCACAAAAATGTATCAAAAATTAAATTACAGATAATTATAAGGGAGCAGGAGAATTTACAAATTGGCTACAAAGTTACAATAACTTTTCAAGCACCAAATTGAGGAACTGTCTGTTTTTCAAGGTAATCCTATTCCACTATTTCTGAGCTCTAAATTCAAGTTCAAATAGGCTACTTCAAGCCTCTTGTATTGTTTACAATTGCAGGTCAAAATGTGTTTATCATGTTATTTCATTACCAGATCATATTGTGAATAAGCCCACTAGGCTATGTAATTTGTTGTCATTATATCCAGAATACTTAATAGGAATAGCTTTGGGTGTTGCACGATGGTCTATCCTACAAAATTGTGCACAGTAAACTCCGTGTCCAATCCGAGGCACAAAAACATATGAAAACATGAACTCAGTACCTTGATGCTTTCTCTGTTAAATCTAACTAGACCCCTCTGTAAATCAAACAGACAACAACAGATGATCAACATCAATTCGCTAGGGATATTAGATCAAATGTGGATCCAGGCACAACTGTCTTCCCTGGCATAACGAATGAGACAACAAAATATTCAAACAGCTTTTTTCCAGTATTGGGCTGTTGTTGCATTGCCTGCACTATCAAAACAGCTGTTCGTCACTTGACAGACACCAGATGCGCATCCAAGTATTATGCATAATTATTGAAGAACCACATTTATGACAGTATTGATTTAGCTGTTAAGTATCAACATACGGCGACTCTTTCGGTTAGAAGAATTTGATTTTGCAATGCATACATTATTTTGGATGCCCATGAAAACTGTTTTCACCCTGTAACATAAGGACACACAACATGTTACATAGTAACACTGCATTTCTGAGATGTCTATACAAATAAACATAAGATAGCTAGATCCAGGATTCGTACAAGGTTTAAGTTCAATGTCTAATTTAACTGATTAATGCTTAATATATTACATACAGTTCAAGTCTGAAGTTTACATACAGTTGAAGTCGGAAGTTTACATACACCTTAGCCAAATACATTTAAACTCAGTTTTTAACAATTCCTGACATTTAATCCTAGTAAAAATTCCCTGTCTTAGGTCAGTTAGGATCACCACTTTATTTTAAGACTGTGAAATGTCAGAATAATAGTAGAGATAATGATTTATTTCAGCTTTTATTTATTTAATCACATTCCCAGAGGGTCAGAAGTGTACATACACTCAATAAGTATTTGGTAGTATTGCTTTTAAATTGTTTAACTTGGGTCAAACGTTTCGGGTAGCCTTCCACAAGCTTCCCACAATAAGTTGGATGAATTTTGGTCCATTCTTCCTGACAGAGCTGGTGTAACTGAGTCAGGTTTGTAGGCCTCCTTGCTCGCACACGCTTTTTCAGTTCTGCCCACAATCTATAGGATTGAGGTCAGGGCTTTGTGGTGGCCACTCCAATATCTTGACTTTGTTGTCCTTAAGCCATTTTGCCACAACTTTGGAAGTATGCTTGTCCATTTGGAAGACCCATTTGCGACCAAGCTTTAAATTCTTGAGATGTTGCTCCAATATATGCACAGAATTTTCCTCCCTCATGATGCCATCTATTTTGTGAAGTGCACCAGTCCCTTCTGAAGCAAAGGAACCCTACAACATGATGCTGCCACCTCGTGTTCTTCGGCTTGCAAGCCTCCCCCTTTTTCCTCCAAACATAACAATGGTCATTATGGCCAAACAGTTCTATTTTTGTTTCATCAGACCAGAGGACATTTCCCCAAAAAGTACAATCTTTGTCCCCATGTGCAGTTGCAAACGGTAGTAGGTTTTGGAGCAGTGGCTTCTTCCTTGCTGAGCGGTCTTTCAGGTTATATGTAGATATATATATAATTTTGTACCTATTTCCTCCAGTATCTTCACAAGGTCCTTTGCTGTTGTTCTGGGATTGATTGGCACTTTTCGCACCAAAGTACGTTCATCTCTAGGAGACAGAACACGTGTTCTTCCTGAGCAATATGACGGCTGCGTGGTCCCATGGTGTTAATACTTGCATACTATTGTTTGTACAGAGGAACGTGGTACCTTCAGGCATTTGGAAATTGCTCCCAAGGATGAACCAGACTTGTGGAGGTCTACAATTTTTTTCTGAGGTCTTTGCTGATTTTCTTTTGATTTTCCCATGATGTCAAGCAAAGAGGCACTGAGTTTGAAGGTAGGCCTTGAAATACATCCACAGGTACACCTCCAATTGACTCAAATGATGTCAATTAGCTTATCAGAAGCTTCTAAAGCCATGACATCATTTTCTGGAATTTACCAAGCTGTTTAAAGGCACAACCATCTTAGTGTATGTAAACTTCTGACCCACTGGAATTGTGATACACTTATTTCACTTATCATTCACTGTATGTAAACATCCGACTTCAACTGTATCTACTGTATCTATACTATCGCTCTACTGTATCTCTAGTTGTCCAGTGTAGGAAATCCTCACTGATACCCTAGTTTATAGAAAAAATACAAATGTCTTAGATTTGTCCCAGACCTCAAAAAAGCATTATTTTGGACTTTGGACCAATTTTGTTATTGTCAGATTAAAAAAGTATTTTTTAGAGAGCGAAAACCTGAAAAAAATGGAGAAAATCCTAAACCTGGAAAAACAAAACAAAGAAAATGGATGGCATGTAGCCTAGTGGTTAAGAGCATTGAGCCAGTAACCAAAAGGTTGCTGGTTTGAATCCCCAAACGACTAGGTGAAAACTCTGTCAATATGCCCTTGAGCGAGGCACTTAACCCTAATTGTTCCTTTGTCTAATAAATGACAAAAATGTAAATTTGGGACAAAATGGAATTAGGCAAAAAATATACGGCCCTAACTACAGTGCATTAGGAAAGAATTCAGACCCCTTGACATTTTCCACATTTTCTTACGTTACAGCCTTATTCTGAAATTGATTAAATAGTTTTTTCCCCTCATCAATCTACACACAATACTCCATAGTGACAAAACAAAAACATTTTTTTTTTACTAATTTATATTTTACATAAGTATTCAGGCCCTTTACTCAGTACTTTGTTGAAGCACCTTTGGCAGCTACAGTGAGGGGAAAAAAGTATTTAATTTATAAAAATCTTCACATGCGTTTTTCTGGATTTTTTTGTTGTTATTCTGTCTCTCACTGTTCAAATAACCCCACCATTAAAATTATAGACTGATCATTTCTTTGTCAGTGGGCAAACGTACAAAACCAGCAGGGGATCAAATACTTTTTTCCCTCACTGTATTACAGCCTCGAGTCTTCTTGGGTATGACGCTACAAGCTTGGTACACCTGTATTTGGGGAATTTAGATGTAGAACCATCTGAAGGATGATCAATGGAAACAGAATGCACCTGAGCTCAATTTTGAGTCTCATAACAAAGGGTCTGAATACTTATGCAAATAAGGTAGTTCTGTTTTTCATTATGGGGTATTGTGTATAGATTGATGATGGAAAAAAAATACTTTTCGAATACACTTTATGTAGAAAGCCTAATATTCCACAAATGACTTTGTAATTTTAATGACCGGTATTTCCACGCCAACTTTTTGGCTTTTCATAATAAACAAATACATTTACAGGGTTACCTATTAGTTTCTCAATCGATTAGAAAAATTATATTTTCTGATGCTCCTAAATGTAATGGTGTGGTCCAAACTTATTTAAGTTGGGAATAAGGCTGTTATGGTGATCGCATTACCTCCACACCAGGGGTCACAAGCCATGACATCGGTCAAATTCCATGTGACTCTTTAGTCACGGTAGTTAGGCTTCTCCAAGCTCTGATGCTCTGATGCTGCTGATGGTCATTAGTAGCCTACCAAACTTAAAAACCAAACTCTGTTGTCCCTCTAATCACTCTGACATCAATGCAAATTTAATCAAAATCTAATCAAACACATCATCAGAGTCTATGAGCTCATGTTGCGCAACATTTCTATAGGCTATGATTGCATGAAAAATACAGAGTGATGGCCTCTATTAAAAAGAGGATTGCATAAAAAGTTTTTTTTGATGCCAGTGGTTGTATTAATTTGGGATCTACCGCATCCCATAACTGTCCCAGACTATGTTTGGAATATTTATTTCTCGCACAGAATAGAATAGGTAAACTTTTGTACTATGGGGGATAATAGATTGACATAAGCTAGTGCTTTTGCTGTTTGTTTGGCATACTCATCTTGTTGGTTGACGTGGACAGTTCTTTCAATATCTTTAATATGCACCTCTGAATTGAATAAGGACGCTCGCAGTTGCATCCCCGAAGTGTCTGTCTTCACTTGTAGCCTGTGAGAAAGACCCGATCACGTGAGTGGTAGCCATGAGAGTGAGAGGTGCTTCGAGCTTACAGGGGGGAGAAGGGAATTATAATTATTATATTCAGCCCAAGGGCACAACGGCCACTGGCCGCAAAAGGCATGGATTTTTTTAGGGAGCATTACGGTTACGCAAAGTTAATGCTGCCGGGAAATTATAGGCATTATCAGGTGCTTGTCAAATTGTGAATGAGAGACTGATGAAGTGTGTACAGCCTGCATAAAAAAACTAAGCAGAGCTCATGTCTTTCATGCAAATCATCATTAGAGTTGCATCATGCAGCCTTAGAATCTATTAAAATTCAAAACATTTAGCCCAATGTTTGGATCACAACTACATTTAGACAAATAACTCTAAATTAAGCATGTACCTGTGTCTTTGTTAACCGCTCAACACAGAATAGCCGCATGTGCGCATTCCCTCAAATCGTTTGGAGAAAATATCCTTTCTATTTTATTCAGCTATGTTCAATTGGAGTAACAGTGCTACCAATTATTATTATATTTATTTAGAGCCCTGCATGTACTTCCTCCACTCTACCTCACACCTGGACCCGAATCCTTCCTTACTCCTCCTCTAGATACGTAACACCAGGATCGACCTGTTGGAGGAGGAGCTACGGCTCCTCAAAGAGGATATCAGGTACCGCAACACTAAGAACAATTCTCTGGAGGAGGCGTTAGCTCGCTACCGGCTGGAGCTGTCCCAGTCGCAGGAGCAACTCCACTCTGTGGAGGAGGTGAAGAGGAGCAAGGCCCTGCAGTGCAGCGTCACCCAGGACTCCCTGGCTTCCACCCACAGCCAACTGAAGGAGCTGCAGGAGCAGGTGGCCCGCCTCACCTCCCTTATCGAGGAGGAGAAGAGGAAGAGGATGCTGGCGGAAGAGCGCTACAGGGAGCAGCAGGAGGAGCACGAGCAGGTGCTGAGGAGGAGGCAGAAGGAGCTGGAGGAGGCCAACTGGGCAAAGATGGAGGTGGAGAAGAGCGTGGGGGACCGGGATAGGGAGGCGGAGAGGCTACGGAGGCAGCTGGAGGAGGAGGTGCGACGCTGCAAGGACCTGGAGCAGGAGCTGTCTAAGGTAAGGAGCCAGTGCAGTGTGGAGATCAGTAACCTAAAGCTCAGCTACGAGTCCCAGATCACCTTCTGCAGGACAGACATCCAGCACCTGTCTGCCCAGAGGGAGGAGGTGGACCAGGGCATCAGACTGCAGTGTGACAAGCTAGAGGCCGAGAGGAGAGACCAGGAGGACCAGCTCAGGAGGCTAAAGGTGTGTCTGAGCCAGGCCGAGGAGCAGAGGAGGAGGGCCGAGGAGGAGGCGCATGCTCAGAGATCTGTGGTCACAGAGGAGGTGCGGAGGAGGAGGGAGCTGGAGGCTCAGGTGGAGATGTTAGTTAGGGAGAGAGGGGAGGACAGTAATCAGTATAGAGAGGAGGTGTCCGAGCTCACAAAGGCCCTGGAGGAGAGGAGCGGCCAGCTGGTTCTCCTCACACACAGCCTGGAGGAGGAGCAGAGGAGGAGAAGAGCCCTGGAGGAGGAGAGGACCAGGCTTGAGCTGCTCCTGGGGGAGATTCAGGCCAAGCAAGCCTCCTACTCCCAGGCTGTCACCCGGCTGAGAGAGGTGGAGGAAGAGCTGGTTAGTATCCGTACAGAGTTTAAGAAGGAGAATGGTGAGAAGAATAAGGCAGAGCAGAGTGTAACCAGGTTACAGGGACATGTCAGGGAGCTGCAGGCCACGGTTGATAGGCTAGAGGGGGAGGCGGAGGCCCTGAGGAGAACCAACCAAGAGGAGGTGACCAAGAGGAGGCATGTGGAGACCGAGCTCCAGAAAACCACCCACACCATGCGGGAGTACACCAGCACCATCGCCACCCTACGCCGGAGCCAGGAGGAGGCCCAAACCACGGGGAGGAGGGGAGAGGAGGAGCACAGGAAACTCCAAGAGGAGCTGGAGAGTAGGTTGAAGGAGTTCAAGGCCTCCACTGAGAGCCTGACGTCCCTGAGCTTGGAGCTGAAGTCTCTCCAACAGCAGCTCCTCAAAGAGCAGGCTAAAGTCCGCGAGGCAAACATGCGCAATGAAACACTCTACAAGACCATAGAGGAAAAGAGCCTGGCACTCAACGGGAGCTCTGTAGAACGGGAGAGACTCCAGACTCTGACCCAGACACTGACGAAGGAGCGACTGCAGCTCGAGGAGGAGCTGAGGGGAGTGAAGCACGAGAGAGAGGAGTTGCTGAGAACCAGGCAGGGGGCTGATGCCGAGCTGGTGTCCCAGAACACTGCTCTGGAGCTGAAGCTAAAGAACAGCTTGAGAAGCAGCATGGAGACCCAGATCCTTGTGGCAGAGCTCTCTTCAGAGAGGGAGAAACTCAGGATGGAGATAGATCAAGTCCAGAGGCAGGCCATGGAGGTACTTGTCTTGGACCTTTAGAGGTTCATGTCGGACTGTTTTGTGTTTCTCTAAATCAAACTATACTCCTTCAGTTAGTCTTAGTGGAATAGGCTTTAGGCTGGCTGTGGACAATGCTTTCTCTTGCATGCTGAAATACCTCCTGTTGATTCCTTTAATTGTTCTTTGTTTAGTTTTTTGCTCTAATTAGATTGTGAAACACATACAAGTTATTCTTCTGTGATGGCATTTGCAATCGTTAGATTAAAATGAAAAAAACAAATGCAAATGCAATCCCCTTCTGCCTTCTCTCACAAAACTGCTGTCCCGCCCACAACTATACTCTTAGAAAAAAAGGTGTTATCTAGAACCTAAAATGGTTCTTCGGCCCCCTTTGAAGAACCCTTTGATTCCATGTTGAACCTTTTTTGGGTTCCATGTAGGACCCTTTTCACAGTCGGTTCTACATGGAACCCAAAAGAGTTCTATGTGGAACCAAAAAGGGCTCTTCCTGTAACCAAAAGGGGTTTTCCAATGGGGACAGCCGAATAACACTTTTTTTCTAAGAGTGTAGACTCTTCTTCTGTGATTGACTAATCAGCATGCTTTTTTGCCATTGCTTGTTTTGTCTACAATGAACCACAGTGTCTACATCATCACTGGTCCTCTGGTGTCTGTGTCTATCTGTCATCCTCAAGTCCTTGTCTAGTCTTGAAGTCCCTTTGTATAGTCTAGATATCAGTCCTAGTCTACAGTGTCTGCCTATTTCCTTTGTACATTCTAGAAACCAACAATGTACAAATGTGCCATTAATTGCACTCACTCTTAATTGTATGTGAATTGTGTTGATGTATCCATGTTGAGGTTTAACTCGTAATCTCTTGACTCTTATCATTTTAATTGACAAATGATAAATGCTCATTGTTTATGTGTGGGTAAGTTATTGGAGCTGTGATGTGTTTCTTCAATAACAAAGCATGCTGTCACATGTCATTCTTATTTTAAATGCCAAATCACTATATTTTGTGACAATTTTAAACAAAATAATTAATTCTTAATCTCAAACTAATTACTCAACTAATATTTTGCCCCTTCCTCTGTCTGCCTATCTCTCCTCCACCCCTATCTCCTCTCTCCCTCCCCATCTTTATCTTCCCCATCTCTCCCCCTCCAGACCTCCTCTCTGATCCAGTCCACCAAGACCCAGTACAGTGAGATGGTGGTGGAGAGAGATGCTCTTCTGCTAAAGCTGAAACAGACAGACCAGGACAGGGCCAGGTCCCAGAAGCAGGAGGAAGAACTTAACCGCATCAAACTCTCTCTGGAGTCCGAGTTACGCCTCAAACTGCGTCTGCAGGAGGAGAACGAGAAGGTGTGTATTGTTGTTTTCATATTGTTGCTTTGCCGTCTAGAAGCAACTTTATGTATATATTTATGTAAATTTGTCCAATAAAATGTATTCATCCATTAATTCATTCATCCATCCATCCATTCCTTTATCCATTCCTTCATACATTCAACCATTCAGGTCAAAAATGACTTCCTGTACTGGAAGGGCCAGTACGAGTCCAAGGAGGGTGCGTTGAGGCAGTTTGACTCAGTGAAAGAGAAACTGGAGCGGGAGAGGAGCTCTCTTGAGACTGAGATTGAGCGGCTGATGAGAGAGCTGAGGGAGGGGGAGGACAGGTATAAGAGCAGGCTGCTGATTACCCAGACCCAGCTCTCTGAATTGACCTCTGTCAGAGACACCCTGGAGGCAGATTTGAGGAAACTCAGGGAGCAGCCTGACGCCTGCGCCAAACACACCCAGACGGACGAAAACGGGAAGAAAGACCTGGACCCTGCCACACTGGTTTTCGACGGCGTCCGTAAGACAGTGACAGCCAAGCAGCTGCTAGACTGCGGGGTCATCGACAAGCCAACCTATGGCCAGTTGCTGAAGGGTCAGAAGACGGTCCGTGAGGTATCTGTGGACATCAAACTGAATCTGAAAGGGACCGCCATCATCGCTGGTGTTGCTGGAGACTGTCAGGATAAAATGACTCTCACAGAGGCCAAGAGAGCCAACATCCTCTCTGAAGACAGCGCCACCTTGCTGCTGGAGGCTCAAGCTGCCACAGGCCACATAGTAGATCCCAGAGCCAACGAGAAGATGTCGGTGGAGGAGGCAGTTAAGAGAGGAGTGGTGGATGAGGAGGATAGAGAGAGGCTTCTGGCTGCAGAGGCTGCCTGTCTGGGGTACCGTGACCCCAATACTACCAAGCCCCTGTCAGCAGGCCAGGCTATGAGGAAGGGCCTGATCAATAGAGACACAGCTCTAAGGATGCTGCAAGCCCAGGAGTCTGTTGGGGGCATCATAGACCCTGTCCTTAGTGTCTTCCTCCCCAAAGATGCAGCCATGGACCGGGACCTGATCGACGAGGACCTGTACAGGGCCTTAAACCAACGACCTGAGTGTTACCTGGATCCAGACACCCAGATGGGAACCAGCTACGTCTCCCTGAAGAGGAGATGCAAGTCCGAACCCACCACTGGTCTCCTGCTCCTCCCTGCCCCAGAGAAGCCCATGACGGTGAAGGGTCTCAGGGGAGAGGTGTCTATCAAGGATCTGATGGATGCTAACCTCTTGGAGAAATCAGACATGGACCAACTGAAGGATGGAAAACTGACCAGCCAGGACATTGAGAACCGGTTGAGGTCGTACCTCCGCGGCTCCACCTGCATCGCAGGGGTCTATGACGAGGCCAACCACAAGACCCTATCCATCTACCAGGCCATGAAGGAAGGGTTACTGAGGCCCGGCACAACCCTGGAGCTCCTCGAAGCCCAGGCTGCCTCGGGATTCATGATCGATCCCATCAACAACCTCTGTCTGACCGTCGCCGATGCCTACAAGAGAGGCCTGGCTGGGCCGGAGTTCAAAGACAAACTCTTGTCTGCAGAGAGGGCCGTCACCGGTTACAAAGACCCAGGCACGGACAAGATCATCTCCTTGTTCCAAGCCATAGAGAAGGGGCTGATGGAGAAGGGACATGGGATCCGTCTTCTAGAGGCTCAGATTGCCAGCGGTGGCATCATCGACCCCAGGCACAGCCACCGCATCGAGGTGGAGACTGCCTATAAGAAGGGGTACTTCGGCAAGGAGATGAACCAGATCCTGACAGACGAAGGGGACGTCTCCAAGGGCTTTTTCGATCCCAACAACCAGGACAACCTGACTTATCTCCAGCTAAAGAAACGCTGCATCATAGACCAGAAGACTGGCCTGGTTCTCCTGCCCATCAAGGACAAGAAGAAGGAGCCTCCGCAGACAACAACGCAGAAGAATACTCTAAGGAAGAGGAGGGTGGTGATCGTAGACCCAGACACCAATAAGGAGATGAGTGTGAAGGAAGCGTATGACAAGGGGCTCATCGACTACGAGACCTTCCTGGAGCTGTCGCAGCAGGAGTGTGAGTGGGAGGAGATTACGATCACAGCCCAGGATGGATCCTCGCGATTGGTCATCATCGACAGGAAGACTGAGATCCAGTATGACATCAGAGAGCTGCTAGAGAAGAAGGTGATCGACCAATCAGTGTATGACCAGTACCGATCCCAGAAAATCACTCTCGCACAGTTTGCTAAAATCATCACCAGCAAGACCAACACCACCAGATCCTCCTCCTCAACATCATCATCCAAAGCCAGAGCATCAGCAACATCAGCATCCTCCCCATCTTCATCAACCACCTCTTCTCAGCGGATCACTTCCAACAAGGCTGAGAAGACGAGCTCCATCATTGGTGGCTCCACCACTGGCAGCTCCACAATAAATGGCTCCAGCATTGGCAGCTCCTCTGGTGGCTCCCTTGGCAGTTCCACCACCACCAGAACCACCACCATCAGCTCCTCTACCCAGCCCGATGGCCCTCCCTCCCACAGCTCCCTGAAGAACATCGCCAGCATCTCGGTCTCCCTAGCTGGCCCTGCTGAAGCTGTGGTCTTGGATGGGGAGCGAAGCCCTGTGGGCGCCATCTTTGACATGGAGGCCCTAGAGAAGATCTCCATCTCTGAGGCCCACAAACGTGGCCTGGTGGACAGCATCTCTGCCCAGAGACTACTGGAGGCCCAGGCTTGCACAGGAGGCATTGTAAACCCTTCCGATGGCAGGCGCCTGTCCATCCAGGAGGCCTCCCGCCAGGGGATCATTGAGAATGACATGGCTACCAGGCTGAAGCCCGCCCAGAAGGCCTACATTGGGTTTGAAGACGTCAAGTGTAAACGCAAGATGTCCGCCGCCGAGGCCATGAGGGAGAAGTGGCTTCCCTACGAGGCGGGCCACCGCTTCCTGGAGTTCCAGTTTGTTACTGGAGGCCTGTACGACCCGGAGCTGGGCCGCAGGAGGACCATCGAGGAGGCTCTCAAAGTGGGCTGGCTGGACGGGAGGGCAGCCCAGAAGCTCCAGGACATGAGGCACCATGCCAAGAACCTAACTTGTCCTAAGACCAAGCTGAAGATCTCTTATAAAGAAGCGTTGGATAACTGCTTGTTGGAGGAGAATACGGGAGTCAAGATGCTCCAGGCTGCCTCTACCTCCTCCAGAGGGATCAGTAGTCCGTACAACTTCTCTTCAGCTCCCGGGTCCACCTCGGGATCCAGGACCGGGTCGAGGACGGGCTCGCGGAGAGGCAGCGTGGACCTGGGGTCACCTAGCTCCTCCAGCCGATACAATGTCATAAGCAGCTCCACCTACAGCCGCACCTCCTTCAGTTCTAGCTCCATTTCATAGGGTGATGGAGAATAGGGGAAAGAGGGAAAACTATTAATTAATTCATTAACTTAGTTGTCTTATTCTTTGCATACTTTTAGTTTTTGTTTTTGCATATTACCTTTTTGCTTTACTTATGTAAGGAAACCCTGCTTATTGGTCAGTTAGAAATGTGCCTGTCCTAGATAAAGAAGTACCATCAAATGTTGTTTGTTCTGTTTAAAGTGGTAAAATACATTCGGAGGTGTTTTGAATTGAGGGGTTTGAATTGAAGTAAAATTTTTAATAAAAATGTATGCATACCGAACAAAAATATAAAACGCAACATGGAACAATTTCAAAGATTTTACTGAGTTACAGTTCATATAAGGAAATCAGTAAATGTAAATAAATTGGCGTGATTACACGGGGTCTGCGGTTGTGATGCCGGTTGTACGTACTGCCAAATTCTCTAAAAACAACATTGGATGTAGCTTATTGTACAGAAATGAACATGAAATAATCTGGCAACAGCTCTGGCGGACATTCCTGCAGTCAGCATGCCAATTGCACAATCCTTCAAAACTTGAGACATCTGTGGCATTGTGTTGTGTGACAAAACTGCAAATTTTATAGTGGCCTTTTATGGCCCCCAGCACAAGGTGCACCTGTGTAATGATCATGCTGTTTAATCATCTTCTTGATAATCCATCTACCTGACAGGTGTGGCATATCTTGGCAAAGGATAAATGCTCTCTAACAGGGATGTAAACAAATTTGTGCACAAAATCTGAGAGAAATAGCTTTTTGTGCGTATGGAATATTTCTGGGATTTCTTTTTTTCATCTCATGAAACTTGAGACCAACACTTTACATGTTACGTTTATATTTTTGTTCAGTGTAAATTGGCTTTGTTCTCTGACAGCATGATACGACCACTTTGTTGTCAGACATTATTTTCCCAAACTCCATAGTACTACAGTTTAAATTAGATTTTGGTGACAATTTAAAACATTTAATGAATGTATAAAAGGTTGGATGGGAGAGGGTTTGTGTGTTTTGGAGAACATTAATAGGTGTTATGTTTACTTTGAATTCGGAAGTACAGTAGTGTTTCTTGCATGGGATGTGAGGTGTCATAATAACATTGCTTAGTGTTTATACTGTTAGTGTAATATGGGGCTGTCTTCTTTTAACACATGGTAACAATTTTTCTATTTCTCCAAATAAAATGTTACATCATTGCACTTGTGTCTGTGTGAAATAGCCTATAATATCATATGGTCAATAAGATTGTGATGATTTTGGTATGAATACATGAAAATACCACACTAAGCCAAAGATATGAGCATCATGACATGTATCCATAGTCATAAATATTGTGTGAAATAAACACAGAAATCGTTAATGATCGTTTAGAATACATGTCAAACCGTTCCACGGAGGGCCGAGCGTCTGTGGATTTTCGCTCCTCCCTTGTACTTGATTGATGAATTAAGGTCACTGATTAGTAAGGAACTCCACTCACCTGGTTGTCTTAATTCAAAGGAAAAAAAAACCAAAACCAGCAGACAGTGCCAGATGGCTCTCACATAAAACCTAAATGTTCCCGGTCAGAGAGAGAGTTTTCAAAATCTGGTTTAGAGAATACATAACATAGTCAAATAATGAATCGTATAAATCGTCCAATTTTCAACTATACATCCAATTTTCAACTATACAAGTCTGTCAAACTTGAATTTCTGAATTCAACTCACTAGATTCTAGTGAGTTGGACTCAGACATTGGGAATACCTGGTCTACTGAAATCCAAACAAGGGTACACGCAATGCTGTCGGGGCTACGGCAAATAAAAATGTGATTCATATTAACATCCAATCACATTAACCATTACTCTCTCGTGGGAATTCCACAAATGGTCCGTATGTAGCCAAACATACAGTGGCTTGCGAAAGTATTCACCCCCCCTTTGCATTTTTCCTATTTTGTTGCCTTACAACCTGAAATTAAAATAGATTTTTGGGGGGTTTGTATCATTTGATTTACACAACATGCCTACCACTTTGAAGATGCAAAATATTTTTTATTGTGAAACAAAGGTTGAGCGTGCATAACTATTCACCCCCCCAAAGTCAATACTTTGTAGAGCCACCTTTTGCAGCAATTACAGCTGCAAGTCTCTTGGGGTATGTCTCTATAAGCTTGGCACATCTAGCCACTGGAATTTTTGCCCATTCTTCAAGAAAAAAAACTGCTCCAGCTCCTTCAAGTTGGATGGGTTCCGCTGGTGTACAGCAATCTTTAAGTCATACTACAGATTCTCAATTGGATTGAGGTCTGGACTTTGATTAGGCCATTCCAAGATATTTAAATGTGTTGCTTTAGCAGTATGCTTAGGGTCATTGTCCTGCTGGAAGGTGAACCTCTGTCCCAGTCTCAAATCTCTGGAAGACTGAAACAGGTTCCCCTCAAGAATTTCCCTGTATTTAGCACCACCTATCATTCCTTAAATTCTGACCAGTTTCCCAGTCCCTGCCGATGAGAAACATCCCCATAGCATGATGCTGCCACCACCATGCTTCACTGTGGCGATGGTGTTCTCGGGGTGATGAGAGGTGCTGGGTTTGCGCCAGACATCAATACTATAAATTTTTGTCTCATCTGACCAGAGTACCTTCTTCCATATGTTTGGGGAGTCTCCCACATGCCTTTTGGCGAACCCAAAACGTGTTTGCTTGTTTTTTTCTTTAAGCAATGCCTTTTTTCTGGCAACTCTTCCGTAAAGCCCAGCTCTGTGGAGTGTACGACTTAAAGTGGTCCTATGGACAGATACTCCAATCTCCGCTGTGGAGCTTTGCAGCTCCTTCAGGGTTATCTTTGGTCTCTTTGTTGCCTCTCTGATTAATGCCCTCCTTGCCTGGTCCGTGAGTTTTGGGGGGCGGCCCTCTCGTGGCAGGTTTGTTGTGGTGCCATATTCTTTCCATTTTTTAATCATGGATTTAATGGTGCTCTGTGGAATGTTCAAAGTTTCTTATATTGTTTAATAACCCAACCCTGATCTGTACTTCTCCACAACTTTGTTCTTGACCTGTTTGGGGAGCTCCTTGGTCTTCATGGTGCCGCTTGCTTGGTGGTGCCCCTTGCTTAGTGGTGTTGCAGACTCTGGGGCCTTTCGGAACAGGTGTATATGTAACCTATGTGAAATGGCTAGCTAGTTAGCGGGGTGCGCGCTATTAGCCTTTCAATCGGTGACGTCACTCGCTCTGAGACCTTGAAGTAGTTGTTCCCCTTGCTTTTCAAGGGCCGTGGCTTTTGTGAAGCGATGGGTAGCGATGCTTCGTGGGAGGCAGTTGTTGATGTGTGCAGAGGGTCCCTGGTTCGAGGCCAGGTAGGGGTTCGAGGAGAGGGATGGAAGCTATACTGTTACATTGTTGCTGTTGACCTGGATCACTGGTTGCTGCGGAAAAGGAGGAGGTCAAAAAGGGGGTGAGTGTAACCAATGTTAAATGGCTAGGTAGTTGTCCTTGATTATCTTTTTGGCCTTCCTGTGACAGCGGGTGCTGTAGGTGTCATGGAGGGCAAGTAATTTGCCCCTGGTGATGCGTTGTACAGACCGCACCACCCTCTGGAGAGCCTTGCTGTTGAGGGCGGTGCTGTTGCCGTACCAGGCTGTGATACAGCCCGACAAGATGCTCTCGATTGTGCATCTGTAAAAGTTTGTCAGGGTTTTGGGTGACAAGCCAAATTTCTTTAGCCTCCTGAGGTTGAAGAGGCGCTGTTGCACCTTCTTCACCACACTGTCTGCGTGGGTGGACCATTTCAGTTTGTCTGTGAAATAGACACACTGACAATCTGAATGTGCTTTGTACATTAAGTTATACCAGCTCCAGGAAAGAGATCAGAGACTCGGGTAACTTCTACGTCATCTTTACTAAACAACACAATTAACATTTGAAACAATTAACACGGCAGACAAAAACAAGGTTTGACCACTCCTCAAAAATGGCTTCACTCCTGCTCCTCAAAATAGGCAGAGTAATTTTCTTGTTGTCAACTGCCTCCACATAGAACACCTCATAATCTCTCTGTAACTGGAACATTAATGGTTCCTTGAGGATAATATTTTCCTCTTCATCCTCTCTTTCACAATACCACCATGCAAACAAAAGCCACTATTACTAAAGGGGTTTTCAGTGATATCAATAACTACTCAACAAGTCATCACAACTATTATATCTTGCCATGCATCAAGCCTTCAGCATTACACACAGCAGACTACATACCCAGTTTACAGCTCCCAGTTCACTGTGCATTTTGTTTTCAGTATCGTCTAGAAAGAAAACAGATTGTGGTCATTAAGGGAACCTCTACGGATGTGTGTACAAGAATGCACCTTACTTTAGCTAATAGCCTATACAGTACCTGATCCTTCAGAGCTGGATGTTGATGTGACTTCTTGTGGGGGACGTCTTCTACATCATCCTGAAATATATTGGAGAGGGAGGGTTTAAGTCTTTAAACATTGGTTTAAGACTAAGCCACTCATCATATGAGAGGGGGATGGGGTGGGGTTAAGACTATACCACTCATCATATGACACCTCCTACCTGTAGTGGGTTTTGTTTTCACGTGTTTTTCGATCTTTCAACCTCTCTTCAGACCTTAGTGAGTGAATGACATACATTCAATATGGTCAGTCTGGCTACAGTGAAACAAATGATTTAAAAGATGCAAATGAAACGTTTTTATAATGTTCAAGACTTACGGCATGGGAAAGTTCTGCAGGAAAACTAGGCACCACCATCGCCTAATTTGCTGCATGTTTTCCTTTGAAAAAGAAAATCACACAATCGGATGGGGATCCCAAAAAAAATTATATCCACTAGTGATGAGAATTTAATAATTTATACATACCTCAGTGAAATCACACTGTGCTTCCATTGCAATGTACAGAGCGTACTGTAAGTTAAGAAAGAGTAGGTTGCTGAGTTTGATAGTTATGATAACAACTAATGATAATAGTAAATAAATAACACCCCCCCACCCCTAAGAATATATTTCAGGATGTAGAAGACCCCCCCTCCCTAAGAAGTCACAGCATGTCACATCAGCATCCAGCTCTCCAGGAGTCTGATGTATGAATTGTGTAATTTAAAGGAATATCTAACCGGAACATCATCCACACCAAAAGTCCTCCAAGGTCCAGGGGACAAGATCCGAGCAATGTTTCTGTGAACACAGTATATTTGAAAGTAAAGAAAAAGTACAATTCAACAGCTTTTTATACTCCAGCATGCATTACAGTTTTGAACACAGTTGGAACTGAATTAGCCCAAGTATTTTTCACAACATGTATGGGTGTTGCTGGACCAGAAAATGTATTTTTGACTGAAAACACACCATTTCTCACATCAATGCACTCACATGCCAAAAATCTTTCATTGGACACTGTTTCAAAGCAATGTGTATGCTTTCTTCATAAATGTGCTTAGAAGTTCTAATTTAACTTCAGTTTGCAGTGTGGACAAGTTACAATTACTTTTCTTGCACTCTGTATAGAATCACAGACCTCCAGATCCCCAGCCAGACACTCTTGATGGGGGTCATTGACATTGGGATACGCTTTGACTCTCCCTCCCCTCAATTGGAGAACATCCATAACTCTGCCACTAACAAAACATCCAATGAGTTTGGCTCAATGGATATAATGAATGATAGTACTGTACAGTACTAAGGACTGGTCCAAGATAAAAAATGAAAAATCTATGGTTGGGGAAACTGGTTCCAGACCTGTGCTTAGAGAGGCTTACTAAGCAGACTGTGATTTTGGATCACAGCAGCAGTCAGTCTACTCCAAATGAAGCCCCTTCCTTGAACATTTCCTGAAGGAAATAAGTTAGACGTGGCTTTTAATTTCTCACTGTTAGTGATGCTACATATGTATGGAATAGAGATGGTTGAGGAAAACCAGTGTTGAATGTTTTTTAATAAGTTGCCTTTAGATAAGAAACTGCATACATGATAGAAGACGAACAATAAGTTAACAATCATCACATGCAGTTTCCCTCTGTACAAAAAAGAAAAACATTTTAGTTTATTTTGTGTTATGTACACAGCTTATACAGTAATTCCCAAAGAATGTCCTCTTTTTCTTAGTATGGACACAGGGGAGAGGCACAGGGAGACAGTCCTGTGTCTTGTTTAGTAAGCACTCCGTTGTAAAATGTTTCCCTGTTTTGTATCTTATGAACATTTCCCTGTACATACACACATACCAAGATACACCACAAGTCAAAGGGTCCTCCGACTAAACGATCAAGACCATAAACTGCATGTGTTTTTATAAAATACATTTTTTGAAATGTCTGTCTCCTGTGTATGAGCTAAAGGTTGAAGTGTACTTTCATTCACAGCCAAAGGGTTGTCTAATGTCAGTTCTCCACTAGGAGGCTAAACCAGGCGGAACCATAAAAATCCTGTTTTGAGAAATCTAACAATTCCATTCCCTTCATAACTATTGACTGTTAACTTGCCAGTATATGGAGCACTCTGCTGAAACATTGTATAGACCACATACTTTATCAAATGTCATTCAAACAAAGTACATTTGGCAACGTTTTCATCCCTGTAAACAATGACAGTGACACTATACAGATGGTTGCAGAACTCTCAACAATAATAATGGCGATCTGGGTTGCATTCAAGATCACAACTCACAACAGCGTTTCAAAGTGTATTTGGTATTGAGCAGGCAGCTCTCTGAAGTTTTTCCCAGTAATTGTTCTCTTGAACGCAGCCCCGGAGGAAAGAAAAGTTCAATTATTGCTAGGTTCATATTTCTATACTGTATCAACATGAACACAACATGGACAGGATGTGTTGTATTTCAACATTTAAGGGTATATATTCTGATCATATTCTCATACTACAGTTTCCTTCAGAGTAGCACATGGTGTATACGGTATTGTAAGTAGTACTGCAACACACTTATTACAGAATCCTATTCTGCAGTCCTATCTGATTGAAAGGGCTTGGTCCCTCTGTTTTGGAAACAGCAGCCCTTGGAGGAGAATCATTTTTCCCAATCAGTTGTAGGTCTCTGTATTTATTTATTTAAATTTTTTTAGATACCCTGCCAAACTCAATCTACCAAAGTCCCATTGGCACAGATATAGGAGCAGAGTTCAATAACTCCTCCATAGAGTACTGTCAAAAACCAAAGTGCAATAAAGTAAACACATTATCCATCTTCATTATTAACAATTATAATAAAAGGCTATTAAAAAAACAATTCTTTTAAATCCATATAATCTCGGTTGACAGAGAAGCCAGTCAGTCTAGTGCCTTCTGTCATTCTCTCCATGTGTATGACGGTCCCTCTCCCCAACTCGACCACACTGTGACCGCTCTGTGACCACTGGACCAAAATACTGTTGTAGTTGGTCCAGTTTGCCCTTGCCATTCATTGGTAGCCATTTTGGGTCAACACTGGAGCCTGTAGCAGTGCCAGTCTCCCAGTTCTGTACACACCCCTCCAGGTTCAGATTAAGTAAACGGTCAGGTTCAGATCACACTCTACTCTGGTTCTAGTGTGGTTCTGGTCCAGTTCTGGTATGGTTGCGTTCTGGTCTGGAAGGGGTGTGGTACAGAGGCAGCAGTTTTGAGGTCCAGCACTTGAGGTTTTTGAAAAAGATGGCATAAGAAGAACTATGGTCGATGAAACCTACAGGACAGAGAGAGGGAGAGAGATAATTACTGTATACACTGCTTGAAGTATGGGCAAGTGTCTCTGTGTTGTGTTGCAGAGTGTAGTATGGCTGTGACACATACCTGGTTAGATGGCGACTACCCTCATGCACTTCCATCTCTGTGCTTTTAAATTCATTGAGTTCTTTACGAATAGCAGCCTACAAGGGACAAACAGAACCGGAGATCAGTTAGAGAAAACACAGTATACGCATGACTAGGGTTGCAAAATTCCGAGAACTTTCAATAAATTCCCTGGTTTCCCAGCAATCCTGGTTGGAGATTTCTGGATTTCCTGCCTATTCCTTTCTTATTCTGGGAATCCCCCAACTGGGATTTCAGAAAAACCAGGGAATTTATTGAAAGTTCCAGTAATTTTTCATCCCTTACGCATGACTGTGCATTTGTGTGCGATTGTATGTGTGTGTGCGATTGTATGTGTGTGTGCGATTGTATGTGTGTGTGCGATTGTATGTGTGTGTGTGGTGTGCGCACCTGCATGTGAGTGTTATTACCTTATCAGCAGCTGTGAGTCGTGTCCACGGTTTGTCTGCCCTCCTGTCGTAGTCCTGGGCGTCGGCTACCTCTACATAGTCACTGAAGCGGGTCAGGATCTTAGCTTCCCTCAGCTCCTCCACTGTAGGCCTCTGACTCAACTGGGGACAGGAGAAAAGGGTTGTCAGAGTGTGTGTGAGTTGTGATTGAGGGTCTCGGGGGCAGTAGATATGGATGATTGTGTTAGTTGTTCTCAACCGTAAGTCAATGAAGATGGCCTCGCAGGCAATCATCCAAACCATTAGAGATAGAGATATAGACACACACACACACACACACAGCTTATGTTCCACAACAGAGGATGAGATAACGATGTCATAACAGGTAATGCTTTTATATTTCTAATGGAAAGTGATTCCCTATTCCCCTCGCTCCCCCTCCTCCTCCCCCCTCTCACCCTCTCTCACCTTTCTAGACAGGCGTTTCTTGAGCTCTCTCATCTCATCTAGCTCCTCCAGTTCATTGCGCGCTGAGAGAGGGAGAGACAGGTTAGAATAGAATAAAACAAAATTGAAAAGTCACTATTGTCCATTTCGTGTGTATTCTGCCCATCTAGTCTATTCTACTTACGTTTGAGTATGTTTCTCTGTTCCAGCTCCTCTGTAGTTGGCCGTTGACTCAATCTCCTGAGAAAATTAAACTAAAGTTAGTCAGAACTGTTTCCTAACGTCTTTTATTGTGTTTTATTTTCTGATGTCAGACCAGTCTCCTCTGTGAGCCATGACTCCCTCAGATGTATATGTATTGACTTACCACCTCAACAGTCTGACACAGTGATTCACACAGCAACAAGAGGGAGGGAAGGAGAAGAAATATTGAGAGAGGGGAGGAAGGAGAAGGAAAGGGGAAGCAGAGCGATGGAGAGGTAGGTAGAGAATTAGATACATGGAAAGGGAGGGAAGGAAGCAAGGGAGGAGGCAAGGCAGGAGGCAAGAAGCAGAGAGTGTAACAAATTAAAGTGGGAGGCGAAAGAAAGGAAGGACTTTTTATTCTTCCTGTATTGCAACATTTATGTTCTGTACTCTGTGAAGGTAAAATCCCACTTGAAGCTGTCGGCCTCTCACTGGCATATTCAAGATAATATGACAGGCTCTCTTTTACTCTCCTTCTCATCGGTTTCCTTCCATCCTCCGTCCCTCTCCCTTTTCTCACGTCTCATCTCTGTCTCGCTCTTCACCTCTCCCCCAGGTAACATCTCAACCAGGCCACAGCAGGGTGTACAGGCGCTGACTGGGAGGGGAGCTGTGTGTGTGTGCAAGCACCATGATAACTATATACAATCTTTAAAAAAGCAGCTGTGTGTGTTTGTATATAGGAACTGAGTGCCCTCCTAGCCATTGCTATAGGGAGGGTGTATGTGTGTGCTTCTCACCGTGTGAGCTTGGTGCCTATCTGCTGCCTGAACTCCAGTCTCTCCTGGTCTGACTGTCTGGGCAGGATGTTCTTCTCCTCCAGCTCTCTCACAGACGGACGGTTACTGATCTTAATGGCCAAGGAGTCCTTCCTCAATACCTTCAGAGCCAGGGTACCTACACACACACACACACACACACACACACACACACACACACACACTAAACTTTATTGTCCATTTTATGTTTATAAAATGTAATTACTAACACCATCAGTAGCTAACTCATACACTAGCTTTTACCCTCTCCAGTGAGCGCTACAGGATGGGAGTGTGTTTACTGTTTCCAACCCACTCCTCTGTTTACATAACCAGATTACAGAGAGGAGAGAGGGGTGTGTGTATAAATGATTCAGATGTTTGATTTAACCTTTATTTAACTAGGCAAGTCAATTAAGAACAAATTCTTATTTACAACGATGACCTACCCCGGCCTAACCCGGATGACGCTGGGACAATTGTGCGCCGCCCTATGGAACTCCCAATCATGGCCGGTTGTGATATAGCCTGGAATCGAACCAGGGTCTGTAGTGACGCCTCTAGCACTGAGATGCAGTGCCTTAAACCACTGCGCCACTTGGGAGCTCGAAATGGGCCTCAAATCAATAATTCACTGCTGAAGGGAACTACTGGAACAGGGCATTTGAGGACTAGCCCTCATGTGTGTGTGTGTGTGTGTGTGTTTCATGACACACACCACTGTCACCTCGGTGCTTTGATTGGTCACAATCAGGGTGGCGAACCAATGGGATTCACAGCTCTAGTGGCAGGTAGCCGAACCAATGGGATTCACAGCTCTAGTGGCAGGTAGCCTAGTGGTTAGAGCGTTGGACTAGGAACCGGAAGGTTGCAAGATCGAATCCCAGAGCTGACAAGGTAAAAATCTGTTGTTCTGCCCCTGAACAAGGCAGTTAACCCACTGTTCCCCAGTAGGCCGTCATTGAAAATAATAATTTGTTCTTAACTGATTTGCTTAGTTAAATAAAAGGTAAAAATTAAAATATATTAATGATGAAAGGAGAGCCCTTAAACTACATATCCCAGTAGCCATGGAGGCTGTTACCAGGAAGAATGGCCACTAAGCAGAGACCAAAACAGCCACTACGGCTCCAAACCTACGGATAAACAAACACTTACTTGAAAACAGTGTTTCATCATCATCTTCATCCTCCTCATCCCTGTACGACCCAGGTATGTCTTGGTAGTCTTCTTCGTTGGAGAGGTTCTCTTTGTTGTTATCACATGCTGTCATCACCGTGGGAACCACGTGGTGCAGGGAGCTGAGGTCAGTGAGAAAGGTCAAACGTTAGCGAGAGATGGTGGGCTTGTGTCTGTGTTTGTCCATACATCCGCGTGTGTGTGGTGTTAGGAAGACGGGAGTAGTAAGGTAACGTCAGGTAACGTCCACCATAAGTTGTTATGAAAGGAGCTATGGAAGTCTGTGATTAACGTAAAACAGCCAAGCATAAACAGCACCTCAACTCAACTGTAAAAACAAGACTGAAACACTGTATAAAACGGCCTGACTCAACCAAAAGGGAGACAAACTGCAGACCAATCAGAAACTAGCCTCGAAGCAGCATCCCTGATTGGGTCACGGAAATTGCACAGGAGCAGACAGGAAAACAAGCAGCAATCTCATAACTGTGGAGCTCTCATACTGGATAATAATTATCCCTGTTGCATATACAAACTCATTTTGAGTGTGCCTATATGCCGACAAGGTTTACTAACATTTAGACAAATTCAGGCAGCAACCGAGTCAAAAATGAGTTGGGGCATGGTGTCGAAAGCGTTCCACAGGGATGCTGGCCATAGTTATGTCAAGTTGGATGGATGTCGTTTGGGTGGTGGACCATTCTTGATACCCAAAACTGTTAAGCGTGAAAAAACACAGCAGTGTTACAGTTCTTGACCTAAACCGGTGCGCCTGGCACCTACTATCATGCCCACTTCAAAGGCATTTCAATATTCTGTCTTGCCCATTCATCCTCTGAATGGCACACACTCATAATCCATGCCTCAATTGTCTCAAGGCTTAAAAATGATTATTTAACCTGTCTCCCCCCTTCATCGACACTGATTGAAGTACACTGCTCAAAAAAATAAAGAGAACACTAAAATAACACATCATAGATCTGAATGAATGAAATAATCTTATTAAATACTTTTTTCTTTACATAGATGAATGTGCTGACAACAAAAATCACACAAAAATTATCAATGGAAATCAAATTTATCAACCCATGGAGGTCTGGATTTGGAGTCACACTCAAAATTAAAGTGGAAAACCACACTACAGCCTGATCCAACTTTGATGTAATGTCCTTAAAACAAGTCAAAATGAGGCTCAGTAGTGTGTATGGCCTCCATGTGCCTGAATTACCTCCCTACAACGCCTGGGCATGCTCCTGATGAGGTGGCGGATGGTCTCCTGAGGGATCTCCTCCCAGACCTGGACTAAAGCATCCGCCAACTCCTGGACAGTCTGTGGTGCAACGTGGCGTTGGTGGATGGAGTGAGACATGATGTCCCAGATGTGCTCAATTGGATTCAGGTCTGGGGACAGGCGGGCCAGTCCTTAGCATCAATGCCTTCCTCTTGCAGGAACTGCTGACACACTCCAGCCACATGAGGTCTAGCATTGTCTTGCATTAGGAGGAACCCAGGGCCAACCGCGCCAGCATATGGTCTCACAAGGGGTCTGAGGATCTCATCTCGGTACCTAATGGCAGTCAGGCTACCTCTGGCGAGCACATGGAGGGCTGTGCGGCCCCCCAAAGAAATGCCACCCCACACCATGACTGACCCACCGCCAAACCGGTCATGCTGGAGGATGTTGCAGGCAGCAGAACGTTCTCCACGGCGTCTCCAGACTCTGTCACGTCTGTCACGTGCTCAGTGTGAACCTGCTTTCATCTGTGAAGAACACAGGGCGCCAGTGGCGATTTGCCAATCTTGGTGTTCTCTGGCAAATGCCAAACGTCCTGCACGGTGTTGGGCTGTAAGCACAACCCCACCTGTGGACGTTGGGTCCTCATACCACCCTCATGGAGTCTGTTTCTGACCGTTTGAGCAGACACATGCACATTTGTGGCCTGCTGGAGGTCATTTTGCAGGGCTCTGGCAGTGCTCCTCCTTGCACAAAGGCGGAGGTAGTGGTCCTGCTGCTGGGTTGTTGCCCTCCTCGGCCTCCTCCACGTCTCCTGATGTACTGGCCTGTCTCCTGGTAGCGCCTCCATGCTCTGGACACTACGCTGACAGACACAGCAAACCTTCTTGCCACAGCTCGCATTGATGTGCCATCCTGGATGAGCTGCACTACCTGAGCCACTTGTGTGGGTTGTAGACTCCGTCTCATGCTACCACTAGAGTGAAAGCACCGCCAGCATTCAAAAGTGACCAAAACATCAGCCAGGAAGCATAGGAACTGAGAAGTGGTCTGTGGTCACCACCTTCAGAACCACTCCTTTATTGGGGGTGTCTTGCTAATTGCCTATAATTTCCACCTGTTGTCTATTCCATTTGCACAACAGCATGTGAAATTTATTGTCAATCAGTGTTGCTTCCTAAGTGGACAGTTTGATTTCACAGAAGTGTGATTGACTTGGAGTTACATTGTGTTGTTTAAGTGTTCCCTTTATTTTTTTGAGCAGTGTATA
Source organism: Brachymystax lenok tsinlingensis (assembly GCA_030435695.1). Classification (NCBI taxonomy): domain Eukaryota; kingdom Metazoa; phylum Chordata; class Actinopteri; order Salmoniformes; family Salmonidae; genus Brachymystax; species Brachymystax lenok. The sequence continues at coordinate 33,517,365 of CM059790.1, forward strand.
TTTACACTGCTTCAATAAGGTGTCATAGCTTTCACCTGGTCAGTCTATGTCATGAAAAGAGAAGGTGTTCCTAATGTTTTGTACACTCAGTGGAAACAGTTATGAACCACTTCATCAACATTATTTTTCATGCAAAAAACATGGAGGCAAGGACACACACACACACACTGCACTTTAGTCCTCACCTCTCGTATCGCTTCATGGTAAGGGCCAGGGTCTTGTTGAGTTCCTCGATGATACGGCTCGGGGGGGTGTAGGGGCACAGGAAGGGTCCCGTAGTGTAGGGAGTGGCCCCCAAGGGACCCCACATGGTGAGAGGGAGGGGGGCACTTCTGGAAGGTGAGGGCCGAGGGCTCCATGCTTCCCCCCCCGCTCCCACAGGCACACAGATCATCAGCTTCTTAGGAGGTAGAGGAGGAGACAGCTTCATGGACATACAGGGCAGCTTCACTGGCATACCCTCTACAGAGAGAGGGAGGGAGGGAGGGAGGGAGGGAGGGAGAGAGAGACACTTCACTAGTGTTTCACTATGGTGGGAACAGCATGTCAGAAAACATCTCAATGCAATTGAAGAATCCATAGAATCAAATCCCTTCTGGGAAAATTGGAACCACAAACAACATGAAGAACTACCTATCTAAAGGGAGATGAAACACTTCTCCAACCTTAAAGAACCAAAAACATATACGTGATTATTTACAAAAGTTAGAATCTGTTATTAAAGACTACCAGAACCGACTGGATTCTCCAATTACATTGGATGAGCTACAGGACAAAATACAAACCCTCCAACCCAAAAAGGACTGTGGTGGTATACTAAACGAAATGATAAAATATACAGACCACAAATTTTAATTGGCTATTCATAAACTCTTCAACATTATCTTCATCTCTGGCATCTTCCCCAATATTTGGAGAGAGAGAAATAGATAGAGAGATCAGAGTCAGATATACCCACACAAGCGGCAAGCTGGTGGTCAGAGAAAATAGAAAGCAAATTACAGAGGAGTACAGGGCTCTACCTGTGATGTGGTTGGGCAGTCTGTTGAAGGGTTTGGGGGGTAGCGCCGGGGGTTGTTTGTGTTGTTTTATGATGTGATGAGATGACTCTGCCCCGCCGCCGTCGCCTGGATACACCATGACCTTCTTAGTGGGTGGAGCCTGGCTGGGATTCTGGGTGTGGTCTTGTGGACACGTCCCCTCTCCAGACAACTGGAACTCTGCTGTACCTGGGGACAGAATAAATCCAACCAGTGTCATGTTACAACAGGGTGAGAGGAGATTAACTAATGGGTGAGTTTGTTGGGACAGGGCCTGAGATGAGAGAATTGACCAATCAGATGTTATATTACAAAAAGGTGAATGGGAATGAAACAATGGGTGAGCGTGTTGGGAGGCCTGAGGTGTGAGAACAAAATTGACCAATCAGATGTCATGTTACAGCACAGTGAGTGATGAACCAATGGGTGAGTGTGCTGATAGAAGGCCTGAGATGCACCTATGGCTGACCCTGCTCCATCCATCAGCTCAGCCCCATCACAATGTGATGGATCAGACCCTCCTAACGCTGGAGACCTCCCGTTCTCCATATTGACCTCCTCTCCTCTCGTTACTACCGTTCCGTCTGCAGAGAGAGAGAAGGGGGGGAGAAGGAAGAGAGAGATGGAAACAGAGATAACATGTTCCCAGTACATATCTGACCTGGATTCAATACAGGTGGATACTGTGATGCTGACCGTGTGACTTGATTTTGCCTAAATGATGTTAGATTACGCAGCAACGTTTTGCCATAAGTCTCTGCTCTCTAACCTCCCTCTGCCGTCTTCTCCTCTATACCCTCTAACCTCTCACCTTTGTCGTGGATGTCCTTCAGCACTCCTCTCTTGATTAGCTCCTCTCTGCTCTGCCGGGTCGACATCTTCCTCTCCAGGACTGACGGGACAGGATATGATATCGCAACAACATTAGGTGGCATTATACATGACATTACTATATTCACTGTGCTCATAACTGGCCTGCAGAGCAGAGCAGTACTGATCTGTTAAATGATGTAACTCTGGTCACTGCCTGTCTGAGTCATAACCCAATTATGGCCATGGTGCAGTGATAACACAAGGTTTGTATGGGGTAGATAATATACAGTTGAAGTCAGAAGTTTACATACACCTTAGCCAAATACATTTAAACTCAGTTTTTCACAATTCCTGACATTTAATTCTAGTAAAAATTCCCTGTCTTAGGTCAGTTAGGATCACCACTTTATTTTAAGAATGTGAAATGTCAGAATAATAGTAGAGAGAATGATTTATTTCAGCTTTCTTTCTAATCATCACATTCCCAGTGGGTCAGAAGTTGACATACACCCAATTAGTATTTAGTAGCATTGCCTTTAAATTATTTAACTTGGGTCAAACGTTTCAGGTAGCCTTCCCACAATAATTTGGGTGGATTTTGGCCCATTCCTCCTGACAGAGCTGGTGGAACTGAGTCAGGATTGTAGGCCTCCTTGCTCGCACACGCTTTTTCAGTTCTGCCCACAAATGTTCTATAGGATTGAGGTTAGGGCTTTGTGATGGCCACTCCAATACCTTGACTTTGTTGTCCTTAAGCTATTTTGCCACAATTTTGGAAGTATGCTTGGGGTCATTGTCCATTTGGAAGACCCATTTGCGACCAAGCTTTAACTTCCTGACTGATGTCTTGAGATGTTGCTTCAATATATCCACATCATTTTTCTTTATGACGCCATCTATTTTGTAAAGTGCACCAGTCCCTCCTGCAGAAAAGCACCCCCACAACATGATGCTGCCACCCCCCGTGCATCACGGTTGGGATGGTGTTCTTCGGCTTGCAAGCCTCCCCCTTTTTCCTCCAAACATAACGATGGTCATTATGGCCAAACAGTTCTATTTTTGTTTCATAAGACCGGGGGACATTTCTCCAAAAAAGTACAATCTTTGTCCCCATGTGCAGTTGCAAACCGTAGTCTGGCTGTTTTATGGCGGTTTTGGAGCAGTGGCTTCTTCCTTGCTGAGTGGCCTTTCAGGTTATGTCGATATAGGACTCGTTTTACTGTGGATATAGATACTTTTGTACCCGTTTCCTCCAGCATCTTCACAAGGTCCTTTGCTGTTGTTCTGGGATTGATTTGCACTTTTCGCACCAAAGTACGTTCATCTAAGAGACAGAACACATCTACTTCCTGTGTGGTATGACAGCTGCGTGGTCCCATGGTGTTTATACTTGCGTACTATTGTTTGTACAGATGAACATGGTACCTTCAGGCGCTTGGAAATTGCTCCCAAGGATGAACCAGACTTGTGGAGGTCTACAATCTTTGTTCTGAGGTCTTGGCTGATTTCTTTTGATTTTCCCATGATGTCAAGCAAAGAGGCACTGAGTTTGAAGGTACGCCTTGAAATACATCCACAGGTATACCTCCTATTGACTCAAATGACGTCAATAGGTGAGAAGCTTCTAAAGCCATGACATCATTTTCTGGTATTTTCCAAGCTGTTTAAAGGCACAGTCAACTTAGTGTATGTAAACTTCTGACCCACTGGAATTGTGTTACAGTGAATTATAAGTGAAATAATCTGTCTGTAAACAATTGTTGGAAAAATAACTTGTGTTATGCACAAAGTAGATGTCCTAACTGACTTGCCAAAACTATAGTTTGTTAACAAGACATTTGTGGAGTGGTTGAAAAACTAGTTTTAATGACTCCAACCTAAGTGTATGTAAACTTCCGACTTCAACTGTATATCTGTGTGTGTGTGTGTGAGGATGTGTGTGTGTGTGTGTTGGTCACATTTCTGAACATATGTGGTGTTCAGAAAAAAGCAGAATCTGCACCGACAGCTGGGGAAGCAGCATGAGATTAGAAAAACAGGGCAGCACCCCACTGGTGTGTTTATTTGTGGGCAGAAAGCAGCTAGAACGATGCAACCTAGGGCATAGCCTCTACAGTGGGGAAAAAAAGTATTTAGTCAGCCACCAATTGTGCAAGTTCTCTCACTTAAAAAGATGAGAGAGGCCTGTAATTTTCATCATAGGTACACTTCAACTATGACAGACAAAATGAGGAAAAAAAATCCAGAAAATCACATTGTAGGATTTTTTATGAATTTATTTGCAAATTATGGTGGAAAATAAGTATTTGGTCAATAACAAAAGTTTATCTCAATACTTTGTTATATACCCTTTGTTGGCAATGACAGAGGTCAAATGTTTTCTGTAAGTCTTCACAAGGTTTTCACACACTGTTGCTGGTATTTTGGCCCATTCCTCCATGCAGATCTCCTCTAGAACAGTGATGTTTTGGGCAACACGGACTTTCAACTCCTCCAAAGATTTTCTATGGGGTTGAGATCTGGAGACTGGCTAGGCCACTCCAGGACCTTGAAATGCTTCTTACGAAGCCACTCCTTCGTTGCCAGGCGGTGTGTTTGGGATCATTGTCATGCTGAAAGACCCAGCCACGTTTCATCTTCAATGCCCTTGCTGATGGAAGGAAGTTTTCACTCAAAATCTCACGATACATGGCCCCATTCATTCTTTCCTTTACACGGATCAGTCGTCCTGGTCCCTTTGCAGAAAAACAGCCCCAAAGCATGATGTTTCCACCCCCATGCTTCACAGTAGGTATGGTGTTCTTTGGATGCAACTCAGCATTCTTTGTCCTCCAAACACGATTTAGTTGAGTTTTTACCAAAAAGTTCTATTTTGGTTTCATCTGACATTCTCCCAATCCTCATCTGGATCATCCAAATGCTCTCTAGCAAACTTTAGACGGCCTGAACATGTACTGGCTTAAGCAGGGGGACATGTCTGGCACTGCAGGATTTGAGTCCCTGGCGTAGTGTGTTACTGATGGTAGGCTTTGTTACTTTGGTCCCAGCTCTCTGCAGGTCATTCATTAGGTCCCCGTGTGGTTCTGGGATTTTTGCTCACCGTTCTTGTGATCTTTTGACCCCACGGGTGAGATCTTGCGTGGAGCCCCAGATCGAGGAAGATTATCAGTGGTCTTGTATGTCTTCCATTTCCTAATAATTGCTCCCACAGTTGATTTCTTCAAACCAAGCTGCTTACCTATTGCAGATTCAGTCTTCCCAACCTGGTGCAGGTCTACAATTTTGTTTCTGGTGTCCTTTGACAGCTCTTTGGTCTTGGCCATAGTGGAGTTTGGAGTGTGACTGTTTGAGGTTGTGGACAGGTGTCTTTTATACTGATAACAAGTTCAAACAGGTGCCATTAATACAGGTAATGAGTGGAGGACAGAGGAGCCTCTTAAAGAAGAAGTTACAGGTCTGTGAGAGCCAGAAATCTTGCTTGTTTGTATGTGACCAAATACTTATTTTCCACCATAATTTGCAAATAAATTCATAAAAAATCCTACAATGTGATTTTCTGGATTTGTTTTCCTCATTTTGTCTGTCATAGTTGAAGTGTACCTATGATGAAAATTACAGGCCTGTCTCATCTTTTTAAGTGAGAGAACTTGCACAATTGGTGGCTGACTAAATACTTTTTTCCCCCACTGTATATCCAAAATATATACATTTCCCACTGTAGATTTAACCTGGACACATGGCTCAGGACTACCTTGCATAACAAACTTGATATTATATCATAAAGAGGGTATAACATTATATCAGATATCTTACATAATTCCGGAACATTATTCAATTAAAGAGACAGTATTAGCTGAACTTCAGTAAGAGCAAATACAGGGTCAGACTGAATCTGCAGGGAATCTTATCTGGCAACACTTTCACAACATTTCTCTGTATTTCTGATTAACAAGACTGATCATGTATAAATGTTCTAAAGCAGTATTTGGTATTTTTCATTTCAGATAATTTATAAAAGGCTTAAGGGGACCTACGCTCTCAGAATCTGCCAAGTCTTGCTGATGTCTAACGCGTGCACACGCACACACACATCCTGTGGTATCTTTGGCCTTAGCCGCCTGGCTCTGAGGCATCATGGCACCTAACTGCTGATCCCCTGTTTACGTTATATAACCATCATACAGTACATCACCTAGCTGCCCAGTTCTGCTGCCCCGTAGTACAGCACCTCAGCTCAGCTCTGCTACCCCACAGTACCTACAGTACAGCACCTAGCTGTCCAGCTCTGCTACCCCACAGTACATCACCTAGCTGCCAAGCTCTGCTACCCCACAGTACCTACAGTACAGCACCTAGCTGCCAAGCTCTGCTACCCCACAGTACCTACAGTACAGCACCTAGCTGCCCAGCTCTGCTACCCCACAGTACCTACAGTCGTGGCCAAAAGTTTTGAGAATGACACAAATATTAATTTCCACAAAGTTTGCTGCTTCAGTGTCTTTAGATATTTTGTCAGATGTTTGTTTGGAATACTGAAGTATAATTACAAGCATTTCATAAGTGTCAAATACAGTCCAGCACCTAGCTGCCCAGCTCTGCTGCCCCACAGTACAGCACCTAGCTGCCCAGCTCTGCTGCCCCACAGTACATCACCTAGCTATTAAACAGCATAATAACACTCTAAACAGGTCAGGAGCCAGATAGGGTGCCTAAGAAGGAATTATTTAGGCGCTTGCCTCTCCGCGCTTGCAGAGCCACTGGATGCTAAACACCCTTCGTGCCAGGCTGGGCAGGGATGCGGAGTTGTTTTTTTACTTTTCTATAGGTAGGCCTAAAGGTTTTTAGGCAAAATAACCCTATCAAAATGGAAAGCTTCTTGAAAGAGGTAATATGTCATGCCTATTAGGCTAAAATAAATCAATAATAGCCTATTGTATATACACTGCTCAAAAAAATAAAGGGAACACTAAAATAACACATCATAGATCTGAATGAATGAAATAATCTTATTAAATACTTTTTTCTTTACATAGTTGAATGTGCTGACAACAAAATCACACAAAAATTATCAATGGAAATCAAATTTATCAACCCATGGAGGTCTGGATTTGGAGTCACACTCAAAATTAAAGTGGAAAACCACACTACAGCCTGATCCAACTTTGATGTAATGTCCTTAAAACAAGTCAAAATGAGGCTCAGTAGTGTGTGTGGCCTCCATGTGCCTGAATGACCTCCCTACAACGCCTGGGCATGCTCCTGATGAGGTGGCGGATGGTCTCCTTAGGATCTCCTCCCAGACCTGGACTAAAGCATCCGCCAACTCCTGGACAGTCTGTGGTGCAACGTGGCGTTGGTGGATGGAGCGAGACATGATGTCCCAGATGTGCTCAATTGGATTTAGGTCTGGGGAACGGGCGGGCCAGTCCTTAGCATCAATGCCTTCCTCTTGCAGGAACTGCTGACACACTCCAGCCACATGAGGTCTAGCATTGTCTTGCATTAGGAGGAACCCAGGGCCAACCGCACCAGCATATGGTCTCACAAGGGGTCTGAGGATCTCATCTCGCATGTAATGGCAGTCAGGCTACCTCTGGCGAGCACATGGAGGGCTGTGCAGCCCCCAAAGAAATGCCACCCCACACCATGACTGACCCACCGCCAAACCGGTCATGCTGGAGGATGTTGCAGGCAGCAGAACGTTCTCCACGGCGTCTCCAGACTCTGTCACGTCTGTCACGTGCTCAGTGTGAACCTGCTTTCATCTGTGAAGAACACAGGGCGCCAGTGGCGAATTTGCCAATCTTGGTGTTCTCTGGCAAATGCCAAACGTCCTGCACGGTGTTGGGCTGTAAGCACAACCCCCACCTGTGGACGTTGGGCCCTCATACCACCCTCATGGAGTCTGTTTCTGACCGTTTGAGCAGACACATGCACATTTGTGGCCTGCTGGAGGTCATTTTGCAGGGCTCTGGCAGTGCTCCTCCTTGCACAAAGGCGGAGGTAGTGGTCCTGCTGCTGGGTTGTTGCCCTCCCACGGCCTCCTCCACGTCTCCTGATGTACTGGCCTGTCTCCTGGTAGCGCCTCCATGCTCTGGACACTACGCTGACAGACACAGCAAACCTTCTTGCCACAGCTCGCATTGATGTGCCATCCTGGATGAGCTGCACTACCTGAGCCACTTGTGTGGGTTGTAGACTCCGTCTCATGCTACCACTAGAGTGAAAGCACCGCCAGCATTCAAAAGTGACCAAAACATCAGCCAGGAAGCATAGGAACTGAGAAGTGGTCTGTGGTCACCACCTTCAGAACCACTCCTTTATTGGGGGTGTCTTGCTAATTGCCTATAATTTCCACCTGTTGTCTATTCCATTTGCACAACAGCATGTGAAATGTATTGTCAATCAGTGTTGCTTCCTAAGTGGACAGTTTGATTTCACAGAAGTGTGATTGACTTGGAGTTACATTGTGTTGTTTAAGTGTTCCCTTATATTTTTGAGCAGTGTATATAATATAACTAAAATTAGCTAAACTTTTAAGAGATCAAATTTTTAGTTCATAAATACTTTGCTACAATGTCACACTTAGCTACCCACCTCGTTCCTTTCTGTATGCATGAGCACCATCATGCTTTTGGGATACGTGTATTTTCAGATCCCACAATGATTCTTTAGTTGTGGACCCTACATCACCGCACTCCCTCTCCCTGTGTTTTATCAGTTTCTTTCTGAAAATATTGTGAACTCCATGACAGTAGCTAAAGCAAGGGGCTATAGCAGCACACAAGTAGGCTACAAATGCATGCTGGGCCTGGCATGCCCTGAGTCCGTGAAGTGAGCACTATTGGAGCGGTACTGGAATGAAATTGGAGCAGCTGAGAAGGCCAACGCTCCAGTTTTTGGGAAACTCGCTCCGCGCTCCAGTCAAATTGGGCACACTCCGCACCTCGCTCACATACTCTGGTACAGTCTTCAACCATCATAGAGTACATAGCTACCCAGCAATGCCCTCTGTCTCATAGCACCTACAGCCCTACATATATCAACATGACATTATTACACTAAGGTTGTAGCTTTGCCTTGAGGACATAAGACTACAGCTACCGCGGGGTAGGGGGGAGTGCTTAGGTGGCAAACGGAGAGGTAGAATACAAGCGGTTAAGGCTAAGGGTTAGATCTTAGGGTGTTAGACTAGGGTCAGGGGAGAGGTAGAAAGCAGGGCTTATGGTTCAGGGGTAAGGGTTGAAGGTTAGATAGGGGTCTTACCAGCAGATGTCTGCTTGAACTTCTCGCTCTTCTTCTTCCTCCATTTCCACGGTTTGAACAGACGCCCCAGGGTGGCAAACTTGCTCCGCCTGCGAATGGGAGGGGTGTGTGTGCCAGGGACAAGCGAATCAGATCGCATCGCTGCCAGTCGCTCCACCTCCTCAACTGAGAGAGAGGAGAAGAGAAGAAAAGATGAAGAAGAAGAGAGGAGAGACGATGAAGAAGAGAGGAGAGACGAAGGGGAGACGAGAGACGAAGGGGAGACGAGAGATGAAGAAGAGAGGAGAGACGAAGAAGAGAGGAGAGACGAAGAAGAGAGGAGAGACGAAGAAGAGACGAGAGACGAGAGACAGAAGAGACGAGAGATGAAGGGGAGACGAGAGATGAAGAAGAGACGAGAGACGAAGAGAGGAGAGACGAGAGACGAAGAGAGGAGAGACGAGAGACGAAGAGAGGAGAGACGAGAGACGAAGAAGAGACGAGAGACGAAGAAGAGACGAGAGACGAAGAAGAGACGAGAGACGAAGAGAGGAGAGACGAAGAGAGGAGAGACGAGAGATGAAGAGAGGAGAGACGAGAGATGAAGAGAGGAGAGACGAGAGATGAAGAGAGGAGAGACGAAGGAGAGAGGAGAGATGAGATGAAGAAGAGACGAGAGACGAGAGATGAAGAAGAGTCGAGAGATGAAGAAGAGACGAGAGATGAAGAAGAGACGAGAGACGAGAGATGAAGAGAGGAGAGACGAGAGATGAAGAGAGGAGAGACGAAGGAGAGAGGAGAGATGAGATGAAGAAGAGACGAGAGATGAAGGGGAGAGGGGGAGATGAAGGGGAGAGACGAAGGAGAGAGATGAAGAAGAGAGGGGGAGATGAAGGGGAGAGGGGGAGATGAAGGGGAGAGGAGAGACGAAGAAGAGACGAGAGATGAAGGGGAGACGAGAGATGAAGAAGAGACGAGAGATGAAGAAGAGACGAGAGATGAAGAAGAGACGAGAGATGAAGAAGAGACGAGAGATGAAGAAGAGACGAGAGATATGAAAAGAGGAGAGACGAAGGAGGGAGGAGAGAAGAAGGAGAGAGGAGAGACGAAGGAGAGAGATTAAGAAGAGAGGGGGAGATGAAGGGGAGAGGGGGAGAGGAGAGACGAAGGAGAGAGGAGAGACGAAGGAGAGAGGAGAGACGAAGGAAGACGAAGGAGAGACGAAGGAAGACGAAGGAGAGAGGAGAGATGAAGGAGAGAGGAGAGATGAGAGATCAAAAAGAGAGGAGAGATGAAGGAGAGACGAGAGATGAAGGAGAGATGAAGGAGAGACGAAGGAGAGAGGAGAGACGGAGAGAGGAGAGACGAAGGAGAGAGGGGGAGATGAAGGGGAGAGACGAAGGAGAGAGATGAAGAAGAGAGGGGGAGATGAAGGGGAGAGGGGGAGAGGGGAGATGAAGGAGAGAGGAGAGACGAAGGAGAGAGGGGGAGATGAAGGGGAGAGACGAAGGAGAGAGATGAAGAAGAGAGGGGGACATGAAGGGGAGAGGAGAGACGAAGAAGAGACGAGAGATGAAGGGGAGACGAGAGATGAAGAAGAGACGAGAGATGAAGAAGAGACGAGAGATATGAAGAGACGAGAGATACGAAGAGACGAGAGACGAAGCAGGGAGGAGAGAAGAAGGAGAGAGGAGAGATGAAGGGGAGAGACAAAGGAGAGAGATTAAGAAGAGAGGGGGAGAGACGAAGGAGAGAGGAGAGACGAAGAAGAAGAAGAGAGGAGAGACGAAGGGGAGAGGAGAGACGAAGGAGAGAGGAGAGACAAAGGAAGACGAAGGAGAGAGGAGAGATGAGAGATCAAAAAGAGAGGAGAGATGAAGGAGAGACGAGAGATGAAGGAGAGATGAAGGAGAGACGAAAGAGAGAGGAGAGACGAAGGAGAGAGGAGAGACGAAGGAGAGAGGAGAGATGAAGGGGAGAGACGAAGGAGAGAGATGAAGAAGAGAGGGGGACATGAAGGGGAGAGGAGAGACAAAGAAGAGACGAGAGACGAAGAAGAGACGAGAGATGAAGAAGAGACGAGAGATGAAGAAGAGACGAGAGATGAAGAAGAGACGAGAGATATGAAGACAGGAGAGATGAAGGAGGGAGGAGAGAAGAAGGAGAGAGGAGAGATGAAGGGGAGAGAGGAGAGATGAAGAGGAGAGACGAAGGAGAGAGATGAAGAAGAGAGTGGGACATGAAGGGGAGAGGAGAGACGAAGAAGAGACGAGAGATGAAGGGGAGACGAGAGATGAAGAAGAGACGAGAGATGAAGAAGAGACGAGAGATGAAGAAGAGACGAGAGATGAAGAAGAGACGAGAGATGAAGAAGAGACGAGAGATGAAGAAGAGACGAGAGATGAAGGAGAGAGGAGAGATGAAGGAGAGAGGAGAGATGAAGGGGAGAGACGAAGGAGAGAGGAGAGACGAAGGGGAGAGGAGAGACGAAGGGGAGAGGAGAGACGAAGGGGAGAGGAGAGACAAAGGGGAGAGGAGAGACAAAGGAAGACGAAGGAGAGAGGAGAGATGAGAGATCAAAAAGAGAGGAGAGATGAAGGAGAGACGAGAGATGAAGGAGAGACGAAGGAGAGAGGAGAGACGAAGGAGAGAGGAGAGACGGAGGAGAGACGATGAAGGGGAGAGACGAAGGAGAGAGATGAAGGAGAGAGGGGGACATGAAGGGGAGACGAGAGACGAAGAAGAGACGAGAGATGAAGAAGAGACGAGAGATGAAGAAGAGACGAGAGATGAAGAAGAGACGAGAGATGAAGAAGAGACGAGAGATGAAGAAGAGACGAGAGATGAAGAGAGGAGAGACGAGAGATGAAGAGAGGAGAGACGAGAGATGAAGAGAGGAGAGACGAGAGATGAAGAGAGGAGAGACGAGAGATGAAGAGAAGAGAGACGAGAGATGAAGAGAGACGAGAGATGGAGACGAGAGACGAGAGATGAAGAGAGGAGAGATGAAGAGAGGAGAGACGAAGGAGAGAGGAGAGATGAGATGAAGAAGAGACGAGAGATGAAGGGGAGAGGGGGAGATGAAGGGGAGAGACGAAGGAGAGAGATGAAGAAGAGAGGGGGAGATGAAGGGGAGAGGGGGAGAGGGGAGATGAAGGAGAGAGGAGAGACGAAGAAGAGACGAGAGATGAAGGGGAGACGAGAGATGAAGAAGAGACGAGAGATGAAGAAGAGACGAGAGATGAAGAAGAGACGAGAGATGAAGAAGAGACGAGAGATGAAGAAGAGACGAGAGATATGAAGAGAGGAGAGACGAAGGAGGGAGGAGAGATGAAGGGGAGAGACGAAGGAGAGAGATTAAGAAGAGAGGGTGAGATGAAGGGGAGAGGGGGAGAGGAGAGACGAAGGAGAGAGGAGAGACGAAGAAGAAGAAGAGAGGAGAGACGAAGGGGAGAGGAGAGACGAAGGGGAGAGGAGAGACGAAGGGGAGAGACAAAGGAAGACGAAGGAGAGAGGAGAGATGAAGGAGAGAGGAGAGATGAGAGATCAAAAAGAGAGGAGAGATGAAGGAGAGACGAGAGATGAAGGAGAGATGAAGGAGAGATGAAGGAGAGAGGAGAGACGAAGGAGAGAGGAGAGACGAAGGGGAGAGGGGGAGATGAAGGGGAGAGGGGGAGATGAAGGGGAGAGGGGGAGATGAAGGGGAGGGGAGAGATGAAGGGGAGAGGAGAGATGAAGGGGAGAGGAGAGATGAAGGGGAGAGGAGGAGATGAGGGGGAGATGAAGGGAGAGAAAACAGTCAATAACATAATCCATAAAACAGTAAAAGAATGAGATTCAAAGTATATGGTCACATACACATATTTAGCAGATGTTATTGCGGGTGTAGTGAAATGCTTGTGTTCCTAGCTCCAACAGTGCAGTAGTATCTAACACTTCACAACAATACACACAAATCTAAAAGAATGGAATAAAGAAATATATAACTATCAAGACGAGCAATGTCGGAGTGGCATTGACTAAAATACAGCAGAATAGAATACAGTATATACATATGAGATGTGTAAAGCAGTATGTAAACATTATTAAAGTGACTAGCGTTCCAATATTAAAAAGTGGCCAGTGATTCCACGTATATAGGGCAGCAGCCTCTAAGGTGCAGGGTTGAGTAACCGGGTGGTAGCTGGCTATTGATGGCTATTTAACAATCTGATGGCCTTGAGATTGAAGAACAGCTTTTGTCTCGGTCCCAGCTTTGATGCACCTGTACGGACCTCGCCTTCTGGGTGGTAGCGGGGTGAACAGGCCGTGGCTCGGGTGGTTGTTGTCCTTTGATCTTTTTTTGGCCTTCCTATGACATCAGGTGCTGTAAGTGTCCTGGAGGGCTGGCAGTGTTGTGGTGATGCGTTGTGCAGACTGTACCACCCTCTGGAGAGCCTTGGGGGCTTGGGGGCCAAGCCAAATGTCTTAGGGGCCAAGCCAAATTTCTTCAGTCTCCTGAGGTTGAAGAGGCGCTGTTGCGCCTTATTCACCACACTGTGTGGGTGGACCATTTCAGATCGTCAGTGATGTGTACGCCGAGGAACTTAAAGCTTTCCTTCTTCTCTACAGCGGCCCCGTCGATGTGGATAGGGGCGTGCTCCCCTCTGCTGTTTCCTGAAGTCCACGATCAGCTCGGTCGTTTTGTTGACATTGAGGGAGAGGTTATTTTCCTGGCACCACTTCGCCAGGGCCCTCACCTCCTCCCCATAGGCTGTCTCGTCATTGTTGGTAATCAGGCCTACTACTGTTGTGTCATCTGCAAACTTGATGATTGAGTTGGAGGCGTGCGTGGCCACACAGTCATGGGTGAACAGGGAGTACAGGAGGGGGTTGAGCACACACCCTTGTGGGTGCCCTGTCTTGAGGATAAGCGAAGTGGAGGTGTTTTCCTACCTTCACCACCTGGGGGTGGCCCGTCAGGAAGTCCAGGACCAGTTGCACAGGGCGGGGTTCAGACCCAGGGCCTTGAGCTCAGTGATGAGCTTGGAGGGTACTTTGGTGTTGAAGGCTGAGCTATAGTCAAGGAGCAATAGAACTGAATCCTTGTAATTAATACATAAGGAAGAAACCATGGTAATATAAACCATTACACAAGGAAGGATGAGAGTAAAAAAAAAAAAACTTGCTCTCTCACTCTCTTTCCTATTTTGTTGCCTTACAACCTGGAATTAAAATATATATATTTTTGGGGGCGGGGGTTGTATCATTTGATTTACACAACATCCCTTATTGTAATACAAGAAAGAAATAACACAAAAAAAAAACAGAAAACTTGAGCGTGCATAACTATTCACCCCCCCAAAGTCAATACTTTTGCAGCAATTACAGCTGCAAGTCTCTTGGGGTATGTCTCTATAAGCTTGGCACATCTAGCCACTGGGATTTTTGCCCATTCTTCAAGGCAAAACTGCTCCAGCTCCTTCAAGTTGCATGGATTCCGATGATGTACAGCAATCTTTAAGTCATACCACAGATTCTCAATTGGATTGAGGTCTGGGCTTTGACTAGGCCATTCCAAGATATTTAAAATGTTTCCCCTTAAAACCACTCAAGTGTTGCTTTAGCAGTATGCTTAGGGTCATTGTCCTGCTGGAAGGTGAATCTCCGTCCCAGTCTCAAATCTATGGAAGACTGAAACAGGTTCCCCTCAAGAATTTCCCTGTATTTAGCACCATCCATCATTCCTTCAATTCTGACCAGTTTCCCAGTCCCTGCCAATGAAAAACATCCAGACAGTATGATGGGGGGATGAATACTTTTGCAAGGCTCAATTTTCTCATCATTTTTCCATCTCCAAACTCCCCTCTCCTTCCCATAACACCGGTCTTCCTACCAGGCTGGACTGCTTGGAAAAAAGGCATGGTGCCCGGATCAGAGGGACAGGGGGAAAATATTTGAATTCAAATAAAAATACTAACTCAAACTCTTGCGCACACACACACACACACACACACACACACACACACACACACACACACACACTCCCAGCTCACCTTTTAGTCTGCACAAAGAGTAAGTGTGTGTGTGAGGGAGAGTGGGGCCGCAGGGGTTGGCGGGGGGAGCTATTTATAACTTGTCAGAAATGTCCAGATCAACTAGCCCATGTTTTTTAGCTTGGTTTTTTAGCCCATACATTTTGTTGTAATGTTTGAGTCACTCAAATATCACATGAATGCACGTTGGCAAAATGTATAGAATTGCAAAAAAAATTGCTTTAAAACTGCTACATTTTCTGCACCTCATGACAATGTGTGAAATAAGCTTTAAAACCTACAACAACAAAAACTATCCGCCAAGAAGAGGTGTGTGAACAGTTTGTGTCATGAACAGTGCTTGTGCCCTTAGAAATAGACATGGTGTGCACGTGCAGTGAGGGCGCAGGATGTTCCCCAATGCTGGAAGGGGGGCCTGGGTGAAGTTTGGGAACCCCTTATGCCATTTTACCCTGACCTCACATCCCACCTCATCAGGAGGGAACAAAATTCAAAAACAAATTCAACATTGTTGCATAATAAAATAGTAGTAACAGCCTAAGTGCAAAGGAGAGGAGACAGACCTATTAACCGAATTGACTATGGAATTCATTTCAATTATTCTTTTCATATGCACTTGTGATAGTAAATAGAAGGGTACATCTCAGGCTTGTAGCCTACTGGAGCCAGGGGCTGATTGAACAACTCCATCACAACCACACTCAAAACACAGCATAAGATTAAAAAATACTATTCCAATGCTATACTGCCTAGATAGATGTTCAATCGCCTAATGCTTAAAAAACACCATATACTAGTACATCCACAGAAATATTCTGACTCAGAGTAGTATTATTTAGTATTATGATTTGAAAAGTCCTCAGCAGCCTGTCCACAGAGAAAAACAGCCCGCTGTGGGGCAGGCAAAGGCAGGCGAGCAAGCCAAGGGAGCCGTCGCTTGGAGGAGCTGCGCCAACATTAAATGGGAGATGATCAAAAACATATCCTACTGGGCACACACTGGTTGAATCAACGTTGTTTCACGTAATTTCAATTCAATCAGGTGGAAACAACGTGAAATAGACTTTGAACTGATGTCTGGGCCCAGTGGGCTCTTCCTGCTGCTGTGAACCTCAACCCTCCTCTCCACTCACCTTCATGTGGGTCTGCGCCGCGGCAGTTGCTGCATATGTGCTTGATCTCCTTTCCGATCTGGCAGTGGATCATGAAAGGCATATTGTTGTTGTTTGCCGCGGGTTGCTGCTGCTGTTGCTTGCCGCTACCGCTGCGATTCTTGGACGTCTTCCGAAGCAGGCAAAACGCTCTCCTCTTCGGTGGCTTCTCCTCGGTAACGGCTGGGAGTGGGGAGGGAGCATCGTTCCTAGACCCAAACGCGTACCAGGAGCTCATAACGGCGTATGCAGGAACCGCAATGGTTAGGCAAAGCAGGGATATGGGTGTGTATCCGCTGATCCTGATTCCCCTCTTGCTCTCAGATATGCAGTCAGAGGGGCTTTAAACGGTCTTTACGCTCTAGTCTACGGTCTACTCCAATGCTGATGACCTTTGCAGACCTAAAATAACTGCCCGCCAATCCCTAGCTTTGTGCATGGGGGCCAACGACTTCAGAGTTAGGGCTACGAAAATTCGTCAATCTTTGTATTATATGGATCTGTTTATTTCCAGTTATTCGGAGGTTCTCCATTTATTTAGGGGTCCAATCCCTGTTTATATATCCTTGTACGTCATCACTTTTGAATCTGCCTCTCAACTGCATGGGCGGGGTTTGCGGTCTCCATAAATACTGGTTTCCACTAGTTACCACAGACACAAAGTCTATATCGTAAAAATTCATGAAAACAAAAAGTAGCTTTTTGGTCTTAATTTAAGGTTAGGGTAAGGCATAAGGTTAGCAGTGTGTTAATTAATGTTTAAGGTTAAGAGTATGATTAGGTTTAAAAGACAAATTTAAGAAGATAAATGGGCGGGGTTTATGACTTTGTGGTTGTGGTAAATATTGACGACCCAAAAGAATCTCCACCCACTACTGAGAACTGACCTTGTTATTCTGTAGCTACAGCCAGCCTACACAATATTCAATATGAAAATCACTATAACCAGCAAAAGCTCTGATGTGAAATAAAATCTTAACAACAGTGGAGGCATACCTATAAGGTCATAAACATATAGCCTATAGGCCCCTCAAACTCAACTCTGGACCTCCAAGCCAGTTCCACTGCATTTTTCCATTGTTCCTCCCTAATCAGGGACTGGTTTAGGTGGATGCAATTAATGATCAGTTACAACAGAAGACCAGCAAGCTCCGGGCCTCGTAGGGTAAAAGTTGAATCAAATGAAATACCCCTGCTATATGCCTAACACTAAATGCACAGACCCATATTCACTACACCGGCATAGCGGCCTGAACTGCCAAATGGAAGATTTTAACACACACACACACTAAATTACTTTATTAGCCCACTAGGGAGCAAGAAATGCCATACTGCCAAGCTAATGAGACGAAATAAGACTCCAGCCACCCTCGTCATAGACTGTTCTCTCTGCTACCACACAGCAAGCGGTACCAGAGCGCCAAGTCTAGGTCCAAGAGGCTTCTAAACAGCGTCTACCTCCAAGCCATAAGACTCCTGAACATCTAATCAAATGGCTACCCAGACTATTTGCATTGTGTGTTTGAGAGAAAAGAGAGAGAGACACAGACAGACAGAGTTAGAGGAAAATAGAGAGAAAGAGTGTAGGGAAAAAAACAAATTCTGCAGAAATATCATGTATGATTCATCCTTCAATCATTCTCTCTATTCCTTTCTTACAGAGAAGATGGAGAGAGAAGAGGAGAGGAAGAGGATGGTGCAACATGGATGATTAATCAGCTATTGATATAGCGAAGACCATTTGCAGGTAATAATTGCAACGTATACATCCAATACATATCACCATACAGGAAAATATTATCCAATCTGACTTACACACCATAGTATCTTGTGATGCTGTAGCCCTGGTTGATACTAAAGCAGGGATGGGCCACTCCAGTCCTCGGGGGCCTGATTGGTGTCACACTTTTGCCCCAGCCCCAGCGAACACACCTGACTCAATAATAAACTAATCATGATCTTCAGTTTAGAATGCAATTTGTTTAATCAGCTGTGTTTGCAAGGGATGGGGAAAGGAGTTTCCCATCCTTGTGCTAGAGGTTTATTTATCATGAGAGCGGTAGGTCCACCAGTATTAGTTTATTTATGCAGCGCTACCGCCCCCTGCTGACAGATATATAAATCACTTATTAGAGCAGTAGTTTCCTGTTATCAACAGCAAGTAGCGATAGCTAATAAGAGCTGGAAGTTACAATCACGGTAGTGGCTCATTCTGCAGTACAGAGGTAGCAATACATTGACAATGCAGCCTCTCTAACACACATGAATATGCAAACGAGCGCATACACAGATACTTAATCGCTCTCTCTCTCTCATTTAAATTTAAGGGACTTTATTGGCATGGGAAACATATGTTTAAATAAACAATAAAACATTAACAGTAAACATTATACTCACAAAAGTTAAAAAATAATAAAGACATTTAAAATCGAGCACAATATGTGCAAGTATGTGCTGTATGTGTGTGTGTGTGTGTGCGTGTGTGTGTGTGCGATTACATAACAACATGTTAAAAAGTCCCCCCTTCTGACTGATGCTGATTAACTGTGTAGATTGTATAAGCAGACTGTAGATTGTAGAAGCAGACTGTAGATTGTAGAAGCAGACTGTAGATTATAGAAGCAGACTGTAGATTGTAGAAGCAGACTGTAGATTATAGAAGCAGACTGTAGATTGTAGAAGCAGACTGTAGATTGTAGAAGCAGACTGTAGATTGTAGAAGCAGACTGTAGATTATAGAAGCAGACTGTAGATTGTAGAAGCAGACTGTAGATTGTAGAAGCAGACTGTAGATTGTAGAAGCAGACTGTAGATTATAGAAGCAGACTGTAGATTGTAGAAGCAGACTGTAGATTGTAGAAGAAGAAGCCGTTAACCCAGCAACCACACCAATCTGCAGCGCTCAATACAACTGGGTTGGGGCTATATGACATCCTCATCATCTTCACCGCCATCTCTCTCCCGTTTCCATCGATGGCTCTGGATAACATCACTGTGTGTGTAGTGCAAGTAGGTTGCATAGTGACACACACATCACTTGTTAGTGCAAGGGCAGCTCATGGGAAGTCAAATCTACTGCTAGAGTAGAAAGTGGTAGAGAAGGAAAGTGATTTTGCTTATAACAGATGTCTATGTCATTTCATTACAAGGCCTGCAAAATACACATTTCATTTGCTCCAAATATTTGCTGACTGGTTATGAACTTGTTATTATAAATGAGACATAGATGGGACAGGGAAATTGACCCCAGGACACAACATACAGTAACGTTCTTGTAAGTCTCTTAAAATGACAATCCAAATGAAACAGTCAATACAATGCTCTCTCATCCATCATGTCAAGTCCATCGTACGAATGCCTGAGAGTCATCTGTCTGGTTTAAGCGTAAGCCTTCTCCCTCCTGTAAATGTGTTTAACCTCTGTTGGGCTACCTGTTATATTATTACTGAAAGGTCTATCTTTTTCCAATTTTCATGGATGTATTTCAGGATAATGTTTTGTGGATAGACACACACATCTGACGCAATTACGGATGATTTTATTTCTGGGTTTCCGAGAAAATTTCAAGCTGATGCGACACCTTAATCTGCGAGACAACGCACCATAATTGGGGTGAGTTTAATGAAAGGGACATGAGATTGAACGCATTGGGATGAACAGCGTAGAAGTTGACTGTATTTAGGACAGCATGGGAATCGATAGGAATCAATAGAAAGTGAATGTAATGTTTCATTTAGCCTATCCAATGACTTAATGAACATAGGACATAACAAGATCTCTCTCTCTCTTTCTCTCTCACGCACACTCACACACACTCTCGCACACTCACGCACACACACACACACACGCACTCACACACCCACAAGTATGTTGGTTATATTGATTTATTTCGTTACTGTTTATGTCCTCTAGTCTCTGTTCAGGCTCTCTGACTCAGTGTGGCTTCTCTCAAGTGACAGGCACACCTGTGGCATGAAGGAAGAGGGGGTGTTGTACTGGACTGAGTGGGTATGCAATTCGTGTGTGGCTAATGATGTGTGTGTGTGTGCGTGTGTGTGGCTAGTGGTGTGTGTGTGTATGTGTTTGTGTGTGTGTGTGTGTGTGTGTGTGTGTGGCCCCAGACGTGACAGACACACTCAGGCATGAGGTCTATTTGCTTCCAGCAGCTCACAGAACAGGACCCTGCCAACCCCATCTGCCCCACTGAGCTACTCATCTGTGCTTTTGTGTGTGTGTGTGAGTGTGTGTGAAAGTATATGTGTGTTTGTGCTGTATCCTTGCTGCTCCTCTCAGCTCTCTTCTCTGTGTGTCGTGTCTCATTAGTGCTGGCTGTGCCGAGTGATGAGTCATTGCAGTTCTTTCCTCCCTGACCATAGTAAGGGTCAAGACAGAGAGACAAGCCTCACACACTGCTGCCTCAGAACAGCTTACCTCATACTGGACATAACCTAGTAGATATGTGCCTCTCGCAATTAACGTTATAACCACTCACACATAAAACACGTATTGCCAACCATAGACTGTCTTGAAAACCCCAAACCCACTGTATTATCAGTCCATATATCTAACAAGCCAATAATAAACCATTAGCACAGTAACTGTGTGCTGATCCCAGAATAATGACAGCACAGTAACTGTGTGCTGATCCCAGAATAATGACAGCACAGTAGTAGATGGGTTACAGTACTGTTAAGTTGGTCATTCTCTGATGACTCAATGTGTAAATCTGTCTGTGACAGTACTGTATGTCTGAGGGCCTGTATTTTATTTAGTTAAGAACAAATTCTTATTTACAATGACGGCCTAGGAACAGTGGGTTAACTGCCTTGTTCAGGGGCAGAACGACAGATTTTTACCTTGTCAGCTCAGGGATTCGATCTAGCAACCTTTCGGTTACTGACCCAACACTCTAACCACTAGGCTACCTGCCGCCCCATGATGTGTAGTAAGCACAGTCTGCCACACGTATAGGTCCTGTTTCTGTCTTGTCTAAATGGATGTTTTAGAGACTGGGGAGATTGCATGAGGAATGCTGTTAGCTAATTATAGACTGCTGTATTGCATTCCTTTCGCTCAATAGGAACTACAAATACCCAGAAGAGGGGAGTGTTTGACCCTGCACTGACCTTGTAAGTTATGTGTGTGTGCGCGTGCAAATGGTGCAGTGAGTGGTCAGGAGGTATTGATCAGTGCAGCTCATGTGATGACTGTAAGTGAGTCAGACTCCTGTGTTACCCTGTAGGTTTGTCTGTGCCAACACCAAGATCAATAGCGGCACCAATGTGTTGCCTCTGTTGCCAGACACACCAGTTATGCCAGCTACCTCTCTCCCAGAGCAAGCTCTTCCATTAAACAGGAAGAAACAGTATCCTTTACACATCATCAATTATATATATATTTTTAACTAGGCAAGTCAGTTAAGAACAAATTCTTATTTACAATGACGGCCTAGGAACAGTGGGTTAACTGCCTTGTCAGGGGCAGAACGACAGATTTTTTACCTTGGCAGCTCGGGGATTTCGGTGAACGCTCTATACACCAGAACTAACATTGACTCATATCAAGCTTTATTGGTCAGAGATGTCAGTACTTCATGTCCACAGGGCATTTGGTCTGGCTTTTGTTCCAGACCAAATACTCTCTGTTCATCTCCTCCAAGTCATAAATCAGGCCAAGGAGATTCATCTTCTTACTGACTAACATGTTGGGGCTCATTTAGGCTCTAAGATGAGCGCATGGTGCTAGGCAGAGGTTACAGTATATAGGTTATAGTTCTCACTGCTTTGTTTCTAAGACAGAGCGAGACAGTGAGAGAGAGAGAGAGAGAGAGGGAGAGAGAACTAGAACTATCTGTTTGAAGTGCAAAACAGGCTCACTCTCTTTCTCTCCCCCCTCCTTTACTTAAAAAAACAGAAATAAAAGTGCTGACAATGACATGGCAGGATGACAGACCAGTAAGTGATCACTAAGTCATGAAGAGGACATGGACAGGACACACACACACTCCCAACTTAGCTCAGTGTTGCTGAGTAAAACCCGCTAACCTGTTCTCTCACGCCACCTTATTTACTGCAGACTATAAATCGGTTGAGGAGGAAGTGTTTAGGGTCTAATTGGCTCAGTATCAGGGACATGGTCCTCTCCTCCTCTCTTCCTGTTGTATTTTTCTGATTCGTTTCCAGTGTTAACACTGCTCTTCTTTATCAGACAGCAGTGGCTAAGGGAGGGAAATTATGAAAAAGAAAAAGGCAGAACAGATCGGAGAACTAGCTGTTGAGTTGTTCTGTAGCCTCAATAGTTTCCCCAGCGGATAATGCATTGTGTACTAAGCATGTCTACCACTATTCAAAGAAACAAATACATGCACCAATGCAAATTTCATCTTCGTAACATCTTTATAACACAAAAATCCAAAACATTTTGTAAAAAACAATTGGCAGAAAAGCTAATCCATGTTTTTGTCACTTTAAGATTAGATTAGTGTAATGCTCTTCTCTCCAGCTACCTGGATAATGCGCTATATATACTTCAGCTAGTGCAAAATACGGCTGCTAGAAACTAAACTAGAACCCAAAAATGTGATCATATTTCTCCATTGCTAGAATATCTACACTGGCTTCCTGTTAAGCCTATGGCTGATTTCCCGGTTTTACTGTTAACCTACAAAGCATGACGTGGACTTGCTCCTATTTATCTCTCTGATTTGGTCCTGCCGTACATACCTACACGTACGCTACGGTCACAAAACGCAGGCCTCCTTATTGTTCCTAGAATTTCTAGGCAAACAGCTGGAAGCAAGACTTTCTCCTACAGAGCTCCTCTTCTATGGAATGGTCTACCGATCCATGTGAAACCTTTAAGTTCTTCATCAAGACTCGTCTCTTCAGCAGGCCCAGGGGTGTGAAGGTGAACGGCAAAGCACTGGAGTGACTCAGCACCCTTGCTGTCTGCCTCTGACTCTATTACGGGGGCTGAGTCACTGGCTTGCTCGCGTTCTCCCATGCCATCTCTAGGAGGGTACATCACATTATCCCAGGCTTTTTCACTATACTCGACTTGAGTGGGTGTCACGGCCGTCGACAGAAGTGGACCAAGGCGCAGCGAGGTATCCAGTATACATACTTTATTATATACGTAACTGGTAAAAATAAAGAACAAGCGAAGATCGTAACACCGGTGTGGCTACAAAGTGCACACACCACTGAACATACTAATACAAACAACAACGAACCGACCGTAACGCAGGTGTAGCACACACAGGTACCCACACACAAAACAATGACCCACACCGCAAGTGGGGAAAAGAACAAACATATATATGGTCCCCAATTAGAGGTAACGACACTCAGCTGCCTCTAATTGGGAACCATCAACAAACCAAACCTAGAAAATAAAACATAGAACAAAAAACACCCCTGCTCACGTCCTGACCAAAACCACCATAGAGCAGCCAAAAGGGCTATCTATGGCCAGGACGTGACAGTACCCCCCCCCCAAAGGCGCGGACTCCGACCGCGCCCAAAAGTCACTGGGAGGGGTCTCTCGGGTGAGTCCTTGCCTTTGGCGGTGGCTCCGGTGCGGGTCGTACCGGCCCGAGAAGCAAGAACAGTACGTACCAGGCTAGGACATCATCTTAGAGGCCTGGTGCGTGGAGCAGGGACAGGACGTGCCGGTCTCTCGATGCGCACAGGGGACCTGATGCGTGGAGTGGGAACAGGCCGTGCCGAGCTCTGAAGGCGCACAGGGGACCTGATGCGTGGAGCAGGGACAGGCCGTGCCGGGCTCTGAAGGCGCACAGGGGACCTGGTGCGTGGAGCAGGGACAGGACGTGCCGGGCTCGATGCGCTGGGGACCTGATGCGTTGAGCAGGGACAGGCCTCGCCCGGGCTCTGAAGGCGCTGGGGACCTGGTGCGTGGAGCAGGGACAGGGCGTGCCGGGCTCTCGATGCGCTGGGGACCTGATGCGTGGAGCAGGGACAGGCAGCGCCAAGGCTCTGAAGGCGCTGGGGACCTAGTGCGTGGAGCAGGGACAGGCCTCACCGGGCTCTCGATGCGCACAGGGGACCTGATGCGTGGAGCAGGGACAGGCCGTGCCAGGCTCTGAAGGCACACAGGGGACCTGGTGCGTGGAGCAGGGACAGGACGTGCCGGGCTCTGAAGGCGCACAGGGGACCTGGTGCGTGGAGCAGGGACAGGACGTGCCGGGCTCTCGATGCGCACAGGGGACCTGATGCGTGGAGCAGGGACAGGCCTCGCCGGGCTCTGAAGGCGCACAGGGGACCTGATGCGTGGAACGGGAACAGGCCGTGCCGAGCTCTGCAGCCGCACAGGGAGCCTGGTGCGTGGAGCAGGGACAGGCCTCGCCGGGCTCTGAAGGCGCAGAGGGGACCTGGTGCGGGGAGCAGGAACGGGCCGTGCTGGACTCACGATGCGCACTGGGACTCTGGTGTGGGGAGCAGGAACGGGCCGTGCTGGACTCAGGAAGCGCACTGGGACTCTGGTGCGGGGAGCGGGAACGGGCCGTGCTGGACTCACGATGCGCACAGGGATTCTGGTGCGGGGAGCGGGAACAGGCCGTGCTGGGCTCACGATGCGCACTGGGACTCTGGTGCGGGGAGCGGGAACAGGCTGTGCTGGGCTCACGAGGCGCACTGGGACTCTGGTGCGGGGAGCGGGAACAGGCTGTGCTGGGCTCACGATGCGCACTGGGATTCTGCCGCGGGGAGCAGGAACAGGCCGTGCTGGGCCAGGGACAGGACATGCTGGGCCCACGACGCGCATAGCGATCCTGGAGCGTGAAACAGGGACAGGACGTGCTGGACCCACGACGTGCACAGGGATCCTGGTGCGTGGAACAGGGACAGGACGTGCTGGGCCCTGAAGGCGCACAGGGGACCTGATGCGTGGAGCGGGAACAGGCCGTGCTGGGCTCTGATGGCGCACAGGGGACCTGATGCGTGGAGCAGGGACAGGCCGCGCCGGGCTCTTGATGCGCACAGGGGACCTGATGCGCTGAGCCGGCACCACTCTTCCAGGCTGCACACTCACCCTAGCCCGACAGATGAGGGGAGCTGGAATGTCGCGCACCGGCCTATGAACGCACACTCGAGACACCGTGCGCATTACTGCATAGCACGGTGTCTTACCAGTGCGACGCTCCCTCCATAAAGCACGAGGAGTTGGCTCAGGAGTCCACCCTGAACCGGCCAACCTCCCCGTGTGCACCCCCCCCAAAAGAAATTTGGGGCTGCCTCTCGGGCTTCCTCGCCAGGCGTGTCCCAGCATATCTCTCCTTATCAAAGCTCCGCTCTGCTCTCGCTGCTTCCATCTCCTCCTTGGGGCAACGATGCTTCTCAGTCTTCTTCCAGGGTCCCTCTCCAGCCAGGATTTCCTCCTATGTCCAGAAATCCTGGCTCTTTCGCTGCTTGGTCCTGTTTTGGTGGGTCATTCTATCACGGCCGTCGACAGAAGTGGACCAAGGCGCAGCGAGGTATCCAGTATACATACTTTATTATATACGTAACAGGTAAAAATAAAGAATAAGCGAAGATCGTAACACCGGTGTGGCTACAACGTGCACACACCACTGAACATACTAATACTAACAACAACGAACCGACCGTAACGCAGGTGTAGCACACACAGGTACCCACACACAAAACAATGACCCACACCGCAAGTGGGGAAAAGAACAAACATATATATGGTCCCCAATTAGAGGTAACGACACTCAGCTGCCTCTAATTGGGAACCATCAACAAACCAAACCTAGAAAATAAAACATAGAACAAAAAACACCCCTGCTCACGTCCTGACCAAAACCACCATAGAGCAGCCAAAAGGGCTATCTATGGCCAGGACGTTACAGTGGGTTGAGTCACTGACGTAATCTTCCAGTTTGGTTTTGCACCCCGTCGGACTCGTGCGGTGGGGATCTTTGTGGGCTATACTTTGTCTCAGGACCTGGTCATTTCCCTTTGGCAAAGTGGGTGGGGTTATACACCAAGTGCACAAAACATTAAGAATACCTTTCTAATATTGCGTTGAACCCCCTTTTACCCTCAGAACAGCCTCCAATTGTCAGGGCATGGACTCTACAAGGTGTCGAAAGCGTTCCACAGGGATGCTGGCCTATGTTGACTCCAATGCTTCCTACAGTTGTCAAGTTGGCTGAATGTCCTTTGGGTGGTGGACCATTCTTGATAAACACGGGAAACTGTTGAGCGTGAAAGACCCAGCAGCATTGCAGTTCTTGACACAAACCGGTGCGCCTAGCACCTACTACCATACCCCGTTCAAAGGCACTTAAATCTTTTGTCTTGCCCATTCACCCTCCGAATGGCACACATACACAATCCATGTCTCAATTGTCTTAAGGCTTACAAATCCTTCTTTAACCTGTCTCATCCCGTTCATTTACACTGATTTAAGTAGTTTTAACAAGTGACATCAACAATGGATCATAGCTTTCACCTGGATTCACCTGGTCAGTCTATGTCATGAAAAGAGTTCATAATGTTTTGTACACCCCCTCTGTCTCAGTCCAGTATTTATTCTGCTGTGGGGCTAGGGTCTGTCCTATTGGGTGTCCTGTGTGATCTCAAACTCTCCTGTCCTATTGGGTGTCCTGTGTGATCTCAAACTCTCCTGTCCTATTGGGTGTCCTGTGTGATCTCAAACTCTCCTGTCCTATCTGGTGTCCTGTGTGATCTCAAACTCTCCTGTCCTATCTGGTGTCCTGTGTGATCTCAAACTCTCCTGTCCTATCTGGTGTCCTGTGTGATCTCAAACTCTCCTGTCCTATCTGGTGTCCTGTGTGATCTCAAACTCTCCTGTCCTATCTGGTGTCCCGTATTATCTTAAAAATGCTCCATCTAATATTCCTGTCTCTCTTTCTCTCTCTCTCTTTCTCTCCCTCTGCATGTCTCCTTTCCCGGAGGACCTGAGCGCTAGGACCATTCCTCAGGACTACCTGGCCCGATGACTCCTAGCTGTCCCTGTCCCTGTCCCCAGTCCACCCGGTTGTGCTGCCGATCTCTCTCTCTCTCTGGACCTCTTAATGCTTGGCCATGAAAAGCCAACTGACATTTACTCCTGAGTTGTTATACTATTGCACCCTATACAAGTACTGTGGGTATTATCTGACCCTGCTGGTTATCTATGAACATTTAAACGTCTTGAACAGCATTGATTTCTCTGTGGGGTTTTAGGATGGCTATCTGTATAGCCCTTTGTGACAACTGCTGTTGTAAAATGGGCTTTATAAAATACGTGATTGATTGGTTGAAATGCACACACACATGGTTTATCTTTCACTCTCTGCTTTTCATTCATCTTGTGTTGACTCCACCACCCCAGACAATAAGTAACAGCTGACTGTGATGCTGCTAAAAGTAACAATAGAGAAGAATGGAGCAGGGAGAAAATGGAAAATCCTCATCAAAATCTCCCCTCTCTCTCTCTTCACTGGCCTCACTCTCTTTGCTGGCCTCTCTCTCTCTCTTCACTAGCTTCTCTTTTCACTGGCCCATCTCTCTCTTCACTGGCCTCTCTCTCTCTCTCTCTACTGGACTCTCTCTCTTCACTGGCCTATCTCTCTCTTCACTGGCCTCTCTCTCTTCACTGGCCTCTCTCTCTCTACTGGCCTCTCTCTCTCTCTCTTCACTGACCTCTCTCTTTCTTCACTGGCCTCTCTCTCTCTTTCTTCACTGGCCTCTCTCTCGCTTTCTTCACTGGCCTCTCTCTCGCTTTCTTCACTGGCCTCTCTCTCTCTTTCTTCACTGGCCTCTCTCTCTCTCTTCACTGGCCTCTCTCTCTCTCTATATATATATATTTTTTTCCTCTGGCCAGACTCTCCGTTGTGCTGAAGTAAATTCAAAGTGGCAGGACAGCACAGCCTGTGGGATGTGTGTGTGTGTCTGTGTGTGTATCATTGTGATTGGCCATGGCACTATTCCATGGCGATGAGTAACACCATCTCTCTAACCATTTTTATGCCCCTCTTTCTCGTTCCTCCTCCTCTGCCGACATCTGTGATGACGTCTGCTCCAGGGAGCAGCCAGTCACCAGCGGCGGTATATCACAATTATGTCATACTCTGATGTGTTGTAACGGCATAGCTAACCCCAAGGAGAGTCACTGCTTTCTAGTGGCCACATCCCCTGACATAACTAACTCCCAGAGTTATGCCTTGTCATGTCACATTGTTGGGATACACTACTGACCCTGTCATCCAAGACCTAGGCTCCAAACTATCTAACAATTGAACTAAACTTTCATCTCTGAGTCAGCTGAGCTCTGAGTTTTCTCTTGAGTACAAACACTGTCTTGTTAAAACTGACTCTGTGTCTGCAGTAAGTCTGGACCCCCTGGCTGGAGAGGAAGAGTGTGATTTCCTCCTTCTTTGTATTGTTGAGATGAGCAGCAGTGATAGAGAGGCTAGTGAATAGGCTTCTCTTCTCCTCTCCTCTGCACTGCAGACCAGTCTGACAGTCCCTGTGGTTTTATATTCTACACAGGTAGCTCCCCCTGATACATCCTCCTCAAGGTCTGGCTAATGTTTTCAGTGTGTGTGTGTGTGTGTGTGTGTGTGTGTGTGTGTGTGTGTGTGTGTGTGTGAGAGAGAGAGAGAGAGAGAGACAGAGAGACAGAGAGAGAGAGACAAAAAAGGATGGAGAGTGTTTGTGTGCGTGCAGGTACCCATGTATGTTTGTGCCCGGGTGCATATATAAAAGTATCTATTCATCCTTTTAAGAGTGTGTGTCTCGTAACAAGCACATACTCAGACAGAGTATGGCATTGAAGCACCCAGTCAGCATGTTAACACTTATCAGCTTATTGTGATGAAGAGTTCTTGTTCAGTGAGGTCTAATTCGGCCCTGGTCAACAATCAACACAGTGGGAGAGCGACAGAGAGAGCCTCTCTCTCTATCCGTTGCTGTCTAGTTAAAAGACCCCTCTCTGTCTGTTTCTCTTTCCCTCTGTCTGTCTGTCTATCTGTCTGTCTTTGTCCATCTGTCTCTCTTCCTCTATTTCTCTCTCCCTCTCTGTCTCTGTCTATTCTTTCTCCATGTCTGACTGGCTGTCACTCACTCTCTCTACCTCTCTCTCTCTGTCACTCTCTCTTTACTTCTCCCCCTTCTCGCTCTCTGTACCACCTCTCCCATTCAGGGCTCTCACAGTGGGCTGTCTGTTTTGGCAGGGTGAAGAGAAGAGCAGAGCAGGGTAATGAATGTGTTGGGGGAGATCTTGGTCTTTGTGAACAGAACAGCACTAAGCCCTGACCCAGATGACCTGATTTACCATTTACAATTGCGCGCACGCACACACGCACACACACAGCTGCGTTCAGAATCGGTCTGGGTGGGTGGGGGAAGGAAGGAACACGGGAACATTCAGCAGAGGAATGTCAATCCAGAACAGAACATTTAGAATTTCAAACCAGAACAGAACATTTAGAATGTCAATCAAGAACAGAACATTTAGAATGTCAATCCTGAACAGAACATTTAGAATGCCAATCCAGAACATAACATTTTATTTTACCTTTATTTAACTTACCTTGCCGACTCGGGGATTCAATCTTGCAACCTTTCGGTTACTAGTCCAACGCTCTAACCACTAGGCTACCTGCCACCCCATTTAGAATTTCAATCCAGAACATAACATTTAGAATGTCAATCCAGAACAGAACATTTAGAATGCCATGCCAGAACGGAACATTTAGAATGTCAATCCAGAACAGAACATTTAGAATTTCAATCCAGAACAGAACATTTAGAATGCCAATCCAGAACAGAACATTTTGAATGTCAATCCAGAACAGAACATTTAGAATGCCAATCCAGAACAGAACATAGAGAGAGCGAGGAAGGGGAGGATGAGGAGAGGTTAAGGAGATCAAGAAAAAGATAATGATAAGACAACTGCCAAACTGAAGGATATAATATTGATGTGTACAGTCTGGCAGCAAGACATGTGACAAAGGAAAGGCCCTGCTATGGCTGTGACAATCTCTGAGCTGTGATGTCACACATCAAACCAATGTACAGTACATACCCAATTTATTCTAAAGACCACCAAAGCCCCAACAGGTACCATATTTAGACAGAACCTTCCTTTAAATATGTGCCATGTTTGCCACCAAGCAGTGTACACTCTTAGAAACAAAGGTGGTATCTAGAACCTTAAAGGGTTTCTTCGGCTGTCCCCACAGGAGCACCCTTTAAATAACCGTTTTTGGTTGCAGGTGAACCCAATTGGTTCCAGGTAAAAACCCTTTTGGGTTCTACATGGAACCTAAAATGGTTCTACTTGGAACCAAAAAGGGTTCTCCTATGGGGACAGCCAAAGAACCCTTTTGGAACCCTTTTTCTAAGAGTGTAGGGACTCCTTTGGGATGCGTTATGTGTTGGTACTATTAATGCTCCTGCATCTGTGAGTGCACACTATGTGGAGGAGGGTTAAAGCGTTGTGTGGGTGTCTGTGAGAGACTAGTGTAGAGAATGCCCCCTTCTGAGGCCGCTACAGGACACTATTTCACTCGCTGTGTTGTTTATGTGCGCACTTGTTCATGTTGAACTGATGCTGTTGAGTCTAGGGGTGTGTTTGTAAAATTCACCCTGACAACCTACTACAATTTCACAGCACTCTGGGTTGAGAGTGCTAGAGCGCAAAATATTTGAGGAATTGTTATAGCCTTTTTGGGGGCCATAAGAGAGATTTGTTTGGTAGGTCCCACACCATACAGGTACAATCCAAGATGGCGTAGCAGTCAGACGTCTTTTGTCCTCGTCCTGTCGTGTCCAGTGTATATATCTTTTTATATATTATTTTCTAAAATTTAACTTCAAAACACTCTCCTGCAACCCGCCTCACCCAATGTGGTACGGATCAGGTTTTTTTTCAAGTATTATCCACCTCGAATCCGGAATAGTATTTTAGCTAACTATTGCTAACGGACAGCAGCAGCTAACCTTTAGCTCGGAAAAGCTCTCGCCGTTCGTATAACGCGACTCAAACCAGAGCATTCCGGACCTATTTTCTCTCCATATCCCCGGATTCCTACCGCAAGTTCTGGACATTTTGACCTGGATCTTGCAGCTAGCTAGCTGCTATCCGAGTGTCTATTAGCTAACATTGGTCCCGGAGCAATGCACCAATTAGCCTGAAGCTAGCCTGTGCTTGGCCCATCTTCCAGCTGGCTGAAGAATCCCATCAGCCACTCCTGGGCTACAACACCTATCCGGACCCGTTTTTACTGCCGGTGCGGAGCCCCACCGGGCCTTCACGACTGGACCACCGACGTTATCTGCCCGAGGGGGTTATTCAACCGGCTCTCCGTCGCGACGTCACCTGAACGCCCATCAGCTAACTGCGGCCTGCTAATCGTTAGCTGTCTAGAGCATATCGGCTGCTAGCTAATCAGGTCCATCGGACAATTTCTTGGGCCACTATTACCTATTTTGCCAATTGGCCTGGTCCCCTTCACCACACGGAACCCCACTAACCCATCACGACTGGTCTACCGACGGAAACGTACGAGGAGGCTATAAACAGACTTCCTCCGTCTTTGTTAGCCGGCCTGCTAGCCTTTGCTAGCTTGCTACCCCCAGCTAGCTGTCTGAACCGCCGTATCCCCAACCATTCTCACTACTAACTGAACCCTTATGATCACTCTGCTAAGCATGCCTCTCCTCAATGTCAATATGCCTTGTCCATTGCTGTTCTGGTTAGTGTTTATTGTCATATTTCACTGTAGAGCCTCTAGCCCTGCTCAATATACCTTATCCAACCCTTCAGTTCCACCACCCACACATGCAATGACATCACCTGGTTTAAATGTTTCTAGAGACAATATCTCTTTCATCACCACTCAATGCCTAGGTTTACCTCCACTGTATTTACGTCCTACCATGCCTTTGTCTGTACATTATGCCTTTAATCTATTTTATCGCCCCCTGAAACCTGTTCTTTTTACTCTCTGTTCAGAACGTCCTAGACGACCAGTCATTATAGCCTTTAGCCGTACCCTTATCCTACTCCTCCTCTGTTCCTCTGGTGATATAGAGGTTAATCCAGGCCCTGCAGTGCCTAGCTCCACTCCTATTCCCCAGGCGCTCTCATTTGTTGACTTCTGTAACCGTAAAAGCCTTGGTTTCATGCATGTTAACATTAGAAGCCTCCTCCATAAGTTTGTTTTATTCACTGCCCTAGCACACTCTGCCAACCCGGATGTCCTAGCCTGGCTTAGGAAGACCACCAATAACACTGAAATTTCCATCCCTAACTACAACATTTTCAGACAAGATAGAACGGCCAAAGGGGGCGGTGTTGCAATCTACTGCAGAGATAGCCTGCAGAGTTCTGTCTTACTATCCAGGTCTGTACCCAAACAATTCGAGCTTCTACTCTTAAAAATCCACCTTTCCAGAAACAAGTCTCTCACCGTTGCCGCTTGCTATAGACCACCCTCTGCCCCCAGCTGTGCCCTTGACACCATATGTGAACTGATCACCCCCCATCTATCTTCAGAGTTCGTGCTGCTAGGTGACCTAAACTGGGACATGCTTAACACCCTGGCCATCCTGCAATCTAAGCTTGAAGCCCTAAACCTCACACAAATCATCATTGAACCTACTAGGTACAACCCCAAAGCCGTAAACACGGGCACCCTCATAGATGTCATCCTAATTAACTTGCCCTCCAAATACACCCCTGCTATTTTCAACCAAGATCCCAGCGATCACTGCCTCATTGCCTGCATCCGTAATGGGTTTCCGGTCAAACGATCTCCCCTCATTACTGTTAAACGTTCCCTAAAACAGTTCAGCGAGCAGGCCTTTCTAATCGACCTGGCCCGGGTATCCTGGAAGGATATTGACCTCATCCCGTCAGTAGAGGATGCCTGGTTATTCTTTAAAAGTGCCTTCCTCACCATCTTAAATAAGCGTGCCCCATTCAAGAAATTTAGAACCAGCCATTGGTTCTCTCCAGACCTGACTGCCCTTGACCAGCACAAAAGCATCCTGTGGCGTTCTGCATTAGCATCGAACAGACCCCGTGATATGCAACTTTTCAGGGAAGTCAGGATCCAATATACATTGGCAGTTAGGAAAGCCAAGGCTAGCTTTTTCAAGCAGAAATTTGCTTCCTGTAACACAAACTCAAAAAAGTTCTGGGACACTGTAAAGTCTATGGAGAATAAGAACACCTCCTCCCAGCTGCCCACTGCACTGAAGAAAGGAAACGCTGTCAGCACTGATAAACCCACAATAATTGAGAATTTCAATAAGCCTTTTTCTACGGCTGGCCATGCTTTCCACCTGGCTACCCCTACCCCGGTCAACAGCCCTGCACCCCTCTCAGTAACTTGCCAAAACCTCCCCCATTTCTCCTTCTCCCAAATCCAGTTAGCTGATGTTCTGAAAGAGCTGCAAAATCTGGACCCTTACAAATCAGCCAGGCTAGACAATCTGGACCCTTTCTTTCTAAAATTATCTGCCGAAATTGTTGCAACCCCTATCTGAGATTCCCAAAGACTGGAAAGCAACTGCGGGTCATCCCCCTCTTCAAAGGGGGAGACACTCTTGACCCAAACTGCTATAGAGCTATATCTATCCTACCCTGCCTTTCTAAGGATATAAGAGCAACGTCAACTTACCAACATTACGACCAGGAATACGACTTTCCCAAAGCGGATTCTCTGTTTGGTCCACCAACAAGGACAATAGACTGGATCCCAGCCGGCAACTCAAAACAACGGCGGCGCAGGAGAAGGGGGAAACGCGGTGGTCTTCTGGTGAAGCTAGATAGACGGGCGCATCGTGCACCTCTCCCGAGTATTTTAATTGCCAATGTCCAGTCTCTGGACAACAAAGTGGACGAAATCAGAGCAAGGATTGCCTTCCAGAGAGACATCCAAGACTGCAACGTTCTTTGCTTCATGGAAACATGGCTCACTCAGGACACGTTATCAGAGTCGGTACAGCCACCTGGTTTCTCCATGCATCGCGCCGACAGAAACAAACATCTATCTGGTAAGAAAAAGGGCGGGGGTGTGTGTCTTATGATTAACGAGATGTGGTGTGATCATAACAACATACAGGAACTCAAGTCCTTTTGTTCACCTGACATAGAATTCCTTACAATCAAATGCCGACCGCATTATCTACCAAGAGAATTCTCCTCGATTATAATCACAGCCGTGTACATCCCCCCTCAAACTGACACATCGACGGCACTGAACGAAATTCATTGGACTCTAT
Organism: Brachymystax lenok tsinlingensis; assembly: GCA_030435695.1. Classification (NCBI taxonomy): domain Eukaryota; kingdom Metazoa; phylum Chordata; class Actinopteri; order Salmoniformes; family Salmonidae; genus Brachymystax; species Brachymystax lenok. The sequence continues at coordinate 33,551,915 of CM059790.1, forward strand.
GTAAATTGGAAACCACATATCCTGAGGCTGCATTTATTGTGGCTGGGGATTTTAATAAGGCTAATTTGAAAACAAGGCTCCCGAAATTTTATCAGCATATCGAATGTGCCACCCGGGCTGGTAAAATCCTGGATCATTGTTATTGTAACTTCCGTGATGTATACAAGGCTATTCTCCGCCCTCCGTTCGGCAAGTCTGACCATGACTCCATTTTGTTGCTCCCAGCCTACAAACAGAAACTAAAACAGGAAACGCCCATTCTCAGGTCTGTTCAACGCTGGTCCGACCAATCTGATTCCATGCTGCAAGATTGCTTCGAGCACGTGGACTGGGATATGTTCCGGATAGCATCTGATAACAACATTGATGTATACACTGATTCGGTGAGCGAGTTTATTAGCAAGTGCATTGGTGATGTTGTACCCATAGCAACTATTAAAACCTTCCCCAACCAGAAACCGTGGATTGATGGCAGCATTCGCGCTAAACTGAAAGTGCTAACCACTGCTTTTAACCAGGGTAAGGCGACCGGAAACATGACTGAATACAAACAGTGTAGCTATTCCCTCCACAAGGCAATCAAACAAGTTAAGCGTCAATATAGAGACAAAGTAGAGTCACAATTCAACGGCTCAGACACGAGAGCAATGTGGCAGGGTCTACAGTCAATCACGGACTACAAAAAGAAAACCAGCCCCGTCGTGGACCACGACGTCCTGCTCCCAGACAAACTAAACAACTTCTTTGCTTGCTTTGAGGACAATACAGTGCCACCGACACGGCCCGCTACCAAAACCTGCGGGCTCTCCTTCACCGCAGCCAACGTGAGGAAAACATTAAAATCTGTTAACCCTCGCAAGGCTGCTGGCCCAGATGGCATCCCTGGCCATGTCCTCAGAGCATGCGCAGGCCAGCTGGCTGGTGTGTTTACGGACATATTCAATCAGTCCCTATCCCAGTCTACTGCTCCCACATGCTTCAAGAGGGCCACCATTGTTCCTGTTCCCAAGAAAGCTAAGGTAACTGAGCTAAATGACTATCGCCCCGTAGCACTCACTTCCGTCATCATGAAGTGCTTTGAGAGACTAGTCAAGGATCATATCACCTCCATCCTGCCAGACACCCTGGACCCACTCCAATTTGCTTACCGTCCCAATAGGTCCACAGACGACGCAATCGCAATCACACTGCATACTGCCCTAACCCATCTGGACAAGAGGAATACCTATGTAAGAATGCTGTTCATCGACTACAGCTCAGCATTTAACACCATAGTTCACTCCAAGCTCGTCATTAAGCTCGAGACCCTAGGTCTCGACCCAGCCCTGTGCAACTGGGTCCTGGACTTCCTGACGGGCCGGCCCCAGGTGGTGAGGGTAGGAAACAACATCTCCACCCCGCTGATCCTCAACACTGGGGCCCCACAAGGGTGCGTTCTCAGCCCTCTCCTGTACTCCCTGTTTACCCATGACTGCGTGGCCAAGCACGCATCCAACTCAATCATCAAGTTTGCTGACGACACTACAGTGGTAGGCTTGATTACCAACAACGACGAGAGGGCCCTCGGAGTGTGGTGTCAGGAAAATAACCTCTCACTCAATGTCAACAAAACAAAGGAGATGATCATGGACTTCAGGAAACAGGAGAGGGAGCACCACCCTATCCACATCGACGGGACAGTAGTGGAGAAGGTGGAAAGTTTTAAGTTCAAACTGAAATGGTCCACCCACACAGACAGCGTGGTGATAGAGGCGCAACAGCGCCTCTTCAACCTCAGGAGGCTGAAGAAATTTGGTTTGTCACCAAAATCACTCACAAACTTCTACAGATGCACAATCGAGAGCATCCTGTCGGGCTGTATCACCGCCTGGTACGGCAACCGCTCCGCCCACAACCGTAAAGCTCTCCAGAGGGTAGTGAGGACTGCACAACACATCACCGGGGGTAAACTACCTGCCCTTCAGGACACCTACACCACCTGATGTCACAGGAAGGCCAAAAAGATCATCAAGGACAACAACCACCCGAGCCACTGCCTGTTCACCCCGCTATCATCCAGAAGGCGAGGTCAGTACAGGTGCATCAAAGCTGGGACCGAGAGACTGAAAAACAGCTTCTACCTCAGACTGTTAAACAGCCATCACTAACATTGAGTGGCTGCTGCCAACATACTGACTAAAAACTCTAGCCACTTTAAAAATAGGAATTGGATGTAACAAATGTATCACTAGCCACTTTAAACAATTATGTATATAATGTTTACATATCCGACATTACTCGTATCAAATGTATACACTGTACTCTAAACCATCTACTGAATCTTGCCTATGCCGTTTGGCCATCGACTCAAATCTCTAGCCACTTTAATAATTATAATTGGATGAAATAAATGTATCACTAGCCACTTTAAACGATGCCATTTATATAATGTTTATATATCCTACATTACTCATCTCATATGTATATACTGTACTCCATACCATCTACTGCATCTTGCCTACGCCGGTCAGCCATCGCTCATCCATAGATTTATATGTACATACTCGTATTCATTCCTTTACTCTTGTGTGTATAAGGTAGTTGTTGTGAATTTGTTAGATTACTTGTTAGATACTACTGCATGGTCGGAACTAGAAGCACAAGCATTTCGCTACACTCGCATTAACATCTGCTAACCATGTGTATGTGACAAATAAAATTTGATTTGATTTAAGGTCTTTGAAAGCCAAGTTAACAAACAGATTACCGACCATTTCGAATCCCACCGTACCTTCTCCGCTAAGCAATCTGGTTTCAGAGCTGGTCATGGGTGGACCTCAGCCACGCTCAAGGTCCTAAACGACATCATAACCGCCATCAATAAGAGACATTACTGTGCAGCCGTATTCATTGATCTGTTCAAGGCTTTCGACTCTGTCAATCACCACATCCTTATCGGCAGACTTGACAACCTTGGTTTCTCAAATGATTGCCTCGCATGGTTCACCAACTACTTCTCCGATAGAGTTCAGTGTGTCAAATCAGAGGGCCTGTTGTCCAGGCCTCTGGCAGTCTCTATAGGGGTGCCACAGGGTTCAATTCTTGGGCCGACTCTCTTCTCTGTATACATCAATGATGTCGCTTTTGCTGCAGGTGAGTCTCTGATCCATCTCTACGCAGACGACACCATTCTGTATACTTCTGGCCCCCTCTTTGGACACTGTGTTAACTACCCTCCAGACGAGCTTCAATGCCATACAACTCTCCTTCCGTGGCCTCCAACTGCTCTTAAACGCAAGTAAATCTAAATGCATGCTCTTCAACCGATCGCTGCCCGCACCTGTCCGCCCGTCCAGCATCACTACTCTGGACGGCTCTGTCTTAGATTATGTGGACAACTACAAATATCTAGGTGTCTGGTTAGACTGTAAACTCTCCTTCCAGACTCACATCAAACATCTCCAATCTAAAATTAAATCTAGAATTGGCTTCCTATTTCGCAACAAAGCATCCTTCACTCATGCTGCCAAACATACCCTCGTAAAACTGACCATCCTACCGATCCTCGACTTCGGTGATGTCATTTACAAAATAGCCTCCAATACTCTACTCAACAAATTGGATGCAGTCTATCACAGTGCCATCCGCTTTGTTACCAAAGCCCCATATACCACCCACCACTGCGACCTGTACGCTCTCGTTGGCTGGCCTCGCTTTACACTCGTCGCCATACCCACTGGCTCCAGGTCATCTACAAGTCCCTGCTAGGTAAAGTCCCCTCCTTATCTCAGCTCGCTGGTCACCATAGCAGCACCAACCCGTAGCACGCGCTCCAGCAGGTATATCTCACTGGTCACCCCCAAAGCCAATTCCTCCTTTGGCTGACTCTCCTTCCAGTTCTCTGCTTCCAATGACTGGAACGAACTACAAAAATCTCTGAAACTGGAGACACTTATCTCCCTCACCAGCTTTAAGCACCAGCTGTCAGAGCAGCTCACAGACCCCTGCACCTGTATGTAGCCCATCTGTAAATAGCCCAACCAACTACCTCATCCCCTACCGTATTTATTTATTTATCTTGTTCCTTTGCACCCAGGTTTTTAACATTGCACATTCATCTACTGCACATCTACCATTCCAGTGTTTAAATGCTATATTGTAATTACTTTGCCACCATGGCCTATTTATTGCCTTACCTTCCTTATCCTACCTCATTTGCACTCTTTGTATATAGATTTGTTTTTTTTTCTACTGTATTATTGACTGTATGTTTGTTTTACTCCATGTGTAACTCTGTGTTGTTGTATGTGTCGAACTGCTTTGCTTTATCTTGGCCAGGTCGCAGTTGTAAATGAGAACTTGTTCTCAACTTGCCTACCTGGTTAAATAAAGGTGAAATAAAATAAATAAATAAACATTGTTGACGACAGACAGAAACATTTACATTTTAAAGTTAATTTCCTGTAATTCTACACATTTTGCCATGGGGTGGAGAGAAATGTTGCAATTTTATAACAAGTTTCATGCCATTCTACTTATTTTTCTATGGGGTAAAGAGAAATCTTTACAGTTTTAAAGCAAATTTCCTGCAATTCTACATATTTTGCCATGACTTATGCCATGTTCATATGACATCTGAGTGAGAGTGACTAACAAAATCAATAGGGATATTTTGGTATTTTATTTGGATCTTCCTGGGGTCCACACAAAACATGAAACATGACATAATACAGAACATTAATAGACAAGAACAGTTCAAGGACAGAACTGCATAGACTCAAAAACGGCTCACATAGCCTATATATCATTACATACACACAAAATATTTAGGTTGTGCTGTGATGTGTTGCAATATCTGCTTTTTAAAACCAGGTTTACTGTTCATTTGAGCAATTTAAGATGGAAGGGAGTTCCATGCAATAAAGGCTCTATATAATACTGTATGTACACTTTTTTGAATTTGCTATGGATTTGGGAACTGTGAAAAGACCCCTGGTGGCATGTCTGGTGGGTAGGTCAGGGCCCCAGGGCTCATGCCCTGCGTGCCTGGTTGCTATTCGGCCATGATTACTACAAGTTTAGATAACTGGCTAGACTAATTTGCCAATCTAAAAATTGTTAGCAGACATGGCTAATTGATTGACTGTCAGTGACTGATATAAGAAGAGAAAAACTTTTCTAACTTCCACCTTGTGTATTCTACTATTCTAACTCTCAACAGTAAGTTGAGACCCTGACTGAGGTCCCTGAGCGACTGCTTATATCGCTTATGCCTGGAGCCGGCCTTGGTTGTTATGACAGGTGTAAGTAAACATTGCCAAAAAATCTGAACTAAATGGCTGCCAGTAACACAGTTACAGTCACTGAACCTGCTTGTTAACATGAAAACAGCCTAGCAGCTCTACCAGCTCTGCTAGGGTAAGTAAAATGTTGATTGTTCTCTCATTTCTGTCTGGAAGTAGCTAGAAAGCTAGCCAACTTCAGCCAGTTGGCATGGTTGCTTGACTGTTGAATACTCGGATCAACCCTACTCCTTGGCCAGTGCATCCAAAGTGTGCGCTTTGAATGCCACGAGAACGAAACACTCTGAATTTACGAACAACTATTTGGCAATGCTCTGAATTTACGAACACCCAGAGCGCACTCTAAAACTCTAGAGCAGTGGTATTCAAACGTTTTCAGCGGTGACCCCATTTTTTCTGCCAGAATTTCTGGGGACTTGATTTTTTCCCCAGTAATTTCTTGCGACCCCACCCCAAATCTAATGACACAGCCTTAAAATCTGTACATTTAGATTTTTACATTGAAAAAATAACCTTCATTTCATTGTGTTTTCATCTCTTATCAAAATTAAAAGAAACAATAAATACATTTACTCAATAAAATTGCATATTTCAAATGATCTTTCTCAAAAACTTTGTATATTGTCCCATACAATAATCTGTACTATACATTTTTTCTACCCCCCCAAAACATTTTGATGACCCCACTAGCGGTCGCGACCCCGACTTTGAATACCACTGCTCTGGAGTGAATTTAGGAACGCTTCACTCCTCACGTGAGGAGCCATGGTCTCAGCCCATCAGCTTGTGCCCACTCGGCCCACACTCTTTGCATGAGCTGATCATGCACACTGTGGTTGGCTGAAAACATCTAGCTGATCCTGCACTGGCTAGCCAGGCCCGATGCATGCTCTTGTATCCCTAGAAATAAGACCTTGTTCCGCTGGCGGTTGCCTACAGTGCAGATCAGAGGTGGAATTACGGCAGTATGCGCATCGAGTGCGTGGGTAAAAGTGAGTAGTGGTTATTGTTGTTATGGCTGGAATTTGCGTTTGTTTATTATTCGTTAGTAGTTATTATTATTCCCTGTATGGTTACTACTGGGTTATGTATGTTACATTACAGATAACATGTTTGTTTATTTCATACAGTCCTTCGTTTTATTCATCACTATCACTGTTGTACTATTGCTTTCAATAATCTATTCCATTCCTTTGCACAATTGCACTGTTTATATCCATGTTATTACATGTAGTTATTCTGTTGTATTTACTGCATCCATGTATATTCATTATCTCTCATTCTCTGTACCCTTTCAGACCATTTCCATGATCATTACTGCTGTTTGACAATAAAGTTCCCTGTGTGTGTTAACTCTCTGTGGGGTTGCCTTATTATGAGAGGCGAGTTGGTGGGAGCACTGTCTGTGAGACTGAGGGGGTGGGTAAGAACTCTGTTTAAAACGAGCATGTGGATGATTCCATGTACAGCGTATCCTGGAGCACAGATGGAGCCATGCGTGACTGACTACATAGATTGCTGTACTGTTGCAGGCTACTATACATTTAATCTGTATACAATTGTCAACTAGAATAATGCATTCACCGCCAGCTTATGCTACATTAAAGCAATTCATATAAATGTATCTAACCCAACTCCCAAATCAATGATAATCCATAATGGAATACCGAATAAATTTAGCAAATAAACTGAACACTAGGAAAATACCTGGCTAAGAAAAATGTGCCAGGTAGAGCAGAATAATAGCCAGCCATGTGAGGCTTCCTCCCCCGAGAGTTGGCATCTATAGGATAGGGAGAATATACGCTCACTGCACACCACGTGACTGGGATTTATAACGTTGGGTAGGGGGGAGTCGTTTGACACACATCCACAAATATTATGAATATCTGTCTGACGTAAATAATCTGATGTGTGGAAAATAACATTCGTACTAATCAATTGGGGTCCGCTGTCTGTCGCGTGATTTGGAACTGTGGCGGTTTCAGTTTCAGCACCATGACAGAGAGGACTACTCCTGCGCGTGAGGCGAGTAGCCTACAGGCTATTGTAGATGCAGAATAGGCTACTATCCGTCGGTCACATAGCCACCAAAACAGAAGCAACCTCTAAAATTGGATCTGGTCAGTCACAGTGAGAATGTAGCCTAGATTATAGAACAAGTCCAGCTGCATTCATGCAAGTGAGTCGAGTCATTCACTCTGCTCTGACATTTGGAAATCTGCAAACCAGCTAGAAAGCCGCACAGTCACTCTATCTAACTAAACACAGTAATGGATCCAGCTGCAGAATATTGGGTTTAGATTTAAAATGCATGGTCAGTTGGTGAGAGCCTAATCTACAACAGTGCAAGATAACATACCCTTTCATTGGACAATTATTTAATCGACATTATTTTGAAAATCGTCTTCATAATATAGGCCTATAATGTCATCTTAAATATAGCCTATACGTTGGAAACCAATTCAAATACAAGATTATATTCGCCCAGCTGCCTGATATACAATGCATGAAGGAGGCACTGTGTAGTTATCACCTTCCCATCAAGCCGCAGCGCAGCTCTGAACACAGGCAGGCTATAACGTCACAGATAGTATGTCATAACACAATCCTCTCGATTTGATAGCATACAATTGGCAATATGGGGAGAAGAATACATCACATAGTTTTCCATGACAAGCATCTCCTTGAGCTACTGTCTGTAACACAATGAGTCGAACGGCGAACCCCACATCTAGCCAACCACTACGTCCACGCAGTCAGACGGTGCGTGTTTGGCGGTGCGCGCGTGTTTCACCTACCTGTCTCCAGGTGGAGAGAGAGACGCGCCTCGGTGATGTAGGGCGTATCGCTCTTGGACCGGACTCTACGAATAGGCCGACGGTCTATCTCATCCTCCGGTAACGCCGCCATTTAGGTGTCCTGAGTCGAGCAACGTCCTGTCCACGGGCAACCGACGGGACTGAGCGAGACGACACTCGGCGCCGCCACCGCTCATGCACGGGCAGACGGTGTAGGTGGGGCGGTCGATGAGAAACGGAGGTGACGGGGAGAGAGAGAGAGAGAGAGAGAGAGAGAGAGAGAGAGAGAGAGAGAGAGAGAGATGGGCGAACCACCTCCAGTGGCACGAGATGAGCAGTGACATTCGATTAGAAGAAGTCCCGCCTCCCTTCTGAAAAGATAAAGAGGAATACACACTTTCCCTGTCTGCCATAGCACAGAATAACACATAGTTGCTATTGTGAGAAAACATCATCAGTGTAAATCCGTATAATTGGGGATGCTATCCTGAGACTGGCTCTTACTCTCAGGTACCAAACCTCACCCTACTACACGATGGGAGTTAGATGTCTAGACTATCGGTCTTCTTCATTAAGGCGTTTGAAATCAAGCTCACGCTATCTAGTGGATGATAGAATTGAAACAGAAGTGTCGCTGATATGCAAGCACGAACGAACTCTGTCATTTACAGCGCCTTTCTCCATTTGTCACCTGATTTGTTCATCTCAAAAATTTAAATCGCGTAATCAAATTCTGTCAAGCGAATGAAAAAAACAACTGTGCCAACCAATAGCACTTTCCAATCACAGTACACAACACACCACACCTCTTAACTTTTGCAGCCTAAACAGGGTAAGGACATGGATAAATTCCAGCATGGTCTCATAGACTAGACGTAACATAGTAAATTAATGACTGAGTGAACAACATTTTATTTTCCTGCCCATCCCTTATGGGGTTAATTGAAACATAAACAAACATTACAATAATTCACAGTGATAATTCAGTGATAACTCTTCCAGAGTTCTGTGCAGTGCGCACAGCATAAAATAATGAAAAATAAATCAATACATAATAGTAAATTAGGTTATCCAAGCAATAATAATAACCCTAGAGCAGTAAAAAAATAATACAAATAAATACAGATAAATGAAATAGGTGGTTAATGCGCTCCTTCTTTGTCAAATAGCCCCTACACAGCCTAGAGGTGTGTTTGGTCATTGTCCTGTTGTAAAACAAACGATAGTCCCACTAAGCGCAAACCAAATGGGATGGCGTATCGCTGCAGAATGCTGTGGTAGCCATGCTGGTTAAGTGTGCCTTGAATTCTATATAAATCCCAGACATGTCACCAGCAAAGCACCCCCACACCATCACACCTCCTCCATGCTTCACGGCGGGAACCACAAATGCGGAGATCATCCGTTCACCTACTCTGCGTCTCACAAAGACACAACGTTTGGAACCAAAAATCTCACATTTTGACTCATCAGACCAAAGGACACATTTCCACCGTTCAATTGTCCATTGCTCATCTTTCTTAGCCCAAGCAAGGTCTCTTCTTCTTATTGGTGTCCTTTAATAATCGTTTCTTTGCAGTAATTTGACCTTAAAGGCCTGATTCACACAGTCTCCTCTGAACAGTTGATGTTGAGATGTGTCTGTTACTTGAACTCTGTGAAGCATTTATTTGTACTCTGGGTCTTCCTTTCCTGTGGCGGTCCTCATGAGAGCCAGTTTCATCATAGAGCTTAATGGTTTTTGTGACTGGACTTGAAAAAACTTTCAAAGTTCTTGAAATGTTCCGGATTGACTGACCTTCATGTCTTAAAGTAATGATGGACTGTTGTTTCTCTTTGCTTATTTGAGTTGTTCTTGCCATAATATGGACTTGGTCTTTTACCAAATAGGGTTATCTTCTGTGTACCACCCCTACCTTGTCACAACACAACTGATTGGCTCAAACGCATTGAGAAGAAAATAAATTCCACAAATTAACTTTTAACAAAGCACCCCTGTTAATTGAAATGCATTCCAGGTGACTACCTCACGAAGCTGGTTGAGAGAATGCCAAGAGTGTGTAAAGCTGTCATCAAGGCCAAGGGTGGCTACTTTGAAGAATCTCAAATAGAAAATATATTAGGATTTTTGGGGGGTTATTAGATGATTCCATGTGTTATTTCATAGTTTTGATGTCTTCACTATTTTTCTACAATGTAGAAAATAGTAAAAAATTAAGAAAAATCCTGGAATGAGTATGTGCGTCCAAACTTTTGACTGGTACTGTATTTGGATTCAGAACCCTCAGTACCCCTTCTTCTCACGTCTATGCTGAACACAGCCCTGTACTTGAGTTGCGTTGGATACTAGATAGCTGTCATCTTCAGAGCTCAAGAAACCTTTGCTTGGAAGTTGCATGAACAGCAAATGTGTCACTTACATCCTTAAATGCACAAGGGTCAAAGAAAATCTGATAGCCAGCTAGCTAGCTATCTTGCTGAGGATATTGACCCTTTGCCTAGACAGAGAGATCTGAGCTTGTCATCATCATTGCAAAGTACTGTAGCAAGTAAGATATCCAGCTACAGTTCCGCTTTCAGTAGCTACCAAGCTAGCTATACTCCGTGTGGTGATTATTTATACAACCCATCTGTTATATTGAATCATGAGGAAGTTCTAGTCACGTGCCCAAAGTAATTGTCCCTCTGGGATAAATAATGTTTGTTGTCCGAATTTAATTAAGTTCACTGTCCTTTGCTGTGTCAACATCAGTGGGGTACAGGTATTCTGGTGACCCATTACTTCTTAATGTGTGTTTCATATATGTGTATTCTCTTTTCCTGTGTTCTTTTTTAAATGTGTGTATTCTCTCCACCTGTCTGTCCCAGCCCTGAGTTAGTTAACCCTGATGATTGTACGTCAGTGCACCAGTAGAGGCATCACCTCTCAGCTGTGTGTCCATCTCAAAGAGCCCCGGATCCAGGGCAGAAAGGATATGGCCAGACACAGCTCAGGTAGGACTAGTACACACACACACACACACACACACACACACACACACACACACACACACACACACACACACACACACACACACACACACACACACACACACACACACACACACACACACACACACACACACAAATCGTACATCTCATTTAGTTCCTGGGTTAACTGATGCTGTGTCTGTCTCTGTCTGCTTTCTTTGTTTGCGTGTGTTTTCAGACCTGGCAGCGTTCAGGGACGTGTTCTCTAAAGCCAAACACGTGGCCATCTTGACGGGATCAGGGTTGAGCGCAGAGAGTGGGATTCCAACCTTCAGAGAAGGAGGCTTCTGGAGGAAATGGCAAGCCCAGGTAAACACACCCCTGCTCAGGAGGCAAGTAGACTAGTGGTTAGAGCATTGGGCCAGTAACCGAAACGTTGCTGGATTCGATCCTCGAGCTGACAAGGTAAAAATCTGTCATTCTGCCCCTGAGCAAGGCAGTTAACCCACTGTTCCCCGGGCGCCGAAGACATGGATGTCGATTATGGCAGCCCCCTGCACCTCTCTGATTCAGCGGAAGACACATTTCAGTTGAATGCATTCAGTTGTACAACTGACTAGGTTGTTCCATCCAAAATGGAACCCTGTTATAATGCACTACTTTTGACCAGGGCCCTCCCTTTCTTACCGTTTCTCCCTCTCCCTTTCTCCCCCTCCGCTCCCGCCCCCTCTCTCTCTTTCTTCCCTTGTTTCTCCCTCCTCTTTCTCATTCCCCCCATTTTCTCCCTCCCTCTTTTTTCTACCTAATTTTCTTCTTCCTCTCTTCCCCCACATCAGGACCTGGCCACCCCTGGTGCGTTTAGTCAGAACCCGTCCAGGGTGTGGGAGTTCTACCACTACCGGAGAGAGGTGAATACATGGAATTTACTCAACATGTTTAAAATACAATAGTATAAGTGAAAGTACAACAATGCATTTATAAAAAAATTCATACATTACATATCAGGCGATGCTGAGGAAGAGCCCCAACCCGGCCCATTTGGCCATAGCAGAGTGTGAGGCGCGGCTGCAGAGACAGGGACGCCGCGTCACCGTCATCACACAGAACATCGATGAGCTGCACTACCGAGCCGGATCCACCAACGTCCTGGAGATACACGGTATTGTAACCACGGAAATGTCACTCAGGCTGACTTTCACTGTCCCAAATAGCTAGCTAGTAGAGCCACAATAATATTGCAATGTCACTGTCACTGGGGTTGCGTCCCAAATGGCACCTTATTCCCTATGAAGTGCACTACTTTTGACCAGAGCCCTACAGGTGATGGGCAATGGGGTGCCATTTTGGGGTGTAAACCTGTGTCTGATTAGCTAGTAGTGATAATTGGGGGGCTAATGTTATTAAAGTGTGTCTTTAGAGAATATTGTTGAAGGCTAGTTTCATTCCATTGTTGAATAGTCACTTCATCCTGGGTAGTAGTCTAGGCTGTAGATATGCCATATAAGCTTTCACAGATTTGAAAACAATCTCTACACAATGTTCTCATCTTAGGGAAGCCTGATCAAGACAATTTAGAGATGTGAAAGCACTTATATTTTTGTAGAAATGTATTATTCGACTAATCTAAAAACATGCATTTCCCTCAATCTGGGTACTAACCACAGTAGTTAGCTAGATTTGGGTACTAACCACAGTAGTTAGCTAGATCTGGGTACTAACCACAGTAGTTAGCTAGATCTGGGTACTAACCACAGTAGTTAGCTTGATCTGGGTACTAACCACAGTAGTTAGCTAGATATGGGTACTAACCACAGTAGTTAGCTAGATCTGGGTACTAACCACAGTAGTTAGCTAGATCTGGGTACTAACCACAGTAGTTAGCTTGATCTGGGTACTAACCACAGTAGTTAGCTAGATCTGGGTACTAACCACAGTAGTTAGCTAGATCTGGGTACTAACCACAGTAGTTAGCTAGATCTGGGTACTAACCACAGTAGTTAGCTTGATCTGGGTACTAACCACAGTAGTTAGCTAGATCTGGGTACTAACCACAGTAGTTAGCTAGATCTGGGTACTAACCACAGTAGTTACCTTGATCTGGGTACTAACCACAGTAGTTAGCTAGATATGGGTACTAACCACAGTAGTTAGCTAGATCTGGGTACTAACCACAGTAGTTAGCTTGATCTGGGTACTAACCACAGTAGTTAGCTAGATCTGGGTACTAACCACAGTAGTTAGCTAGATCTGGGTACTAACCACAGTAGTTAGCTAGATCTGGGTACTAACCACAGTAGTTAGCTTGATCTGGGTACTAACCACAGTAGTTAGCTAGATCTGGGTACTAACCACAGTAGTTAGCTAGATCTGGGTACTAACCACAGTAGTTACCTTGATCTGGGTACTAACCACAGTAGTTAGCTAGATATGGGTACTAACCACAGTAGTTAGCTAGATCTGGGTACTAACCACAGTAGTTAGCTTGATCTGGGTACTAACCACAGTAGTTAGCTAGATCTGGGTACTAACCACAGTAGTTAGCTAGATCTGGGTACTAACCATAGTAGTTAGCTTGATCTGGGTACTAACCAGAGTAGTTAGCTAGATCTGGGTACTAACCACAGTAGTTACCTTGATCTGGGTACTAATCACAGTAGTTAGTTGATCTGGGTACTAGACTAGTCTGTAGATGGTGTATGGTTACTTTTATCTGTGTCTGGTGCCCTTGTTCTTTGTTTACTGTTATATCTCTCTCTTCTCGACTTTCCCTTCTCTCTACTAATCCTTCTCCTTCTCTCCTCATCTGTTGGTCTCTGTAACCACAGTCAGTCTGTTAAAAGAATTGCTGTTTGAGTTGGCACGTTATCATTGTCTACTGTCGCTCTCTTCTCTCTTCTAATCCGTCCTCTCTTCCTCTTCTCATCCTCCTCGTGTGTGTGTGTGACCACAGGCAGTCTGTTTAAAACCAGCTGTATGAGCTGTGGTAATGTTGCGGTCAGCCACAAGAGCCCCATCTGTGCTGCACTGGAGGGCAAAGGGTAAGTCACAGTCACAGTCAGGTCAGCAACTTCTTGGTAACAGTATTTATTTATTATGGCTGTCCCCTCTCGCTTTGTCTTTCTCTCTAGTGCACCAGAGCCAAACACCAGTGATGCTCAGATCCCTCCTCATCACCTACCCAGGTGGGACATACTCGGTTCCATTTTGTTTATAAGAGTTTAGAAATGTAAGATTGATTGACTTGAGTTTGTTAATATCTTCATCTTTAGATGGCAGTAGATCACAATCATATGAATTGTTGTAGATCCTCATGTAGGGGACAGGATGGAGTGTTCTAACTTGATTGTGTGTGTGTACCTCACCAGGTGTGAGCAGGGTGGCTGCAGTGGTCTGCTCAGGCCTGATGTGGTCTGGTTTGGGGAGACTCTGGACTCTGACATCCTGACTCGTGTGGAAGAGGAACTAGACCGCTGTGACCTCTGCCTAGTGGTGAGGGAGTTTGTCTGTCTGTCTGCCTGTTGTGTGTCTTCTGTCTTTCTTGGTGTAATTGTCTTGTGTGATTTTATTTTAGAGACCTTACAGAGATTTCTCTACAACGTTTAAAAAAAATGTAACACAAAATTATATTTGTGTCTTTCTCTTGTGTTGTAGGTAGGTATGACCTCCATAGTGTACCCAGCAGCCATGTTTGCTCCACAGGTGGCGGCTAGAGGAAAGCCTGTAGCTGAATTTAACATGGAGGAAACACCAGCTACCATGCCCTTCAAGTGAGTTGCACATAATGTAGCCTCATAGTAACGAGTCCCTATGACACCCTATAGAGGAAAACAGACTGGGCCGATGTATGTTACCACCGAACATCATTTTCTATTCATTTCCAAATGATTCTACATGTCAAATCGCCACCTTCATTGATACCCAGCAGGTGATCTACTGAACACGGCCGATGTTCCTCTCTGTCTGTCTCTGTCTGTCTCTGTCTCTGTCTCTGTCTCTGTCTCTGTTTCTGTTTCTCTGTCTCTGTCTCTGTCTGTCGCTCTCTCTCTCTCTGTCTGTCTGTCGCTCTCTCTCTCTCTGTCTGTCTGTCGCTCTCTCTCTCTCTCTGTCTGTCTGTCGCTCTCTCTCTCTCTGTCTGTCTGTCGCTCTCTCTCTCTGTCTGTCTGTCGCTCTCTCTGTCTCTCTGTCTGTCTGTCGCTGTCTGTCGCTGTCTGTCTGTCTGTCTGTCTGTCTGTCGTTCTCTCTGTCTGTCTGCCTGTCTGTCTGTCTGTCTGTCGCTCTCTCTGTCTGTCTGTCGCTCTCTCTGTCTCTCTGTCTGTCTGTCGCTGTCTGTCGCTGTCTGTCTGTCTGTCTGTCGTTCTCTCTGTCTGTCTGCCTGTCTGTCTGTCGTTCTCTCTCTCTCTCTCTGTCTGTCGCTCTCCCTCTGTCTGTCGCTGTCTGTCTGTCTCTCGGTTTGTCTGTGCTATAAAATATCCTTTAACACCTGTATCTCTGCGTGTTACAGGTTCCACTTCCACGGCCCCTGTGGGACCACCCTGCCCCCTGCACTGGCACGCCATGAGACTGAAGACAACTGAAGAGGCAGGAAGTCCCCAACAACCCTAAAATTGCCCAATCTGAGGAGCTGTGTCTCCCCTGGCCTGGCCCAGCCATAGTGCACTTTACACAGACTAGGCTGTATAACGCTGGATGGGTATATGAATGTAATGTAACGAATGCTATAGTACAGCAAACACACTTGCCTCTATGCTGATAATACCGCCACACGGCTAGGGCCTATAAGCTACCGCTCTGGATTGGTGTTTTTGCATGATATAACCTATATCTTGTTAATTTCTCTCCTCCAAAAAGTCACAACTATGACATGAAGTCCAATATATCAACCACAATGTTTCCCTTTGCTTAGGGCTTTTCATCCAATACCAATGCATTAGACCTGGATATTAAATAGACACATAGATCATGGTTGTATTGTCAAGACCAGGAATAACCAAGTCTGTATCACCATAATCTGATTTACTTTGAACCACAATAGTTAGCTAGATAGAGTGCTTCTGAAATTAAGTTGGTGCGGACACTAGGGAACAGGGTTTAGCTGTTTTGGGTAGTTTTTCACTTTGGATAAGGTGTAAAGCTAATATTGGTGATTTACCGCCACCTGCTGTGCTGGAGTCCTGAACCAAATCTTGTCATTAATTTGTTGTGACCACTAGATGGCGATATTAAAGCCATTTACAAACCAGAGCACCCAATTTGAAGAAGACAATGCTCTGTCATTGGCTGATTGCTCCCAACCTATAGGAATCCCCGCCCAGTTGACTACATTAAAATGGTGGAAGCCCTTAATGGCACTGCCCATGTTAAAACAGACTTTTGGGCACTAGAGTCCTCTATCTTTTTCTATGGTCTCTACAGAGCCAGAGAAAAGTCTTATTCATTCCTGTTGGGTTTGGAGAACCTGCTGTATCTTTTGTAAAAGAGAATGTGTTCTCTATAACCTACCTGATAAAACATTGAAAACTCTTATGGTAAGTTTGAGTGGTTCTGAAGCCTGGTCCCTCTCTAGTTCTGACTTTTTGTGAGTGTTCATTGATGTCTGTTTCAAGATTCAAGTTTCACATTTTATTTGTCATATGTACAGGATACACATGGTATACATCGTCCAACCAAATGCTTACTTGCAGGTTCCTTCTCCACAATGAAACAACAATAAGAAATAATAGAAGAAAATAATAAGAACATAAAGTGATTGGCTCAGTAGAATAGAATCAACATTTTAGCATAAGTAAAATACACGAAGGCACAATTTATAGTCCAATATTTACATGTGTTTTAGGGGTATTGGGGGGCAAGTGTTTAAGAGCAGTTGCCATAGAATTGAATGTCAATTTCTTTACCATAAGCCAATGTCATTTTAGAGAATTTGGCAGTACGTCCAACCAGCCTCACAACGTGTGTGTTGCGCCGTGTGGGCGAGAATCTTGCTGATGTCAACGTTGTGAACAGAGTGCCCCATGGTGGCGGTGGGGTTATGGTATGGGCAAGCATAAGCTATGGACAATGAATACAATTGCAATTTTAGCGATGGCAATTTGAATGCCCAGAAATACTGTGACAAGATCCTGAGGCCCATTGTAGTTCCATTCATCCAACACCATCACCATGTTTCAGCATGATAATGCACGGCCTCATGTCTCAAGGATCTGTAGACAATTCCTTGAAGCGGAAAATGTTCCAGTTCTTCCGTTGCCTGCATAATCATCAGACATGTCACCCCTTGAGCAAGTTTGGGATGCTCTGGATCAACGTGCTCTGGATTAACATTCCACAGGCCACAATCAACAGCCTAATTAACTCTATGTGAAGGAGATGTGTCGCGCTGCATGAGGCAAATGGTGGTCACACCAGATACTGACTGGTTTTCTGATCCACAGCCCTAGTTTAAAAGAAAAGTTATCCGTGACCAACAGTGTCTGTATTCCCAGTCATGTGAAATCCATAGATTAGGGCCTAATGCACTTATTTTAATTGACTGATTTACATATATGAACTGTAACTCAGTAAAATATTTGAAAATGTTGCATGTTGCGTTTATATTTTTGTTCAGTATACATACTGTATCAGCCTCAATTACCTCGTACCGGGTGTTTCCTTGTATGACATCAAAGTGGTACTTATTATAATCTTCAACGTCTCATGTTCCAGAATGCATTGAGTCCTCTTGATTTGCAGCATTCCCCTCTCTCAGACAACAAAACATATGCAAAAGTAGCCCAATTAGCGGGAGGGATAGGGACATCTTATTTGACTGGTGCTCACCTTTAGAGCGCTGTCAGTTGTATCCCATTCAGCGCTGTAAAGCCGAGACCCTGAGCTCTGATGTCATGTACAGCATTTTACTTTACAACCACTGCTTCCAATTTAGGTGCTTATCATTGGACAAAACTGCAATTTTAGGGGCTACAACTGTTTTAAAACAAAAGGAATATCATTGCAGATGAATGGAAATGAATGCAAATGAGATTGTGTGTGCCGAGAGGTTGGCACTTTGTGTGTGTTCATGATATGCTCTTGATCTGTCAGAGGAAATGTACAAACCAATGTACAAACCAGTGGAGGCTGCTGAGGCGAGGATGGCTCATAATAATGGGTGAAACAGAGTAAATGGAATGGCATCAACACATGGAAATCATGTGTTTGATGTAT
Source organism: Brachymystax lenok tsinlingensis (assembly GCA_030435695.1). NCBI lineage: Eukaryota > Metazoa > Chordata > Actinopteri > Salmoniformes > Salmonidae > Brachymystax > Brachymystax lenok. Next base: position 33,570,171 of record CM059790.1, read on the forward strand.
TTGCTACCATTCCACTTATTCCGCTCCAGCCATTACTATGAGCCCGTTCTCCCCAATTAAGGTGACACCAATCTCCTGTGGTACAAACCCATGCTTCAGTCCACATCATCCACTGTCTCTGTGTGCGTGCGTGTGAGACAGCGAGACAGAGAGAGTGATGTGTGTGTTAGGGCTGGGTCCACATATGATAATATTGGGTATCTGCGATATTTGACATTGACGATATATGGTTGAGAAATCGTGATGTGCAAGACGATACCCAATTGTAACTTTACAAATCAAAACCTGTATCAATATGTTCAAAATGAAGCCTAAATTAATTAACTAGGCCTTGTTTTTTCGCTATAAGAGTATTTATCATGAGAAGGCGACTATAATATCATAAATAAGCACAAAAATAGCACAGTCTGGAATTATTTTGTAGTTAACGGCATAAAACATACTATTTGGGTGATTTCTGTGTTGTGTGTGTGGTGGGGGGATCCAGACAGCCTGTGGATGTGTGTCAGGGTGATATGCACCTCCAGGAAACAATGGGATTCCTGTTGACACTTCCTGCTCTAGCGTGGCTCACACACGCATGCTAATTGAGATTTACTCCTTATGGACCAGAGGGAATCATTCTACTGGGATCTGAGTCATAGCCTAGCCTCCTGTCCTCTCCCCAGTCTTCCTCCTGTCTCTCTTCTTCCTCTCTCTCCTTCTCTTCCCCTCTTTTTCTCTATCTTTCTCTCTCTCTCCCCCCTTTCTCTCTTCATTACCCTCTCATTCCTAAGTGTGTCTTCGTGTGTGTGTGTCTTCTCCCTATGCCTCTATCACCTGGCCATTAGAGTGAGAATGATGGTCCGATGGTCTCCCATGACTCGCTGCTCCAAAAATAACAGAGCCCATTTCCCGCCTGTTAAGAGGCGATTTCACACCAATCTGAGCCGCATTGCCTGGGCTTGTTAGAGAGAGAGAGAGAGAGAGAGAGAGAGAGAGAGAGAGAGAAAGAGAGAGTGTGAGAGAGAGAGAGAGGGAGGGAGGTAGGTAGGTAGCGAGAGGGAGGGGATAAAGGAGAGAGAGAGAGTGGTGGAAGGAGATGAAGAATGAGACAGAGAGCGATATACACTGAACAAAACATTAGGAACACCTGCTCTTTCCATGACATAGACTGACCAGGTGAATCCAGCTGAAATCTATGATCCCTTACTGATTTCACTTGTTAAATCCACTTCAATCAGTGTAGATGAAGAGGAGGAGACAAGTTGAAGAAGGATTTTTAAGCCTTGAGTCAATTGAGACATGGATTATGTTTGTGCCATTCAGAGAGTGAATGGGCAAGACAAAATATTTAAGGGCCTTTGAATGGGGTATGGTAGTGGGTGCCAGGTGCACTGGTTTGTGTCAAGAACTGCAACGCTGCTGGGTTTTTCACGCTCAGAAACCTTCTGGTTATGAGCCTTGTTACCTTTCCACTGGACCACCTACAGTAGCTGACTCTGGATCTGTCAGAATGTGGACAGTACTGACCAGTAGGCCTACGCCTGTAGAATATTAGGCCTACGCCTGAAGACCAGTAGACCTACGCCTGAAGACCAGTAGGCCTACGCCTGTAGACAGTAGACCTACATCTGAAGACCAGTAGGCCTACGCCTGTAGATCAGTAGGCCTACGCCTGTAGATCAGTAGGCCTACGCCTGTAGACCAGTAGGCCTACGCCTGTAGACCAGTAGGCCTACGCCTGCAGACCAGTAGGCCTACGCCTGAAGACCAGTAGACCTACATCTGAAGACCAGTAGGCCTACGCCTGTAGATCAGTAGGCCTACGCCTGTAGACCAGTAGGCCTTCGCCTGCAGACCAGTAGGCCTACGCCTGAAGACCAGTAGGCCTACGCCTGTAGACCAGTAGACCTACGCCTGTTGACCAGTAGGCCTACGCCTGTAGCCTACTCCTCCCTCCCCTCTCTCCCTTCTCTACTCCCCTCTCTGCTCCTAACCCGACACACAGGAATCCCAATTAAATAATTATTTCGTAAAAAAAAAAACCTGAAACATCATATTTTATTCATCGAGCTGGCAAACTTTGATAGAGAATTACCTTGGAGCTGTGATTCCACTGACACCCCTCCTTCTTTCCATTGACACCCCTCCTTCTTCCCACTGACACCCCTCCTTCTTCCCACTGACACCCCTCCTTCTTCCCACTGACACCCCTCCTTCTTCCCACTGACACCCCTCCTTCTTCCCACTGACACCCCTCCTCCAAATGGCACCCAATTCCCTATATAGTGCACTATAGGGCCCATAGGACTCTGGAATTGCTATTGGGGACGTACACTACCTGTAATTATTAACTGTATTGATCACTGGTTCAGAGATGTCCTTAAGCGAGTCCTGAAAGCTCAATACGTTATTCATTGCAAGAGAGGAAATGTAGTTAGATAGAAAATGTGTGTTTGTGGGCTAAGTTGATCTACCATGATCTAGCTTATGGACATACACACACACATCCATGCACACACACATCCATACACACACACACATCCATGCACACACACACATCCATGCGCACACTCATCCATTCACACACGCATCCATGCACCTACACGCATCCATGCACACACTCATCCATTCACACACATGCATCCATGCACCCACACGCATCCATGCACACACACACGCATCCATGCACACACACACGCATCCATGCACACACACACGCATCCATGCACACACACACACATCCATGCACACACACACTCATCCATGCACACACTCATCCATGCACACTCTTATCCATTCACACACATGCATCCACACATCCATACACACGCATCCATGCACACACGCATCCATGCACATACTCATCCATACACACACACATCCATGCACACACACACATCCATGCACACACACACATCCATCCACACACACATCCATACACACACACAAATCCATACACACGCATCCATGCGCACACGCATCCATGCTCACACACATCCATACACACACACACATCCATGCACACACACACATTCATGCACACACACACATCCATGCATACACACACACACATCCATCCACACACACATCCATACACACGCATCCATACACACGCATCCATGCGCACACGCATCCATGTGCACACGCATCCATGCGCACACGCATCCACGCACACACGCATCCATGCACACACTCATCCATGCACACACTCATCCATTCACACACGCATCCATGCACCTACACGCATCCATGCACACACTCATCCATGCACACACTCATCCATGCACACACTTATCCATTTACACACATGCATCCACACATCCATACACACGCATCCATGCACACACGCATCCATGCACATACTCATCCATACACACACACATCCATGCACACACATCCATGGACACACACATCCATCCACACACACATCCATACACACACACACATCCATCCACCCACACGCATCCATGCACACACGCATACATGCACAAACTCATCCATGCACACACTCATCCATTCACCCACACGCATCCATGCACACACTCATCCATGCACACACACACGCATCCATGCACACACTCATCCATGCACACACACACGCATCCATGCATACACACACATCCATGCACACACTCATCCATGCACACACTCATCCATGCACACACTTATCCATTCACACACATTTATCCACACATCCATACACACACATCCATGCACACACGCATCCATGCACATACTCCTCCATGCACACACGCATCCATGCACACACGCATCCATTCACACACGCATCCATGCACACACACGCATCCATGCACACACACTCATCCATGCACACACGCATCCATGCACACACTCATCCATTTACACACATGCATCCATGCACCCACACACATCCATGCACACACACACATCCATGCACACACACACACACATCCATACACACGCATCCATGCACACACGCATCCATGCGCACACGCATCCATGCTCACACACATCCATGCACACACACATCCATGCACACACACATCCATGCACACACACGCATCCATGCACACACACGCATCCATGCACCTACACGCATCCATGCACACACTCATCCATTCACACACATGCATCCATGCACCCACACGCATCCATGCACACACACACATCTATGCACACATTCATCCATGCACACACTCATCCATGCACACACTTATCCATTCACACACACATGCATCCACACATCCATACGCATGCATCCATGCACACATGCATCCATGCACATACTCATCCATGCACACACGCACCCATGCACACACGCATCCATGCACACATGCATCCATGCACATACTCATCCATGCACACACACATCCATGCACACACGCACCCATGCACACACGCATCCATGCACACACTCATCCATGCACACACACGCATCCATGCACACACACACGTCCATGCACACACACACATCCATGCACACACGCATCCATGCACACACATGCACACATTCTGTTTATTGCACCCACTGAAGGAGAACAGAGTTCCATGCTAATGAGTTGCCATGGGAACCATGATATTAGCAAAGCCATGGAAAGAAACAGATATATCTAGTCAACACCCCCTCAACTAACACCCATAGCACGACCCACCCTCGACCCACGTACCTCACACCCCTAGCACGACTCACCATCGACCCACGTACCTCACACCCCTATCACAACCTACCCTCGACCCACGTACCTCACACCCTTAGCACGACCCACCATCGACCCACGTACTTCACACCCCTAGGACAACCCACCTGAGACCCACCCACCTCACACCCCTAGGACTACCCACCCTAGTTCCACCCACCTCACCTTGCTGTAAAACCAAATATGTTCTGTTAACTCAAATGGTTTGAGGAAACCAATTGACTTGACTCCTTTGAGTAAAACAACTAATTTGTAGTTTTAAAGTTAACAGTACTCAATTACAACCTAGACCATCCACCTCACCCATCAACTTGCATGGCAACAATATGGTGCACTTTACCAACATGTGGCATTATTATATTGTTATTATGTTATGTGCCATTAAAAGCAACATACACTATTGAGATACACTAGTGAGTATTCACAATCTCTCACACACTTGCCCACACTGTGTGTGCTTCTCAGAGGGAGTGTGTGTGCTTCTCAGAGGGAGAGTGTGTGCTTCTCAGAGGGAGTGTGTGTGCTTCTCAGAGGGAGAGTGTGTGCTTCTCAGAGGGAGTGTGTGTGCTTCTCAGAGGGAGAGTGTGTTCTTCTCAGAGGGAGTGTGTGTGCTTCTCAGAGGGAGTGTGTGTGATTCTCAGAAGGAGAGTGTGTGTTCTTCTCAGAGGGAGTGTGTGCTTCTCAGAGGGAGAGTGTGTGCTTCTCAGAGGGAGTGTGTGTGCTTCTCAGAGGGAGTGTGTGCTTCTCAGAGGGAGAGTGTGGGATTCTCAGAGGGAGAGCGTGTTCTTCTCAGAGGGAGTGTGTGTGCTTCTCAGAGGGAGAGTGTGTGCTTCTCAGAGGGAGAGTGTGTGCTTCTCAGAGGGAGAGTGTGTTCTTCTCAGAGGGAGTGTGTGTGCTTCTCAGAGGGAGAGTGTGTTCTTCTCAGAGGGAGAGTGTGTGCTTCTCAGAGGGAGAGTGTGTTCTTCTCAGAGGGAGAGTGTGTTCTTCTCAGAGGGAGAGTGTGTGCTTCTCAGAGGGAGTGTGTGTGCTTCTCAGAGGGAGTGTGTGTGTGAATATAAATATCATCCAAAATATATCCAACATGGGAGTATACACACTTACATTACGGTAAGAGTGGCTGAAATGATTATAGTTCTACTGTACAATACTGTATAATATAATGTCAATTATTTCCAGCATACCTGTCTTTAGTGATTGTGTGGGTGTGTGTGTGTGTGTGTGTTTGGCAGTGTGTGTAGGCTGTGGTAAGGTTTAGAAGGCTCAGGTGCTGAGTAATCTGCTGCTAATGAGCCTCTAAATGCTTTGTCTCTCTCTCCATCCCGCTGTGTGTGTGTGTGTGTGTGTGTGTGTGTGTGTGTGTGTGTGTGTGTGTGTGTGTGTGTGTGTGTGTGTGTGTGTGTGTGTGTGTGTGTGTGTGTGTGTGTGTGTGTGTGTGTGTGTGTGTGTGTGTGTGCGTATCCCCCTTCCTTACCTCACCCTCAGGCCACATGTGGAATGTGCACTTAATAATAGTTTTCCCCCAAGGATCAACTAGTGGCCTCTCCAGTGTCCCACCACTTTCCTTCTTCATCTTCCACTTCCTCTTCATCTTCCTCATCCTTTTACCAGTGATATGACGTAGAACAGTGTTTATTTCTGTATATTTACTTGCCCGAGGGTTCTGTGTTTGTTTGTGCATGTTTGTGTGTGTGTGCGGTTTGTGTCTGTGTGTGTGAGTGCACGTGTGTGTGTGTGCGGGTTTGTGTCTGTGTGTGTGAGTGTGAGTGTGAGTGTACAAGTGTGTGTGTGTCAGGGCTTAACTGAATTAAGATAACTCGGGTTGGTGCGCTGCCCCGGATTGGGTTTTTGGAGTAAAAATCCTCCAGGGAAGCACTAATCCCTGACTTTTGGAAGCAATTTTATTCTCTAAGCAAAGCTCTCTCTCTCTCTCTCTCTCTCTCTCTCTCTCTCTCTCTCTCTCTCTCTCCTCTCTCTCTCTCTCTCTC